>VBSM01001562.1:8923299-8951790 GCA_008086735.1 Cheirogaleus medius
GGAGGAGGTAATTTCCTTTGTTTCCCGGTTGAAATGACCTAAGGACCTAGGGTTGCTCAAGCTGCCCCTTTTCTCGGCTACCTTTCCTTGGATCTATCAAGCCTCGAACCTGTGCAATGCAGAAGGCCTCTACAGCAACTCCCACAGGCAGAGCCCGCTGCCTCCGGATAGGCCACTGGGGCAAGCTTGCCATCTTTCACGTTGGCTTGTCCCACGGTGAGTATTGCAGAGTATTATCGCCGCGCTGAACAGTACCGAGTTCCTCCTGGGTCTCTGGACTCTTAACACCTTCCTGGAAAGGCTCATCCGCCATGACAATAAAAATCCTAACTTGTCTAAAAAGTGAAGGCAGACAACTTTCCTGCCATAAGGAAAACAAACTGTCTCCTATGGAAATCGAATCTTCTAGCAAAGCTGTGCCCATTCAAAGGCTTTTCCAGCAGCAAGGAATTAGAAAAATATTCATCCTACACATCCTGGTGGTGACTTAGTGAGCCACTTCCATACTCTCAGGAGCCCCCCAACATTCTCCAGCAAAAGTGATGATAATTAGTCTCACCTACTAAAAACTATATACACAAAATACACATATGATCCCTAATTCTTTCATTTAACACATTAACTGCCATGTGAACTGTATTTAGCTGATGCTAGTTTTGAGCTCAGGGCCTCCTGAAGCATATGTAACTCACATGTCTCTTCACCTTGGGAGCCGTGTGAATTATTTTTCAAGTTGCATTTAACGCACACACAGAAAACAATAAAAAATAACAAATTTTTCATTAAATTAGAAAGGATCGTTTTGTTTTCGAAGTTTTTATTCTATGTTCGTAATAAAACGCCACAGCCCCAAGGAAAAAAAAATTTTTTTTCTAGTGTGGCAGTCAAGGTGTTAAAAACAGCAGCAAAGTAACTTATTCTGGGCATGGTACTAGGTGCACAAGAGGCAAGTAAAAACTTGCCAGATAAAATTCACAGTAAAATATCTGTCCTTTAAAGTGATTAAATATCAACCACGGCACACCTAGCATTCACTGAGAGTTAGTATGTATGCTAGGAACTAGTCCTGTCACTCCATGCAGTGACAATTGTTTTGGTTGTCCTTTTGCTTTCTCCTCTCACTAGGACTCCTTACTGCAAGTTATTGGGCACAGGTATAAAATAGAAGGTTTTAGTTAGAACTGTTCAAGTCATAGGTACCTTTTCCTGAGAATTTATTGCTCAAGACCCCAGCAGTTCAGATCTGTCATCTATGGAAAAAATTCCACGTAAAACCTCAGTTGTCATGACAGGTCTCTTAGGAAACCATAATCTAAACCACAAAAGAACAGCATAGATTAATTTTTCTATGACTCTACTCTAAGGCCATGATACGTTGGATGCTGTGCTATCCAAAATGCTAAAACTTGATTGGATACCCTGCAACAGTTTTACTGAGATAAGAAAAGTTTTAAGTGATAATAAAATTTAAATTGGAATATTAAAGGTCTTCTAATACTAAATACTAAAATATAAAAGACTCTAAGACTAAAAAGGATATCTAAAAATCAACAAAATATAGTATGTTCTATAATAGTAAATGACATAAAAGCGGAGAATATAAGGCATATTTTTAAAAAACAATGCCCACCAGAGTTCAAAAGTTCCAAACCTAAGTGGGTGTTATAATTCTTAACTAAAAAAGCATTATAAGAAGAAAAGACAGATTGTCCACCCTCAAAAAATATAAAATATAAAGTCATGCCAGCTCAAAGAATCTAACATAAGAAACAAAAATATGAAACCATGTGTATAACATACACAGTCAATTACAGATATTTACAAGTGCTTAGTTGTAAGAGTGATTATAGGGATAGATCCTGGTGATGTTCATCTGGAAAAGTTTCTTGACCCTTGAAACAAGAATGTTTAGAGACAGAGAAAGTAAGCAACAGTCCAGAGGAGCTACACATTACCACTGTAAGAACCTGTCCTGGAGATGCTCATCATCTTTAAAGGAAACTGAAATTTTGCTATCTGGGCTGTCCTATAACATCCTCCTCCCCCACCTCAGTTGGTAGGTAAAGAAGCTGTGGGAATCTGACCCAAGGGCAGTCAATCCACAGACCGGCCAGTGACCTATGACCTGGCTGGGACTGAAAAAATGAGCAGGGCCAATCCAATTCTCACCCTTGGGAATCTGATTCAGAAAATGCCAAGAGCTGAACCAGTTAGTAAAGGGGTAGAAACTGCAAGAGTGCCAGGGGGTAGAGTTGAGGCCACAACAAGCCAAAACCATATACAAGCCAAGGTTATGAGGAAGCAGAAACTATGAGTAAACAGGAAGCTGACTGGCAGCGAGCAGAGAGGAGAGCAGACGCCAGGAGCGGGGGTGAGCACTTGGCGGTGAGCTGATGCAGGGAGCTGCAGTCCCTAGAGCTGCTTTGGCTCTTAAGACTTACAACAACCCTTCCATGTGTATACTACACCCCTCCCCAACTTCTTCAGATAGCTTAAAGGAATCCAGACTTTGCAGTCCCAAAGCCCAAAGCTTTGGGCAAGTTTGTTAACCTCTCTGAGCCCCAGACTCCTCCTCACAAGATTGTCTCGAGTACAGTACAACAAAAGTGCCAAACTCAACAAATGGCGGCTGTTATTATTGTTCTTCCAGGTTTTATCCTGGTGGTTTGTATATTTTAATGGGTGCACTGTGTAAATAACTGATGCTAAATGTCGAAGAACAGGAGCAAGGCTATAGGAGGAATCGATGACAAGCAAATTTAGGTAAGGGGAGGTCACTTTTTCAAAAACTATTTGTTGAATGGCTGAATGAATATGCTTTCTAAGGCTGTATATACTACAGACTTAACTTTAAAAAGGTTAAAAAAAAAAAGTCTGGCAAAGATCTGTTTTAAGAGCCTAGGTGCACTGAAGTTTTTCATTTGTTTTTGTCCAGGTTTTTTAAAAAAGATTGCCGGGCGCGGTGGCTCACGCCTGTAATCCTAGCACTCTGGGAGGCCAAGGCGGGAGGATCGCTCAGGGTCAGGAGTTCGAAACCAGCCTGAGCAAGAGCGAGACCCCCGTCTCTACTAAAAATAGAAAGAAATTAATTGGCCAACTAAAAATATATAGAAAAAATTAGCCAGGTATGGAGGCGCATGCCTGTAGTCCCGGCTACTCGGGAGGCTGAGGCAGAAGGATTGCTTGAGCCCAGGAGTTTGAGGTTGCTGTGAGCTAGGCTGACGCCACAGCACTCTAGCCCAGGCAACAGAGTGAGACTCTGTCTCAAAAAAAAAAAAAAGTTATGTGTTGGAGCAGAGCCATTTTTGTGTGAATGGGAAGACTGTGAGCAATAGGCGAGTTCACACTCTGTAAGGCAGGAGGCAGGAGTATACAAACAAGGATAATAAGGACAGAGCCACCAGTACATGCAGAAGCCTGCAATCTAGTACAGGAGATGAGACATATAGGTAATGATGCCACCTGCCACTTAGAAAAGCCTGTATGACTGGAATTTGAGGATCTGAATTTAGAAGACATTTTTTGTCCCAAAGAAGCAACTTTAAAATGAGAATTTCATTTTTGACTCTTTCACATCTCATTTCATTTTCACAACAACCCTTTGAGGTTGGAATGATTATTAGGCTCAGTGTACAGAAAGAAAAATGTTAAATGAGACTGACCTACCCACAGAGCTAATAAGTAGCAAACTAGGGTTCAATTCTACACCTAGCTAGGTTTAAAAGAGTTATTTAGTCCTGTACTCCTTTAAACTCTGTAATTCTGCATCTCAAAAAAAAAACCTTATAAATAATGCTCCAATTCCTAGGTGAGTACTTGTAACCCATAGAGCACCCAGATTGTTTACTGTACACTAATAATGCAAGTCATTACGTGGTAAGTGCCAGGCAAGTGGTCTAGACAATCATTGCTATGGGAATCCACAGGAGGGAGAGATCAATACAGGATATAATATGAGTGTGGGAAGCTCAGCTATATAAATGTTTTGTTTAAGGGACACTGAGAAAGAAGTACTGTGCAGATGACCTGAAAAACAGAACTAGAGAAGGAAGGCTGGCATGAGAAAGGGTGTATATTTGGGGTAATCCCTGCTGAAATCATTGCTAATCGATGAACTCCCAGATGAAGGGTCAAAAGCCAAAGGGACCAACCACACTAATACACATATTACTGAGCCCCATGTAAAATAGGACCCTTTGAATGAAATTACTATAAAGAAAATACAGCAGTGAAGGTAAGCTTTGAAAGAAGAAAAAAATGGGGGCAAAGAAGATGTCCAATGAGATAAGAATAGAACACGTCTATCAAAAAAAAGAACTGACCTATAGCAGATTCTGTCCTTCCATCATCGCTAAAGTATTTCCAGCACCCATTTTTATTTGGGTCAAACTGAAAGCTGAATGGAATTAAGAGGAAAAATGCAGTCAATATTATTTCAAATTACAACCTTTAATGCATAAAATATAGCCCCACAGTATTGGTTAGAGTAAGCAGTTCACACTAAACAGCTATTTACATTTGAGAGTCTATGTTTAAAAGCTCGCAAAGCCTCTGGCTCTCACCAGAAGAGGGAAAAAAAAAAAAGGAAAAAAAATATGGGGTCAGCAGATTCTTTAAATTTCTGTTGCTTCCTGGTACAAAATAGAGTTGATAAAGTACCCTATTTCTAAAGTAGCAGCAATATTTTGTATTATTTACTGTTTTGCTTTTTTAAAAATCTGCAATTCTTATTCCAGACTTAAAGTCTCCCTAGGCACATATAAAATCACATATGTATAAAAATGAAACCACTATAATAAAATAAAACTATAGCTATAATCCCAGCAGGTATATAGAACATAAACATAGCCATATTCTGATGAGTCTTACCAGAAGCCATATTCTGATGATTCCTGAATCTACCCTGGCTACAAAACAGAAGAAATGAATTTTGCCCTACTGCTGCTTCTCTGCATGTATTATTAAATAATAATGGCTGTCATTTAGTGAGTAACTACTATATTCCAGGCACTTTCTAAGCACGTCTCTCTCTCTCTCTCTCTCTCTCTCTCTCTCTCTCTCTCTCTCTCACACACACACACACACACACTCATGACAGAAGAATGATGATTCCATTTTATCAAAGAGAAAACTGAGTCTCGTGGATTTAAGTAACTTGCCCAAAGTCGCAGATCCAATACATGTTGGAGCTGGGGTTTGATCTTGGGTCTCTCTGACTCCAAAGTCCCCTGCCTCCAATAATACTAATAAAGGTTGTTATTACTATTAGCTGTGGATCAAATCCAAGACCCACGGGGAAAAACTTACATGGCATTAAAAGCCAAAGCTTGGGCATCAGAGCACCTGGCCCTGCATCTTGACTTCACCATTTACCATCTGTGTAACTGTGGGCAAGTAATCTATCCCCTCTAGAAGCCTCAGTTTACTCATTTATAAAAGCACATGGAATTACACTGAATTTCTATTCAGCTGAATATGAATACAAACTTTCCAATATTAGAACATATACTGAATAGTACAGATATATATTCTGGCCCCAACCTAGCACTTAAATCTCACTTAACTGGTGGTTGGTAAGGTGTAACTCCCTTCTTGCAGTCAGTTTTATTTTCTGGGATCATCAGTGGATGGAGTTGGGAGAGAGGCAGAGAGAACTATCTTCTAGAAGCTGGGATGGTGTTAAGGGGAAAGATATTTCTAGAATCCTGAACTGGAACTGAGGGTATTTTCCCCCTCAAAAAATACTGAGAGACCATTTTAGAGATTGGCTTCATTATGGGATTCATAGATGCTTATAGGTCAACTGAAGTCCTAATCACCACTTAGGACATTTCTACCTCTGGGGAAACATCCTCTAAATTTGAAACAAATAATTTACACACAAAAAATTGTTAGATATACTCTGTTCATAAATTAGTTATTGCCCTGCTCTTGTAGAATAACGAATACACATTAAAATCTGACTCAAATTTTTGGCTTAAGTAACCTCTATAAGATAAATTTCTTTCCCTAAATTTTTTCTATAAAAACAGGTATGTAGATTCTTAATCCTTTTCAAAAATACAAAATCTGAAAAATAGGCTATGTGAATTAAAAATCTAAGATTTTGTTTTATTTATATTACCATGACTTTGTATGTGTACCTCAAATTCCACAGCAAAATAAAATAAACTATTTGGGAATCCAGGATGAGTCCATTTTTCATATAGTGTGAATTTCTATTTTCCTGGATGGAGGTCTCAATCCTCTATACTCTTAGACTATGGAAATCTAGAATTGGAGATGTTATTCTCCATGCCTGTTGCAAGCCTATAAAAATGGAAGTGCTATTTCAAGATTTTCAGACTATTTCAAGATAATTCAATGAATTTTCCATGAATTATAGTAAAACTTATAAATTATGACAAAAAGCTAATACTAGGTAATCTCTGAAATTTGTTTACCTAAAGAGATGGAAGTAACATCATCTATGTATGTGAGCAAACTATGGGTAAAGGGTAAGCGCTGAGGTGAGGAAGGAAGGAACTGGTATGCTGGGAAGAACGCTAATCACATCCACCTCTTGCTATAGGACCTGGGAAGAGACAGAAAGCACTTAGAAATCAACAGAGTTTGTGGAAAACTAGAGACAAAAATCATTAAATCATGGACAACAAAATGAATTCAAACCTGGAATGACCATCTCCTTTCCATGATCAAAAGTCAACCGTACAAACGACAACTTTAGCAGTATACAGCAAACTGTACCTGGGACAAACAAAACCTTCATGTAAGCTAAGAATGGCAAAAGGTTATTTAATAAGAAAGGTCCAGGGTTGGGTGGCACGTAACCAATGTCTATCCAAAACCTGGGACCTATAGCACAAGTTAGTTTCCTTTCTCTTAAGTTGCTAAAATTACTATTAAGTTAGGTCTATTTCACCTGAAGAGGAGGATGCTAGAATAATTAATGACGTCCTTTATGTAAACGAGAATGCTGAAAAGCTTTTCATTCTCCACTAAATTATAAAGGTTCAAACAAGAAGATATAGAATTACAAATGAATTTCTGTTCAATTGAATATGTATGAAGACAAACTTTCCAACATCAGGATATATCGTTAAGAGGACTGAAATAGGATACATAAGGAGCTTATAAAAATTCCCCACCCAAGTGTCTTTAAGAATGACTAGTTCTGGGTTATCTAATACACTTAACACATGGGGTGAACTGATGACAGACCTGTGGCAAATTGATACTCCCCTAGCGAAGAGAAGGCAAATGAGGAAATTCTGATGTTGTCATGACAATATGACTGATCATGACATCAGCAATTCCTAATTCCAAACTGTAAAGAACACTCCCAGAACACTGACAACACATTAAACAGATACTCCCAGAACCACCCTTCCTCCACCTCCCAATCTAATACTTGATCTAGTGGCAACTATGATGTTTCAAACAGAGCACTATTAAGTGTTAAAATCCTGCTATACTCTTCTAAGTTAGAGAAAGTGCCAGGAGGAAGAAGTAGATAACTTCTAAAGACGTTTACATTTTTCAGAGCCATTTACATTTTTCACACATACAGATATAATGAATGTATAAAAATGTTACAATTTACAAAATGCTTTATTATACATTACCTCATTAAAGTCTCAGGGAAGGAGATAGAACAGGTAACTCCCTACCCAGCCTTTTTTTGAACAGGTAGATTAGCCTCAAGTATGTTAGGCAGCTTGCCCTAAGGCATGAAGCCCAGAAATATTGAATTTCAGGGTTGGAAAGAATTATTAAGGGCCAATCCTTGTGTCTGGCAGATAATCATCATTCAGTACATATCTCAATAATTGGATGAATGCTGCTGTCTCTCCTTGGACACTTTGACCAAAAATAAATTCATTCTATCTATCCATAATTTTAGCCATATCTACTAGAAAATTCTTTGTGAAACAGCCTTGAAATTTGAAACCATCCATCATAGTTCTACCCCAGGACTAGAATCTGTGTCTTCTGTAGATTGTAGTGCTTGTCTTTGTATTCTGTACTGATCTACCCACAAAAGTGAAGGCTGAGTCATCTTTTGTTGAGCTTTACCAATCTTACCAAATTGCTTAAATAGTATGTAAATCTCTAATGATTTACTGAACCTACTGTCGTACACATAATGGGCTTTTTTTGAGGCATGAATGGATGAGGCAAGCTAGCTTTCTTACACACACACACACACACACAAATGGCAGAAATGATGATTTTTTTTACCCTCTTTTGAAAACTGTGAATAGCTGCGTTAGAAAGAGATGAATGTAAGAGATATAGTGATCAAATCTTAAAGAAAATGCTTTACAAATGATATTGAACATAGTGGGTTTGCATCCTAATCTTTAGATCACTTGGGATCATAAATAAATGTTGCATTCTGCATCTGTATGTGACTTATTAAGGAAATGAAATTCCATGACCAAATGGTTTTTCTTGACCTCAACTGTTACTGTCAGAATAAATCTTCTCACTTTACTTTTTGTGTAAAAGAGAAGTGTCTTACTCATCTCTCTGCGATCAATGTCCTACAAATATTTGGATATAAACTGCATGTCATGCAATCTAAGACGTCACTGACTGTATGCTGCCTGGCAGTCACTTAGATCAGCGGTCTAAGTGGTGCCAACCTTTTTGGCACCAGGGACCGGTTTCATGGAAGACAATTTTTCCATGGATGGGGTGGGAAAGGACAAGGGCACGGAAGGGAGGCAGAGCTCAGGCGGTTGTGCTCAGCCTGGTTCCTGACAGGCCACTGACCAGTACTGGGCCTCAGGACCCCAGGGGGTTGGGGACCACTGACTTAGATGAGAACATCTGAAAAGACTGGATGACAGTTGCTATAAGACATCATAAATTATAAGATGCATTCCCAATTCAGAGATGTTGAAATGTGAAAAAGGTGAATCTTAGAATTTATCAAAATATGGCATACAAGTGCATGTACACACTGCTTGCAAATGCACATGTCCCTTTTATTCATAACCTAGGCTCTAGAAATATATTTTGTTAAACACTCATTTCTAACCTTCTTAAGAACACAGAGCTACTAAGAGGTTACGAGTACATGACTCACACATTCAGTTTTTCCAAGGAGATCTGGCAGTGTGTCTTACAAGTAGTGAGCACAGTCTTCACACGTCAGAATGAGAAACTTTACCCTAATCTCACAAAGAAATCCATCACAAAGGAACAAGCTGAGCTGTCTGTTTCCCTCCTCAGCCTTCTCCCCACAATCACATCAAGTTACGCCTGTAATGCTTTACATGCATAGTGCATTTATATAATAAGATTAAAGGGAGATGAACCTAAATCTGTAGATATTTATCACACTTCTCCAGTCTATGCTTCTTGCTATTAGTGCTTTAAAGTTGCCAGTTGCAAGGGCCAGGTGCAGTGGCTTATGCCTATAATCCTAGCACTTTGGGAGGCCAAGGTGGGAGGATCACCTGAGCTCAGGAGTTTGAGACCAGCTTAGGCAACATAGCGAGACTCTGTCTCTACAAAAAAAATTTTTTAATAAAATAAAAAAATAAAGTTGTTAGTTGCAAACATAACTTGAGAACATTAATTCTGGAGTGTTACTTCTTTGACAGGTCTTATTCAAACACATGCACATACATGGACACACATACATTCAAAAGATTTCAGTTATCAGCACTGTTCTGGCACATGGCATCCATTGCCATCTACAAGCCTTACAAACAAACTTCCATCCTTTCATAGGACCTAGAGTGCCAGTTCTCAGTCTTCCTAGGGCTTCAGATTAGAAAAGTAATTTTTGTGCAGATCAGGTAAATCAGATAAAAAGACATTTATCTGAAATGATTATCACAGTCCTTAAATTTGATATGAAATTATAAAGTGAATCAAAAGCAATAACTCAACAGGTAAGATGAGCCAGGTATAGAAAAAGATATAAGTGACTCACACTTAGAGTAATGACTATTCGTATCTGATAATTCATATTTGCTCAGAAACTGACTAGTTCCTTGTATTTCTTCCTCTTCCTTATGCAGCTTTTCTTTGAGTCATTTCACTGCTGGTCTGGTGATAAAATCCATATGAAAAAGTGAAATAAACTGGTCAATTTATTTACTGACTATAGGTTGGTTAAACTGAAATTGGGGATTATTTATTAATTTCATTTATCTATAATATTTCCCTTATTATAAAAGAAAATTATAACTGATCTCACCTTGAAAATCATCTTATAGGCATTATTAACATTCAAAACTACTGATATATCCCAAGCCTCTAGCTCAGGGGCTTGGCACATATTAAGCATTCAAATATGGGTTCATCAATGTACGAATGAATGAGTAAACAATATCTTCAAAAGGTACACAACTCCTCTTCAAAAGATGTTATTATTTCATAAAAGTAGAACAAGCTTATGCTTTTGAGATATTTGGTAATCAGATATAAATTTTAAATTCCAATTTATTAGCCAAACTTCCTCAATATTAAAGAATATCATTTCATATCTGTAATGCATGATCTCCTGAGTGACTATTTTAGGGGGGCTCTTTTAAGAAGTCTTAGAATTCAATTAAGCTATTTACCACGGACATCATTAAATATATCAGGCTACAAAATATTGAAAATCACTGTAGGAATCACTGTTGCCCTCCTTTTTCTATGCTGTCCCCTTTAATACATTAACTGTCACGTGAGTTATATTTAACTCACGCTAGTTTTGAGCTCAGGGCCCCATGAAGCATATGTAACTCACATGTCTCTTCACCTTGGGAGCCACGAGAACTATTTTTCAAGTTGCATATAACTCAACGCACAGAAAACAGTAAAAAATAACAAATTGTTCACTAAATTAGAAAGGATCGTTTTATTTTTGAGGGTTTTATTCTAATTTTGTAATAAAACACAGTAACCCTAAGGAAAAAAAGTTTTTTTTCTAGCGTGGCAGTCAATGTGTTTAAAAAAAAATCATAATTTAAGTTTTTAGTGACTAACAGAGTTTTAAAAGTGAGTATACATTCTATCAGACAACATTTTTTAAAATCCTATCAGTAAATAAGAATGGGCAAATTGTTGGCAACTGTCGAAGCTATTCTTTCTACTTTAGTTGTATGTTTGGAAATTTCCACAAAGTATATTAGTTGACAGCAGTGTACTAAAAGCCTTGAGAGGTTGACTCTCAGAGGATTCCACACAACCAAGGCACACGGATGCTTGGTGCTACAAACACCTGGGAAATGACTACATAGTTGGTTGTAAGTTTTATTTTAAATAACTACTTTATCTGTCCATTTTACCCTTTTCTCATGACTCTCTCGTAGAAAAGAAAAAAGTAAAAGAAAAAAAACATTTTAAAAGTTGAAATATGAGACTATAGTCTGGATAGTACAAAGGTGACAGTGAATCCATTAGGAAATGCTACAAACCTAAGCGATTAAACAGATAGGATTCAGTTAATTGCTACACTTGACAGTGAAAATGCACTGTTTCTAAACCAGTAGCAACTCTGCAGTTCATACTGACTCTCTTTTCTTTCACCATATCCTTTATCCACTAGTTTCCTCAAGCTAGCACTGCTGGAACCTCTTCTGTTTTTCCCCTTATTTATTCCAAATTGTTGTGCACCCTGCTTCCAAAATAACTTTTTATGGCCTCTTTGACCATATCATTCTACTTCCTAAAACTCCCACATCAAATGCAAATTTCTGAACAACACTTGTAAAGCACTCTACTTTCTAACCCCCTTATCCCTTTACCTCTATTCCAGCTACTATTTGTGTATTGGCTGCCCATGAACTCACTCTTTTCTGGCTCTGAGCTTTGCCAGGAAACAGCCTCTGTTTTTCCATCAGCCAAACCACACTCATCCCTCCCTCTGTTTACTCTGTTGAAATCACAGCTCATGGTCTGCCCCCTCTGAGTTTTTCCTCCTCTCATGTATTTTCCAAGACCTCTTGCTACATTTTCTAAGGATTATATTAATGCCTAAATGAGGCCAACTTAGTATCTTTACACTATAAACTCTCTTGCTGAAGAAACCATGGCTAAGATTTAGCATGTTCTCCCCACATGTACTCTACTGAAATGCAGCCTGGGACAGCCGGGCAAGTACTTATTGACCTGGATTCACTGTAAATCAGTAGTTCTCAGCCTCCTTTCCAGCCCAGCACACCCAAGGATTATTATATACTCCTATCAATGGCTGCAGCTCACTGCTACATGATTTTGAGCCAGAAATGATGAAGACAAACACTCCCATCCTTACCTGAAAATTGTTATAAAGAATGAGCGAGAAGGTGGTTACAAGAACCCAGAAAAGATAAGATCAACGTCAGCCCACTGCTGCCCCCCAATCTTGCTTTGCTGTAAGAAAAGCTTGGCTGTAAGGTACATAAAAATTATAGCCTCTTGACCCACAAAAGTTTGGAAATAACTAAATGTTTTATCAGGTAAGCGTTTGTTATTTATTAAAATGCAAGATGGTAGCAGAATGTATTTTCGAACTACTAAAGCAACCAAGAATTACTACCCTCTGATGACACAACTTGTCTTGAAACTCTAGTGGTCGATTGTCCATCTTCCTCACACCAAGGGGCCTCTTCCTTGTTCCTCTTCGAGGCAAAATAGCACAGCCCTTGAGATCCACTCCATCTTGTTCTATCCATTGCCATTTATAGTATGGAACAGTGGACAAGGTGTGGCTTTCAAGAAAAACTACTGTTCAAAAGACAATTCTTGGCCGGGCACGGTGGCTTGCTCACACCTGTAATCCTAGCACTTTGGGAGGCCGAGGCAGGCGGATCATTTGACTTCAGGAGTTGGAGACCAGCCCGAGCAAAAGTGAGACCCTGTCTCTACTAAAAGTAGAAAGAAATTAGCTGGACAACTAAAAATATATAGAAAAAATTAGCTGGGCATGGTGGCACATGCCTGTAGTCCCAGCTACTTGGGAGGCTGAGGCAGGAGGATTGCTTGAGCCCAGGAGTTTGAGGTTGCTGTGAGCTAGCCTGATGCCACAGCACTCTAGCCCAGGCAACAGAGTGAGACTCTGTCTCAAAAAAAAAAAAAGACACTTCTACTACCTGTTAGCCACCTTCATCTAACTAACTGCAAAAAGATAAAGGACAAAAATAGCTTCCTTGTGGAGTTTTTGCAAGAAGCAAAGAAGACACTTCCGTTTATTAAATGACAAAAACTAGTTATCATCATTTATTTGCCTTCTGCAAATGCCCACCTTCTTCAGATAAATTTAGCACATACCTAAACACTTTTCCTGAGAGATAGTATCATTTCATCTAAACCCCAGCCTTCCAGTTTCACTTTAAGAAAACCTACGCGCCCACTTCCTTCCAGGGACTGACATCATTGTAGGTCAACAAGTTCTGAAATTCCCATTCTTCCATCTATTCTGCATTCTGATGAATAAAAATTATATCATTGGACAACATTTTTTGAGTGTTTAATATGTGCCAGACATTGTTATAAGTATTTTACAGGCATTATTTCATTAATCCTCACACCACATTATTATTCTTCCCATTTTCAGATGTGGAAACTCAAGCTTCCCATTCATTCTCTCTGTTCTCCCATCGCTCTGGCCTGTGAGGTCCCCAGCATCACCACTGGCACCACCAACACCCATCCCCATACCTCCCCCTCTCACCACATTTCATTTACTTAACTAACCTAAATCCCCAAATCAGCCAATTCCAGTTTGTTATTTCCAGTATCCGGTATTCATAGCCCTTTTATCCTGTCTTTCAAATGAGCATTTTTGACCAGGTTTTTCTATTCTTCCTCCTGAGTTGCTGACAACCTCCCAGGTGAATCATAATTATGTTCATTGGCTTCACTAAAAATTCACTAAATTTTATATACCTTTACTGCAGTACAGCATTTATTTTACTCATTTCCAAGGGGTTCCCTATGCCCTCCCACACAGAATTAACTCTAAGCCTTTTTCTATTTCCTCAAATTCCCAATCTCACCTTCACTGCCAAATGATAAGGTGGAGATCATTTATTATTTACATGAAATTGCCTCAGTTCTTTCCCAAATATATAATCTACATTTTTCGTAGATCTTCTTGGCGTTCTTCTCTATCCTAGTAATAGAGATGTTCTTAGTTCTTTTTAAGAGGTAGGTTTCCATCTGTATCCTTGATTTCAAATGAATTTCCCTATAATCCTCCCTCACCCCCACCTTCACCTGACCTTCCCCAACCCTAACTTTTGTACCAGTTTTCTTGCTTGCTGGCTTGCCTGTCTGCCACCTTTCCTTTCAATCTTTCTTGGTAACTTAATACTTTGGTTTTTTACTATAAAAGCAATACATTAATCTATTTTCCCTTTAGAAATATGAACAGCAGATGCAATGGCTTTTTTCCAGTAAACTAACTTGCTCAAGTCTTCTCTATCCTATAAAAAAGGGATGAGGGAATGCTCTCCTTGCATTTTATGCCATTTCATTCCTTCGCTCCTTCACTGTCTGAGATCAGCGGATGTTTGGACTTCACTTCCCATGCTAGTTACAGACCTCTGTAATCTGGTTTCAGACACCCCCCCCCCATCTGCAACTGCTGCGTCCCCACCCAACATGGTGTAGTTCTGTGGCAGTGCCAGGCACCACTCACCTCCGTGAGATTCCAAGCTGTCGACCCTTTTGGTGTCCTCCTTTGCCCTCTTTTTTTCTCTGCTCTAGATTCTTTTCCATATTTGATCTCACCCATAACTAGCACTTCAGTAATCACCGCTGAACAAAAGAATCTCACTGCTGAGCTCCAATCATGGCTTTCCTCTTGGGATTCAGCCCCTGGTTCAAACTTCATTGAGCTTCTATGTCCTCTGGTCAGCATTCATTCCTCTCTCTCTGTCTCTCTCAGATGCCACCACTGAAATTGGCATGCTCCCCCACTGAGGCCACTTATATTGTACTTTGATTATGACTATCTGCCCATTTCACTGGAGGATGAGATTATCAACAGCAAGGGATCTACCTCAATGCCTTGTACACCACTGCAACTCTAGAAACAAAAATTATTTTCAATGTATTGACTTATAAGTCCAAGAAGAAACTACCATTTCATAAAATTAAAGAGTCCTCACACTCATTAGCACTCTTGTTGTCTGTCTGGTTTTGTTTTCACACAGAAAGCCTTCAGAATCTGGGAAGCACTTTTTTTCTAATGAGTGAAAATACTCTTCAATGCATTTCGGAATGCTGATCATTTCCAAAGTGCAGGGGGGATGAAAGCCCCGTTAACTGGCAACTTTTGGATATTCATGCTCTCATAGGGGAAGCTGAGCACCTGAATTATAAACTGCTTTTTGGGATCTTCTTCAACCCAACTTTTAAATGAAAAAATAATTACACATGAGTCTAATTATTCCCATTGTCTATTCACTCAGAAATACAAATGGCAGAAACTAGGAAAGATTTTACAGAATGAACTTCAGAACCTCTCTTTCATATTAAAAAAATAAAAGCAAGCATAGGAATAAAGAATTGAGAAGTCTTTTCTGGTATTTATTTTCTGGTATTTATTTTTATATCCTGAGCAACTAAAAGCTAAAAAAGGAAGGAATAGGAAGGGGGGGGGGTTAAAAAAATAAAAAACAAAACAAAGGTTGCCTTAAGATAATCAGGAATGTATTGTATAATCTATTCAAAGACAAATTATTAAGATTAAGATCTGAAGGTAAAATAAAAAAAAGGAGGAGAAGAAGGACTCTTATTAGACCTTAATTTTGGCTTCTGAATGGAATATTGGCAACAAAATGACTGTTTCACTTTCTGGCATCTGAAGTTAAATGATCATCTCCATTCCTGACAGTATAGCTGCTTAAATGGGGCATCGTGAAGTGTGAGGACTTAAAAGCACTACTGTGTTTCCCCGAAAATAAGACAGGGTCTTATATTTATTTTTCCTCAAGAAGATACCCTAGGGCTTGTTTTCAGGGGATGTGTTATTTTCTCCTCAAAGCCTCAGCTTGCAGCACACACAGGGTGGCCAGGACCTGACGGGGGAGCCGACCTTGTTGGTTGGGCTGCCCGCACCTTTCCGGTCACCTCTGGGATAGTAGCTGTCACGATGGGGCGGATGAGAAGGGCTGCCTGTCTTCTTTACCGCCCCAGGACGAAATGCATGGGTTGTGCAGATAGGCTGCGTGGCCACGCCCATCACTAGGTCTTATTTTCGGGGTAGGGCTTATATTGCGCAAATGCTTAGAAATCCTGCGAGGGTTTATTTTATGGGTAGGTCTTATTTTTGGGGAAACACGGTACTATTTTTTTAGTGAGATCAAACTCTCAAGTTTAAAGGTATACATTTCTCACTTCTTCATTGTCTCTATAAACAAATAGTCTCCCACTACTATTCGAGTGAATGAATGCTTTCTAACCCAAAGAGAGATAATTAGGTCTCTTAACATTTTCTAAATATCTTTTCTCTTCCAGCTGCCTTTTATTTTATCTTTCCAACTTTTAAACTTTCTACCAGAACCAGAGCTTACAACCAGTTGCCTTTTAGTTATTTTATATTTTATCAGTTCTTTTAAAGGTTGATTGAAAGAGAATATACAATGTTTACTTTTTAGAATTCCCTAACAATGCTGCCTGTCTGTTCATTCAACCAGTGTCTACAGGGAGCCTCTGGTGGTTGAACTGTAGGGTCCTGGGCATAGACAGGGAGGCCAGAGGTAGCTGCAGGGACATGAGTAATCTGCCACTGGGAGGAAAGAGAAGCAATGAGACAGGAAACGTCACTTGTAAAGTGACTCACAGGGCAGTGATTTTCAACAGCATTAAGACTCAGAGGAGTAGAGGAATGAGAAGCCAGTAGATAGATAGAAAGAAGTAAAGTAGCCAGACCCTGAAACTAGCTAAACAAAGAGCAATTGAGTTGCAGAAATGGCAGAAGTTCAAGAGGTAAAATTTGCAACCACACAGACGGACAGATGACCATGTGAGGACACGGCGAGAAGGCAGCCATCTGCAAGCCTCAGAAGAAACTAACACACCTGCCGACTCCTTGATCTTGGACCTCTGGACACCAGAACTTCGAGAAAATAAATATCTGTTTGTAAGTCGAAAAAAAAAAAAAAAGAGGAAAAATTCAAAACTTCTGCTCTTGTCCCTTGAACTGAGAACACTCAGCCAGTTGGTCTCCACAGGTCCATGTGCACTATGGTCACTGTCAATCCTGAGACCTAGGAAGGCTGCTTTCCCAGGTCCCATTGAGGTCTGTTTTCATAACTGAGAGTATTATTCCCTTATATATTCTTAGAACAATCCCACCCTACTACTTATTGCCAACAGTAGTGGGTCTCTATTACCGTACTTGGAATCAAAAGTAAACAAACCCTGGTAAACAAATACTAACAAAATTGTGTAACAGACTGCTTCTTGTAAGTTAGTACTTAGTGATAGCAAATCATTCTAAGAGGGAAATTATTTGATGTCAGGCAATACCACCTGCTTATTTAAGGCAAGTTATGAAATTATTTTCATTTCTTTCAAAATACTTATTATTTTTAAAAAATTGCAGTACTTGCACTTATGTGATTTGCAGGCACCACATTCATTTTATCATCTCAATTAAAGTGTTGTCTGGTGTCAAAAAAAAGGAAGAAAAGAAAGAAAGAAAGCTTCTTGTCCTCAATCTGAGCTGTTGTGAGTCTTTAAAAGGAATGACAAGATAAATGCTCTCCCCTAAAAAAATACATACAAATTAGACTATCCTTCATCAAATTTAAGATATCTTTAATGTTTCTGTTTCAATGTCCCTAAAAGAAACATTTGACATGTACAAGTTAATGTTATTTGTTATAAGTGCTTATAAAAAATGTATATATGATGTATTGTTTAAGTGAGTTTTAGGGGTTCTATTTTAGTTTGAGTTTGAACTGCATATATTTTAAGTCAAAGGAGGTATGTTTTTTGTTACTAGAAGCCAACAGATGTTTGATAAGATGGTCTTAAGGAGTGTGTTATATTTTAGGAATGAGCACTTCCTCTCCAGATTTGTGCCGCCACCTCATTCCGGGTGACTTCTAAACAACCTAGGGTCGAGGTGGCCTCTCTTTAATTAGTATCTCACTGCTGGAGAGAGGGGAGCATGTCAAGAGGAAAAGAATGCACGAAGACATTATAAACAAAGGTCTTCACAGCAACTGAGTGGTTTGGTCAAGGCATGGAAAAAAAGCCTGGCTCCTTTGTGACCAGAGTAAGGCCGGAAATGGTTTTGATTCCTACAAGTTGAGAAGATGGGAATTTTTATGTATGTTTGTTTGTTAATTCTGCCTGAATTCATTAGACTTTATCTCTATGTCAATCTGATAGCTTATGATTGAAAACTCTGCATTTATTGTTTAGACATCAAAAGAATTATTCATAAAGAAAACAGATGATTCAGTCAAAACTTTTCCATCTAAGCCATGATTCCATTAAGGTTTAGCAATATCCAAGTTACCTTAATACAACATTTTCCTTCTTTAAAATGTAGCAGTATGCAGGAGAGTAAAAGTCAATAAGATCTAAAAGATATTTTAAAAATCCATATTAAATAGCTAAAACTGTACCTCCCATATGTATGCCTACTCAACGAATCTTAGGAGGCCAGGAATAAAATTCTATTTAAATTGGACTTACTGTAATAAATGAATGAATGAATAAGTGAATAAAACTAAATCAAAAGTAAATTTTGCCTGAAAATCAAGAATGACACAATTAAAACTTTTAAGAAAGTCTAAATATAAAAACACGTGTTTATCTGTCTATCTACATCTATTTCTGTCTATCTGATTGTGTATACATAGACAGATATTCAGGGATAGAGATTCCATATAGGTATAATTCCACAAGGTGATTACAATTTTTAAAATACTAAAGAGTAAAATTCTTGAAAATTAAGACAGTTATATGTATGAGTAAGCAATGCTTTTAGAATATTAAATATTCATTTAAAACACTGGCACTGATTAATGGTTTCTATTGGATACTCTTTACAAGAAATCAGCTCAGCATAGAACTTGTGTCCAGTTTCATAATCACATAGTACACTCACCCTACAGGATTATGTTCCAGACAAATTCGAATGTTAAGCTGAATTTCATTCTCTTCAGGAAGTGACTTTTACTCAAGATTGAATACAGCTGTTAGCACAGATCACTGTTCCAAAAACATTTCTATGAGAGCTGGAAGAAAACACCATTTTAAGAAATGCAAATTCACTTTCATTATTTCAAATCTGTGCAACCAAAGCTGGAAGGGAATCTCTGGTCTCTGTTTGTTTGTTAGTTAAATTAGGTTCTTATAAATATTCAAGAGAAAACATGCAGGATGCTTACAAAATGGCTAGAAGACTTTCCATGTACTTTTGTAGCCTATATGTCACATTTGTTTATAACAAATACAGTGCTTTGTTTCTTGTTTCAGAAATTAAAGTTACACTTACACTCAATTTTTTCTTAAATTTCATTCTCTAATGCAACTTGGTTTTCTCTCTTTATATTCACAGAAGTGTAGCCTGGCAAATAACATGGGGTGGCCTCAACAGAGGAAATGCTGCCAGCTAAAAACACCGGATGTAATCAAGACCACAAGAGACGCATACTCGGTTATAAATGTTGAACTAAAAAGAGGTATTGGAAAGAAACAAAGTCTAACTTTTTATTGGATGGATTAATTATTCTAGTAAAATCTTACTAGTTCATAGTTTACTCCCGAACAAAACAAATCCTTGGGAATTATTTTGATAATCCTAGGTTCCACTTTCTGGAGATTTAAAAGAAAACAAAACAAAAACAAAAAAATAACCCTATGGATTCTTACCATCCTTGGCCATGTTTCTACCTTTGTGGGCAGGAGAACAGAGGCTTGTGGGTGTCAACCTCCCAGGCAATACAGAATAAGTAAATTGGATTAGCTTCCACAAATAGTTGGGGGAAAAAGCATTTTATAAGAATGTCTTTTCTAATAGCATTACTGAAAATGTCCTTTTTAAAGAACCAGATAAATCTATCTATAAATGGACAGGTAACAGAGTAAGCTAAAGAGTATTATTATTAATTCTCTTTGGCAGTGGGGGTGGGGATACAAAAACTTACAAAGCCTGTAGTAGCTGTTTTTCTATTCCCACCCTTTGATGTTGTGATTTCTTATATAGAGAGTGATGATGATAGCTATGATGAATATTGTTTTCTCATTGGCTATGAAAATCCAAATTTGAACTTTTTTTAAAAAGGGAAAGCATAAGACTTTGGCGCCTCTATTTTTTTTGCCCTCCAGTGTGGCTATCACTGCTTTCCAAGCTTCACATTTCAATAGTTACCTACTGCTCTCTAAAGATTTTTTCAGTTAAATACATTCATCTGTTAACAAAATAATTCTTCAGGCAAAAATTAAAAATTCAATTTACTTTTCAATCAGGGATCAGGAATTTTAATTGTCAAAATAGAATAATTTTTTATTTAAGGCCTTGATTTAGGGGAGCAGTTAGCAGTTTTTACATTACACTTTAAAAGTTAACAGGGAATCTCCTTTCGTGTTTTGGGTTTTTTGTCCACATAGTATGCTCAATGTTTCCTAAACAGTGAACATTTCTCATAAGAGATGAAAGAACCTACCATAACTCACACAGGAGAAAGTTGGCATCGTGTATGAATCAGTCAGTCATTTCTGAAACTACATTCTGTTATACGTAAGTCAGCCATCTTATTTTAAGCAAGCTCTTTGAAAAAAATAAAAGAAAACCTTTTGCCACTAGAGGGAGTTCAAAATTTCCTTTGTATCAATAAACACGTAGAGTGAATTTAACGTCTAAAACAATAAAAAGTATGATTGTAGTACACTTCTTTTTTATTAAACAATAAGACTAAATGAAGAATTAAGTTTTTAAGGGGATATATCTTCCCCTTCAACTAGAATAACTTCTGTGAATATATGTGATGGTTATTAGGTACAGCAAATCTATATTAAAAATAACTTTAAATTTTAATATCTGGTAGCAGTATAGGTTGAGTTTGGTTGGAATTGCTTATTCATTGGGAATGGAATCTTTTAATGTTTCAAGTTTTATTTAATGATAATTGTGGTAGGATGTTCCAAAGATGGCTGCCACAATTCCTCCCGCTCTGCATGTTTTCTCAGTGTGACTCTGCTCTCCTAAGTGAAGGGTTGGAACCTATTTTACCACCCCTGGAATGTGGGATGTCCCTGTGACTGGACCAGAAGAATGCAGACGTATTGCTGAGTGACTTTCAGATCTAGGCCTGAAAAGGCTTCCAGTCAACTGCCGTGGAAAGACATCTGGGCTAGTCTGCCATCCAGACTCATGGAGAGAGATGCCCTGCAGAATGAGATAACACACAGAGGAGCATGGAGGCACTCCGGCCAACAGACAGACAACTGTGAGGCATGTGAATGAGCCCATCTTGGACATTCTATCCCCAGCTGAGCTCCCAACTGCATGCAGCTGCCTGAGTGACTCAGGCAAAGCCAAATGGAACAGAAGAGCCACACAGCTGATCCCAGCCAACCCAGAGAGAATTGTGAAAAATGGTAAGTCATTGTTTTAAGTTTGAGGTGGTTTGTTACTCAGTAGTAGATAATTGGAACCAAAATACTAGTTTGTACGATGCTCTATGTTTTTAAAAGCCCTTCTATATCCACTGCCTCCTATAGCCATACTATGTAGTAGAAAACTAGGTCAACGATTAAATACCCTGTCTAAGATTTCAGAATGCTTAAAAACAAATACAAAGTTTACATTTAAAAGAAATGTTTCTCATAAGCAAATATTGTGTCCCTATTTTTCTATGTTGTATTTAGCATAGTAGTGATTATCAAATAATCAAGTATTAACTAAAAACTACTTTCTTCAGTGCTTCTTTTCAGTAAGAACTGATTAATCTAAACAATTACATTCATTTATATTTCTATTACTCCTACCAGTACAAAAAGTAAAAATACTATTTCTGGACCTGTGCCTTTTTATTTATGCACCTCTCTAATTTTGTTTTAACATTTGAGAAATGTTAGTCATTTAAAAGTTTTATACACACAAAGCACTGGCATCTTCAAGCGATATTATAAACTAGATTTTTAAATTTGAAATGACCCTTAAACATTCTTTCTTTGTTTATTCTCATTGTATCCGTAAGTTTTAAAACTCTCCCATCTGTTTAACTTCCAGTTCAACAAATAGTGAATGATTGATCACCTAGCACCAGGTCCTTTGCATTTTGGTTCCTCCTCCCCTTTTCCCTTCCCTAGGATTACCTGAGAGATTGCACACGATTCACACAGGCACACACCTCCAGCAAGAGAAAAGATATTGCATTTTCCTCATTGATAGCTAAGTGTTCTTGGGGGAATTTTGTATGGCAGGAGGAGTGATCTCAGAATTCTGTGTTACATAGTCAATAGTCCACTAATAAATTGGGAAGAAGATGAATGATTGTTAGAAATCAGGTTTTCAGAATTAACTGTTTCACATCCATGACAGGATAAAATTCAAGTTTTGAAAGCTTTGGATCCAGACTGGTAGTCTATCAACCTACTAGTCAGTTTCTTTTCTGAGGAAGCATCTCATTACCTTCTGGTAGAGAGGTTCTAATTACCTGCGTAAGACACGCTACTTCCTCCTTTCCTACAGCAGTCACAATGCAAATGAGAACGATGAGTGCAAATGTTAACTTATGGAAGCTGGAATCCAGGAGTCCACTGGGAGGCTGTTAGGATAAATGCAGATTAAGCATCATCTACTTTATATCTTTCAATGGCTGCTTCTTGATCTTAGGCTAGAGAACCAAACCCTTCACATGGCCCACAAATCCCTGCAAGGTTTGACTTGTACTTCCCCGGCACCATCTTGCACCATTCTCTTCCTCGCCTGCTAAGATCCAAGCATTCTGGTCTTTCAGCTCCTCATACTTGCAATGCAACCAATCCAGCACTATGCTTCACACATGCTGTTCTCTCTGTAGGGAATGGTCTTTCTCTACCTCTTTGCCTGGTTAACTCCTTAATCTTCGAATCTCAGCTTAAACCTCTTCTACCAGAAAATCTTCTCCCTTTTTCCACAGAAGAGGCTAGGTCTTCCTGTTATATAGTCTTAACATAGCATACTATACATATTTCCTTTTCTGAACTCATCAAACTGCAATTTAAATTATGATTTAATGTCCATCCTCTCTGCTTCATTATGAAAGTTCCTTGAGAGAAGAGGTTATACATGTTTTGTTCATTGTTTTATCACCAGCATCACCAGCATCCTGTACAATACAGAATAGGTACACAATACTATTTATTGAACATGAATCTATTATATATAAGGAACTTAAAAATACATATCTACATATAAATTTATATAGTTATATAATATTATATGTACTTCTGAAGATACAAAAAAGAATCTGACAGTTTCAATTAGAAAAAGACATGCACAAATGACCAAGTGGCAAAGCGGACTCTGATCAATAACACTATGGAGACCTAAATGACACACAGTAGGAGAACGGGGAAAGGGAGATTGACACCAATTGGTGACCACAGAAAGCTTTGTGGAGGAGAATCTGAAAGTGCCTGTAATAATGGACAGATCCACACATACATTTTTCTGGCCCACTAGAAACAATAAAGTTCAAAATTATTTGTCATTCCACTAACACTTTTCTGTTCTTCATTCTTCCTTTTCACCTGGTATCTCAAATGCCTTCCAAACTCCAGGAAATAAAAGAAATAGTGGTTGAATGCCAGCACTGGCAATGCTTAAGTCAAAGAAATGGCATTTTAATAATAAACTGTTAGCCCTATTGTATAAAAACGAACTTAACTTCTTGCACCAATAACAGCTTGATATCTGTGAAGGAACTCAGATTAGGAACTACAAACCAACCCTGTTCAAGAAACATCCTTTCTTAGCATATCCAGGGTATAACGTTATAAAAATAAAAATTAAAAAAAACAAATCCTTGGCTAAATCCAGATAGTAAAATGTTTGAGGTAGGGAGAAAGAGTACAGGGCATGCGGGTAGGTAGCCTGGTGGCAGTGTTCAGAGAAGAAGCCAGAGCTTTGGGGAAAGCTAGGCTTGCTGCAACACTGTAGGAAATCTCTGTGACACGTTGTGTGTCATGACACAGTGATTGGGTAACATTAATGACAAGCATTTCATTGAATGGTTTGAAATTCTAAACAAATATATTAAATAGTCTGCTCAACTACCCAGCAAAAAGAAGAATTAGACCTGGGAAATCACCCTAGTTACCCAATTCTCAAGTAATTCTCATCATGGAGGATCCAATGCGATAAACGATGAGCTACTCTTCTCTTCTGAAGTTCCTGGCTCCCAGCTAACTGGCGCATCTTTTGGGTGAGCACCTAGTCCCACTGGTTTTGATATGAAGATAGGAAAGTATTCTTAAAACATGTCTGTTCACAATTATGAGAACTTAAGATCACTGAATTCAAGTTTTCAGCAACACAACTTCATTTTTAGTTTCACCATTAAAATTACTGAAATTTGGTCCAACTAACAAATATTAAGTGACATTAAGGTATATTTTGTTTTCTGGCTCTGCATAAATTATGTCAATGTTAAAGTGAAAAACAAGCATCCATTATGGAAGAAGCCTTTGGTAAACCCCACTGCTTACATAAAATCTTCTGATTTTGATCTGAAGAAATGTGGCTTGGCTTTGGAGACTGTTCTTTTTCATACCACATCTTCACAGTGCTATCTTAAAGCCTTTTAGCAACTATTCATCACAAAATGAATTTTAATTCCCAAGCATATTTAAATATCAATCTCTCAACACATAGAACTATAATTTAAAAGCAGTTTGGAATATCTAGGAACATGTCTGTGCAACTGAACTGTGCTGCTTAAGTATGGCATTGTGCAATCCTCGTTTACTTTGGATTATGTGATAAGGACTCAGCTCCTATTCATTTTAATCTCACATTTTTTATGACCCCTTTGTTTAAAGTCAATATTTTAATTGGCATATATCAAGATCTGAACAGATCTTGGATCAGAAATTTTGTTTAAACTGAGAAAAGGGCACATAAGACTTCAAATGACTTTGATATGAGCACAGTAGTCTAATTTTCACTGTAATAAAGGAGCTTGTCGTAAAGTAACATTTTTAGAAGTAATGAAACAACATTCAATAGGAAAAGTGTAGTCACTAGTTCATGAGAAGTGTCTAGCTGATATGTTTCTAGTCCACTAAAAAAACATATACAAATCTCTACAACCACTGCTTTGGGCAATAGATATAAATTAAAGATATCTCAAAAATGTTACTCTAGCCAATAGTTTCAACCCATCCAATTACCAACTATTTCATCAACACTACTAAAAACAGGCTATGAGTTTGATCTCCTTTTTTCCCCCTTTGCTCACCCAAAACAAACAAACATGAAAGAAAGAGCTTTTGAGAGAGATAGCAGAAAAGAAATACAGCCAACACAGAGGTTAGAAAATAGTCTATAATATTGCTATCCATTAGAATTTTCTGTGACGATGAAAATTTTCTACATCTGCAATGTTCAATATCGTGGCCACTAGCCACATGTAGCTAATGAACACTTGAAATATGGCTAGCATGACTAAGGAACTGAATTTTTAATTTTAATTAATTTAAATTTAAATAGTCAGACCTAGCTCATGTCTATGGTATTAGACAGCACAGGCCTATAATCGAAAAATGAAGATACTCCCTGAAAAATGAAGAAACTATTGTATATGATCAGTTAAATACGGCAATTATTTTATGGCCAGCAAAATATATAATTATTTTTATCTGATGGTTATCTGGTGATCTTTTAAAATTCTTAATAAATCAGCCATGAAAAGAAGCTCTGACTACAAATAAATAAAAATACTGTCAAGGAAGGCCAGAAGTGGGAAAAATCCTATTGCACGAAGGACAGGCCCAATTTTGTCCTATGGTCACTGTCATGCTATATTACTCACCTTTTCCAGGAATTAGAATTAGACATTTAAAGGGGACCTAACCCAAACTTTCTGAAACTCATCAGAATCAAGCAGAACTGAAAAGAAAGGTCCTGCTAACTCTCTCTGGAAATAAGTGGCGTTATTTTAAACTATTGCTATGCCTTAACTAAATATCCTACTGGAAATACATTCTAATGAGACTCTAAGCCCCTTGGAAGATATATATGTATATATATATATATATATACACACACACATATTTTTTTAGTTGGGTTCTTTCTCTCACTGTTTTTTTTTTTTTGGTTATCCAAACACTTCTTTTATCATCCAGTTATCACACCTAATGTGTGGTCCTGAATACTTTTATTCATTTAAGCTTCACAAACAGAGGTAGACAGGAAAGAATAATTCTCATTTTATAGATTAAAGAAAAAGCTTGAAGTAAAGCTACTTGCCAAAGGTGACCAGCACATCAGGTTTCTAATCCCTATTCCGTGGCTCTTTCTTCAGAGTATTTACTACACAACAGTCATGCAATATATTTTATTGTTTAATACTTGAGATGCAATAGGGACAGTAGATTTTTATATTCAACAAGACTTGGACTCGTCATTAAATTGGGGGGCTCTTTTTATATTAGGATTTCAGCCTTATTTTTTCTCTCAAAAAAGGCACTTATTTTCAAGATCATCTCTGGCTATGAGAAAATGAACCTATACTACTCCAAGAAGTAGGAGGAAAAGCAAGATGAGTTACTTGGTCAATTGAAATAGAATCATGGGAAATCTAGAATTATTTTTAGGTCTAGACTAAATTAATCTTCTTTGTCCAAATTTCCTAATAATCAAAAATGCATTTATGATAGTATCCTAAGGACAACGTGTAAATAAATGTTCCATGAGACAGCCAAGTTACTGTTTAAGGAGAGTAGATAATTTTGAGTACGTGTGTGTGTCAGGGGTGGAGTAAGACGAGGAAGGAGTTTTGGTCCACATTAGTTGATTTGTAAAGTCATGAGACAATCTACCAATAAAAGTTTCATAAGCTTCACTGTAGCAGTCCACCTGACTGGAACAAGTTGACATTGGCAGGTTTTCTAAAATGGTCCCTTCCAATTTAAGTAACATGTGCAAATAAGTGTGACAGATAATCTCCGAAGAACCACTGCCAACTGCTTCCCTTCTAGTACTCACCTGCCACTCCTCCCATCAGAAGGTGGAATCTACCTGGTCTTAGCTTGAATCTGGACTGACATGCAGACTTGCTTTCACCAATAAAACGTGGTGGAAGTGATGCTGTGCCTGGCAGCTTCCTCCTTTCCCTTTGGAAGCCAGCCACCTAGTAAGAAGTCCAACTATCTTGAGAGCACTGTCTTGTGAGGAAGGCCAAGCTACCCGTGTGGAGAGAAAAAGGCAACGAGCAAAGCAAGAGGCGCCAGCTATAAAAGTGAAACCTTCACAACCTTCTAGTTCACCCAAGCTGCCAGCTGAATGCAGCCCACAGCCCCACCCCAGCGGACAACACGTGGAGCAGACAAACCCTCTCCAAATTCCTGAGCCACAGAATCATGAAAAACAATAAATTATTATTGTTTGAAGCCACAGAGTTTTGGGTTGACTTGTTATGCTATCTCTTTCCATACTTGATTACCAAACTTGTTAGTCTACTTTTTATTCTGGATAAAAGAAGTAACTTTAAAGGAAACAATTTCTACTTCTTCTAAATAAAAGAAGTAACTTTCAGTTGTCCATTTTCACTCAAGCTTAAATATGGCTGAACAGAAATATTTCTGAGGGTGTGACTGTCATGGAAAAGGCCCACCCAAACAGAAAACTCATCCTTGAGGTTTCCTGCTACATCGGTCTCATTCTTATTGCCTCCACCAACTAAAAATAAAATAAAGTAAAAAAGGAGCTAACAGAGTAACGGGTTCCTGGGAAAGCATAGCATACATTTTTATGCTATTTAGAAACAATGTGTTTAGCAAAAGAATCATCAGCGAAAGCATGTATACTGAAATTTCAAGGGTGATGGAGAAAAATAATCAGATAAACCTATACAACTGAAATCAAGTGGCCAGCCTGTCTATCTCCGGAGTATAACCCAGAATCTTGCCCCTTCCCCCACACTATTTCTTGCCTTTTCTTTTTTACCATGAATATTTAATTCAATGATGGGATAAGACTTTTAAATTATTATAAAACATAAGTAAACAAGTGCTAGGTTTGCACATTAATCTTGTTCTCTATGGAGGAAACTCTTTTGTTTCCCTGCAATGATATTATGCTGGGAAAATATCTTTAATAAACAAAACAAACATGAATAGTATTTTAAAAGGGTAGGGAATGGAATAGCTAAAGAAATCTAAAGTGCTAAGAGGGGTTACTCTAGAAGGTAAAACCTGCTTTAGAGCTCCCAATTCATTTAAATTGAACCCTGAAAGAGTTATGTTAAAGGGGGAAAATTGCACATAGAAATAGGACAGCGGCCGGGCGCGGTGGCTCACGCCTGTAATCCTAGCACTCTGGGAGGC
>VBSM01001562.1:8951890-9019164 GCA_008086735.1 Cheirogaleus medius
AAAAAAGAAATAGGACAGCAACTTGACAACGACTATCCTAAAGGCCACCATCCCAGAATTTCATGGTTCTCCTTAGTAACATCTAACTTATCTCCACCATTGCCACTTTCTTCATTTTTTGTCTAGTTTGTTGTTCCCACGAGAGCCCTTCTAAAAGTACGCTGGGAGAGGCAAAAGTGCAAAGCATAAACTGTTCTCATTTTTCTTGCAGTCTTCCCAGTTTAGCACAATTAGCAAGAATGGTATATAATCCATAAGAAAGTGATATATAATCCATAAAGCAAAGTCTTCCTAATGCCTTGGTCAATTTCAAAAATTGCCAGTACTGTTAGAAATGCCAACACTCCAATCAATATTCACTACACAAAATCTTCATCTTTCCATCAGTATGTGCAGGAGTAACAGATGTTGAAATATGACCAATTTTGTGGCTGACAAATGAATCTTGAAATGTCTATAACAGTATGAACAAAGGCAGTCCATGAATATGATGCTTCCTTCTGGATCAACTTCCCGAAGTTTCGATGGACACTATCTCGCAACATTTTTGTATCTTTAGAATGTATAACAGGAAACATTCCAAATGTGAGGGCTACAGGTACAAAAGAATGGTCCATATCACATGCAATACACATATCTGTCAATCAGGAATAATCAGAGGCACTGATTATTAAGAGACCCAAGTGATATCTCAGTTTTCCTAAAACCAAGTTCCAATTATAGCCATATTAGATATTACTCCATTCAAGGGATTAAGGATATACAAGTAAAATTCTCTGAAACAGTTTCCAAGAGCCTGACTCCTAAAATGCAAGAGAATCACACTGTTCATACCACTTTTACTTCTGTCATCAGGGATACTAGCTGCAATTTTTGACAGGACCTGGACAAAAAATAAGAAATGCCTTAGGGTCCTGCTGTTCCTACCATTGCTGGAAGGGAAGAAGTCACTTTGATGTTGACACCCTCTCTGACTGCTCATCAAATCCCTTTTGCTTTTCAGCAGCACTGAAAGCATTCGGGAGTCAAGAATACTCTTTGAGATCATTATGAGACTCCACTGGGGAAGCAAGTTATATAAAGTCCATTGTTTATGCAGATGAAAGGCAGTCTTTGGAGGATCAATGAATGCTTTCCCGTAACTGTGAACATAAAGGAATTCTTCTTCTCCATCAGGAAGCCTGACCACATGGACTCCACCTCCTGTCTGAGGCAGAACCCAACGTCCCTGGCTTCAAGAACAATTCTGACACCTAAAACTAATCCAGTACCCTTGACTTCAGGATGCTTTCCCCTCAGCTCCACCTTCAACATACACTCATTAACTGATCTTTCAGCAGCCAGCTGACTCCCAAGCCAAAGAGCACCTGAAGCATCATCCCAAGAAGGATCTCCATGTACCACCTTCTCGGGATGAAGCACGAGAATTGCCATCTTTACTGCTGGCAAAGCCTGGTCCTATCCCTCTCCCCTTCACCAAAATGGCCTCCAGTGATGTCTCGAAATTGGCTGGTATAGAAACTGTACTTTCCATTTCCTTAGCAGGTTGTTGACTCCAGGTCACTCTCTCTAAGACTCTTTTGAGCACAGACATATTTGTGCATATTATAGGCAGCCATCACCTTCTGAGAAATCTCACATATAACATCTTCTCACATCCTCTAGGTTCCACCTTAGATTATTCATCAGCCTGCAATCATTTTAGCAGGAGAAGACAGATTCTTTTTACTGCTTTTAAAAACTGAGATATAGGCCGGGCACGGTGGCTCACGCCTATAATCCTAGCACTCTGGGAAGCGAGGCAGGCGGATCGCTCAAGGTCTGGAGTTCGAAACCAGCCTGAGCAAGAGCGAAACCCCATCTCTACTAAAAATAGAAAAAAATTAATCGGCCAACTAAAAATATATAGAAAATATTAGCCGGGTATGGAGGCGCATGTCTGTAGTCCCAGCTACTCGGGAGGCTGAGACAGAAGGATCGCTTGAGCCCAGGAGTTGGAGGTTGCTGTGAGCTAGGCTGATGCCACAGCACTCTAGCCCGGGCAACAGAGTGAGACTCTGTCTCAAAAAAAAAAAATAATAAAAATAAAAATTGAGATATAATTAACATAGAATAAAACACATAGATTATATGTTCAGTTCATGAGTTTTAACAATTGCATACAGTTGTAACCACCACTTAAAACAAGATATGGGACATTTCCATCTAAAGATGGTTTCCTCATTCTCCTTTCCTGTCAACTCCCTCTCCAACCACTGTCTAATGTCTGTCACCATAGAGGAGTTTTGCCTGTATCTGGATTTCATGTAAATGAAATCATAGAATAAGGACCTTTCTGCAACTGGCTTCTGTCACTCAGCATTTTAGAGATTCATCAATGTTGCTTGAATAAGTAGTTTGTTCTTTTTTATTGTTGAGTAGTATTCCAGTAAAAGATAATTTGTTTATCCATTTTCCTGTTAATGGACATTTGGATTGTTTCCAGTTGAGGGCCTTAAAAATAAGGCTGCTATAAACATTTTTATGTTTCTTTTTATGAACCTATGTTTTTATTTCCTGTTGATAAAGACCTATGAGTGGAATTGGTGGGTCATACAAGATAAATGTATGTTTCACTTTATAAGAAACTGTTGAACAATTCTCCAATGTGGTTAGATCATTTTATGCCACAACGATTAAGAATTCCAGGTGCTACACATCCTCCCCCAAATTTTGTGTTGGCAGTCTTTTTTATTTTAGCTATCCTAGTGGATATGAAATGGCATCTCATAATTTGCATTTCTTTGATGTGTAATGATGCCAAACACCTTTTTTGAGGTTACTGGCCATTCATATATCTTCTTTTATGCAGTGCCTGTTCAAGTCTTTAATTGGGTTGTCTCTTTATGATAGATTTATAGAAATTCTTTATGTATTCTGGATCCAAGTCCTTTGTCAGATATATATGGTGTGAACATTTTCCCAGTTGGTACTTGTGTATTCATTTTCACAAAGGTGATATATTTTGGTAAACAGAAATGTTTGATTTTGATGATGCCCAGTTTATCAACTGTTTAAGTTTGTGATTTGTGCTTTTTGTGTCATGTGAAAAAAAGTAAACATTTGCCGAACCTGATGTCACAATGATGTTGGCTTCTAGAAGGTTTATAGTTCTGAGTTTGCCTTTGGGTTTATGTTCCAATTCAAATTAAGGTTAGTATGGAAATAAGTGTAAAGTTTCATTTTTTTCCCCAGAGAACCTGTTTCTTAATACTATATTTGCCCATAGTTTGGGAAATAGTGGTATCCTACTATATTTGAAAGATAATTTAAACACCCTAGTTTACATGTAAGTTGTATGTGCCCACACCACGCTGATTTGATTTTCTACTGCATTCAGTATTCTAGTAGAACTAGCCATCCTAATACCAAGAAGTATTACAGGGATAGATCATTTAAACTGCACATCCTACAGCAGCTAGAGACTTTGCATTATATAAATATTTCACTTTGGTTTTTTTAAAGCAGGAGCTCAGATGTAAAAAGACTCTTAGGTTTCTAATTTTAGTGAAAGTCTTATAATTTGACTCATAAGTACAACTATTTAGAATGAAATGTTTGTAAGTGTAAACTGTCCATGACTTGTTCATGTACTCAGAATGGAACAGGGAGGCCCAGCTGAGGCAGCACGGATTCAGAAAGCAGGAAGAAACAACTGCTTGCCAGGAAAGGCACTAAGAGAACTCGTGGGCAGCTTCTTTCTTGCTTTTTCTTCTTTTCTTTTTCATTTTAAACCTTGCTTTTCAAATAGAAATGACCTTGATTTATGCAGAAAGAGAAAATGGCTCCTCCTCTAGGCTTAGAAGGAGCCCAGGACTGCAGACAGCCTGACAGTGTGATGCAAATTATGAAAAATAATTTATTATTTGAGAATCAGTTAAGTGCACTTTCTCCACCCTTTTATTACAATTAAAATTCTATTCAGTGTTCAATTTAACACAGGAAATAGAACACTGGCCAATGAATTAGGCCACTGTAGCTTACCTGCAGAGCTTCTGGTAAGTTGTCAACTGCCTTCTATTTAGCTTTCCAAGACACTAACTAAATGGGGATCTCTTTGACCCCAAACTCTCTATAAGAAGAGTCCAAAGACTACAGAATTTCTTATTATGAATGAAGTATCTTGATTTCCACAGTAATAAGGTCTACAACCATGTGTTCCATTTTTTATTGTACAAGTAGGAAATCAGAGTGTGTGTGTGTGTAAGAGCCAAGTGGGAATATGGAACAACTTCTTTAAAAATTGTATAAAATGCATTTTATAAAATAAAATATACTTTATTCTCTCATGTTTTAAGCATCTATCAAGATTCAGGAGGAGGCTGGGCATGGTGGCTCATGCTTGTAATCCTAGCACCTGGGAGGCTAAGGTGGGAGGATCACTCGAGGTCAGGAGTTTGAGACAAGCCTGAACAAGAGCAAGACCTCATCTTTACTAAAAATAGAAAAAATTAGCCAGGCATAGTGGTGCACACTGTAGATCTAGCTACTAGGGAGGCTGAAGCAGGAGGATCGCTTGAGCCCAGGAGTTGGAGGTTGCTGTGAGCTAGGCTGACACCACGGCACTCTAGCCCAGGCAACAGAGCAAGACTCCGTTTCATAAAAAAAAAAAGATTCAGGAGGAAATTTTTCAAGGCATACTGTGGCATTTCTGATGCCAATAATCAATTGATATGTAAACAGGAAGTACTTGGAAACCATATATATAAAATCATAAAAGTCTCAGCTAAAGACACAAATATCTAGTTAGATAGTTAATAATAATAATAACTATCATTTATTGAGCACTTTATAAATGCCATGCACTGTTCTGAGCACTTGGCATGTCTTCACTCATTTATTCAACATAAATAAAGCTGTGAAGCAACTATCTCTACTCTCAGTTTACAGAAAACTGAGAAACAGAGAGGGTAACTTGCCCCAGGTTACATACGAACCCAGAGGACTCCAGAGGACTGAATAGTGCCTCCTCAAAGTTAATACGTTGAAGCCCACACCCACAGTGTGACTATATTTGGAGACAGGCCTATAAGGATGTAATTAGGGTTAAATGAGGTCACAAGGGTGGGCTCCTAATCCTACAGGACTGCTGGCCTTATAAAAGGAAGAGGTCTCTCTCTCTCTCCCTCCCCCCATTCCCTCTCCTCCCACCCCCACACACAGGTAGTACTGAGGAGGGCATGTGAGCACACAGCAGGAAGGTTACATCCACAAGCCAGGAAGACAACCCTCTCTAGAATCCGACCATGCTGGCACCCTGCTCTTGGACTTCAGCCTCCACGACTGTGAAAAAAATGAAATTTCTGTTTTTAAGCCACCCGGTCTATGGTATTTTGTTGTAGCAGCCTGAGCAGCCTTATATGGAAATTACTCTTCCCAGAGACTTCCAAGTAAGAAGAGAATCAGAAAGAACATATGATCTAATTTTGTGCTTCACCTAGAATTTCTTCTCATACTAGTAAATGTGCCCCCTTTATAGCCTTTTACAGGGCTAAAAGCAACTGAGAAACTGAAATCTTATTGAATTTTATTATAAATATTCATACATGTTTTTAAATATACACATCAATACATGCAGGTTAAGACATGTTTACTGCATTGATCTTTGCAAAAGAAACATAAAAGCTTCTGATCAATGTAAATGTAAAAGTTTGTGGTAAGATTTTTAGCATAACTAGATTTTCAGGCAATGGCTCAGGGACTAAAATGGAATAAGAATGAAGTCTTTAAATGGTTACTGTTATAGTATTACCTGATTTATTAAAAATAATCACAAAGCATTACTAGTAATGCCAAATCTCTAGCATTCTGATCAAGTGAAAAGAATTATCAGTGTCTAAAAGGTCTTTGTCAAGTCTAACATCTATAAACATTTAAGTGGTATTGAGCAGATTCCATAATCTGATCTGCTTTTAACTGCGGAAATCAATGCAGTTATTAAGGAGCTATTTGAATAATTCATGTGGTAAGTGAAGGCCTTCAGAGTAGCCATAATGTGTTTGCATGTTAATGGTATTTTAAATAAAGTTGTGTCTTGCTACGATGCACATTTAGTAAGAAAGACCAATCCCCATCCATCAGTTCAGAGGCAGTGATGAGAGAAATTCTGACAGTTTCAGAGGAACAGCTGGGCTATCTGGCTTTGATAAATAAGGAAGTTAAGGGAAAGTTTCTTCCCCCAGTTTCTCAGAGGAAGATAGTATCTGCCTTTTTGTTCACCCCACTGCCTTGCTGTTGAGGTTTAACATTCTCTTAGAGAAACCATTCAGTGATATTACTGCAAGGCCATTTAGCTATGTTAACTGGACTAAATGCATATTCATTAGCGCCCCTCCCCCCAAAATGTGTATTAAGTGCCAAATAGGTAACTCTGGGTATAGATATTTGGGCAATAATAGTTTTTTCTCTTTGAAAGTTTTTTTCAGCATTATATCATACATTTCCCTTACATTGAAATCAGAGTTCATTTAAGTAATATCAGCCTTTAAAAAGTTTTAAATTTCAGACAAGCATCAAAGAATACGGTACTCTAAGCAAAGGTCCCCAAAATTACCTAGTTCCAGCCTCACCCAATACTTGAACCCTCTCCATGACAATCCCTCCAAGTTACGACTCCGGTCTATTTGTGCTCTTCTTGATAAAACTTGCCATCTTCTCCAGGACAGACCAATTGCCGTTATGATAGAAAGTTCTTCCTTATGGTGAGCCCAAATCTGTCTCCCTGTCCTCCTACCTATTGGTTCTAACTCTTCTTTTGGGGCCCCTTGGTCAAGAAGAACCTCCTTGTACCTGCCATCCTTCTGCCACTTGAAGGCAATGATTATGGCCTTTTTTCTGAGTTTCCTCTTCTTCAAGCCAAGCACCTCCAGCGCCTTCCCTTCTCCTAGGCTCTGTCAGTGTCCATGCACACGTTAGCATCGATGTAAGGGTCTACAGTTGTTAACATACACTTCTGGAGATCATGTATGTGAGAAAACCCACTGAGCATATCCATTATTAAAGGTTACGTCTAGTATAAGAAATTGTTTCTATTCTAGACCAATTATCAGATCTGGGTTATCTCTTTTTCTTTAATGCTTGTCCACCACTATTATTTGTCCATCCCTTAGACTGCCTTCCCCTCAGGTTTGCATGGTTCTCCTCCCATTGGTTGGCCCATAAAACTTTCCATGTTCTCACCCTCACTTTCTTCTCCAGCGCCACCCCTAAACACTGCCCTCCGCTCCCGCTGCACGCTGGCCACACCAGACTACTTACTGTGCCGGAAAGTACCAAGCTTTCTTCCTGCCGGATGCTGCTCTGCTCCCGGAACACCCTGCCTTCTTCTTCAAATACGAATGCTTACTCCTGGCAGGTGGCCTAAGAGTGCACAGGTGAGCACTCAGACTAACTGCTACAAGAAATCCCCTTCGAATCTTAGGGACACAATGAAAGTTTACTTTTCATTTATATTACAGTCCAAAATTGTCAGGGCAGAAGGCAGTATGTATCGGTGGGTGAGTGAGTTGCACACAATTCCTCAAGGACCCAGGCTGCCAGGTATAGGAGAACACTGCTGTCTTCTGTACCTGGTCTCCAGGGTCATCTCAGAAAGGGAAGATCATGAAGACTTGTGCAGAGGATTTTTACATCCAGGCCAAGATGTGGTGTACATCGCTTCTACCCACATTCCACTTGCCACAACTCAGTGACAGGGCTCCCAACCTACTGAAAAGAAGCTGGGAAATCAGCCGTAGGAGGAAAATGAAACAGTGTTGCTGAATCCATAGCACTGCCTCTAGAGGACTCTTGTTCTCCATGAAAGTCTATGCTTACTGATACCATTGGAGCTGGTATTACAAAAAGAATATGAGAATAGACAGTATTGGAAAAGTATAATTATAAATGGATAAAAGTAGTTGCTACATTGGATGATGAAATTCTGTATGCTTACTTGTTTGTTTCCCCAGCTGAACTGTAAATTCCTAGAGGCCAACAATGTGGCTTTTATTTTTATATAGTTGGCATGTAGTACAGGACATTCCTGCCACAAATGTCTGTTCATATTTGGGAATGAATGGATTAATGAATGAGTCTCAGTCCATTCTTTCTACTGTTCCTAACTAGATTGCTAAAATGGTACTTGAAGATCCAAAGATCAAGAGACACTGCAGCATGGCTCCTCTGAGTGCTGGGGGTCAAGAGATGCTACAGAAGCTCTTACCGTGAATTGGATGATGCCCTTGATAAGCATGGAGAAAATGAAGCCATCTCCTTTTCCCGAAACTAGGAACTGGGTCATACTCGTCACTGAATCCTTAGCACTCAGCACTCTTAGACGTGTCTGTTGAATGAATGAATGTAAAATACTGGAAAATATTTTTATAAATAGGTTAATCAGGTCATAGCCTATATTAACTTTAATTGCATGCCAAAAGTAACACAATTTGATAACAGGGCCAGCCATAAAATGCCAACAAACAGTTTAACTAAGGCTTACAACAATTATCTTTACAGCCTTTTATAATACTGTCTATTCTTATATTCTTTTCATAATACCAGCTCTAATACATTCTAGGCTAAGAATATTTTTATAGAAAGTTGTCTTAATTTTTAAATAAAGTGAAATGGTTAAAATCACTTTACCTGGACTTGAAAACCATTAACCCAGCTTTTAATAGCGGTAGTTTGTGTTGCAGATCTAGATAGAATGCCTCCTTCTTTTGGACTAAGTCATTATAAACTGAGATATCACCATTAGGAAACTGAAAAAGCAGGAAAAGCTGTCTTCCTTTCCCAGTCTATAAATAAACAGGAAAACAAAGATAAAGACTGAAGTAGCTCTCAAGCCAATATTTTGAAACTCGGGTTGACCTGACTTAAAAATCTTAATACTGTAATTTTTTTTAAGAAAAAAAGACAAAACACTAAAAACTCTAAAACCAGAAAAAAAAATTCATAATGGGCCTCTTTACTTGATTCTTTGTATGAACAGTTAAAAAATAGTCAGGATCCTTAAATCTATTTGTTTATGTTAAACTAATTTTAATATTCTCTCTTTGGATGTTGGTTGTTCAAAATACCCATGATTAGCCTGATGAAATGAAAGTGTTCACCTTCTAGTGACTTTACAGTTTTTTTTAACTTCCTTTGATAAATGGAATAAAGGAGCAACAGGTCCAAAACTAATTCAAAAAGTATTTGCTTTAGAATGTATAAGTGTAACCTACACTTGAGTTAAAATGTAAATATCAATAACTTCTATGTTATTTTTTAGTAATTTTCAAATCTACTTAAACCCAATGCATCAGACAAAATATAAAAATAAAACTTGTTTTTATTTTGTATGTAATTAATTTTTTTCTTATTTTTTACCAAATGCAACCCAAGCTGAAAAAAATAAAACTGTTAATGCAGGATTATCTTGAAAAATCATCTTTCTATGATTTCTATTTTTTTTTTCAAATTATAGAGCTTTAAAAGTTCAGTGAAAACTAGATGGATAGAACCTGAATAAAAGCAAACTTGAAACCCTTAAAGGAGAGTGCTCAGAGAATTAGAGTATCAACCATGGCAGGCCTGAAGTCCCTGTCATCTAGACCTCCATGGGGATGTGATCTAGTTCGAGGCCTAGAAAATCAGATCAGTTATGAGAAGTCTCTGTGGAATTACGGAAACTGAGAAGTGATGGGAAAGAGAGAGATACAGTTTGATTTGGAGGCCTCTGAGCCCTAGGAAATCCCACAGTCCTCATCTCAAGGTCCCAGGGCTGTCATAGTGGGCTAACAAGTAAAGCTATCCCTTGGTACCTGTGAGAGATTGGTTCCAGGACCCACCCACCCCTGCCCCCTACCAAGACACCAAAATCTGCAGATGCTCAACTTCCTTACATAAAATGGCATGGTATGTGTATTAATACTATGTACATCCTCCTGCATAATTTAAATCATCTCTAGATTGCTTATAGTGCCTAATACAATGTCAGTGCTACGTAAATAGTTGTTATGCTATACTGTTTTTAATTTGTATTATTTTTATCATTGTGTTGTTATTTTTTATTTATTTTAATAAATATTTTCAATCTTTGTTTGTCAAGCCCTTGGATGTGGACCTCGCAACTGTATTCCCTTCCAGTGTGGATACTTTTGCCAAGTCAGTGTGTCACAGTCGTAGACTAACCTCACTACAAGAGTGGTGATCACCGGTGTCAAGTAGTCGGTTAATGGAGCATCCTACTATGTGACAGGTAATCACAAAGCTAATCCTTAGAGGATATAACAGGGAACAAGATGGGCACAGCACCTGCCCCTTGTGGGGCTTATAGTCTAGCAGGGAAGATCGGCTTTTATCAAAGAAGTACTAATATGATTAAAGTCTCCCAGGAGAAATTAGGAACTATGAGATCACACTGCAGGGGTTCCTAACTTGCCCAGGGGCTACGAGTGGTCAGGGAAGGCTTCCCTAAGAAAGCGATAAATTGTGATATTTACATTTGCTCAAGTCACTTAACCTTGTAATGCCCTAGTATCTTCATCTGTAGAATGGGGTAATAATCATACCTGCCCTATGGGACTCTTTTAAGGATTAACTAATTAGATAACAAATGAAAGATCTAACCACAGTGACAGACATCAGGTAAGTGATCAATATATGTTTCTGCAATTACTGTTATGATGATGATGATGATGATGATGCTTATTATTACTGTTACTATTGGCCTGAATGAGGAATAAAAGTTAGCCAGGCAAAAGGAGGGGAGGGGAACAGCAAGAGGGACTATTCCAGGAAAAAATACATGCAAAAGGCTTGAGGCCAAAAGGGTTGTGGCACCTCTAAGTGGACAGAATTAGGGCCTGCAAAAAAGAAAGAAACTAAGGGATCCCCATAAAGGAATATCCTTCTGGATACTTTCTACGAGTCCTCCTATTACCCTAACCATCCTAAAAGCATTTCCCCTTGACTCTGCTTTTCCTTCCAGATACCACATTGTGATCTTTATTTTCTTTTTTATAATTTTCTGCATCACCCAAATTCTCTTATTTCCCTCCCCATAACAACCTAATGTCTGCAAGGTTTGGCTGTTAGTCACTGCCCTCTTACCTCACTTCCCACTCACTTACCGACTCATTGCCACCACTCCAGCATGTTTCTTTAACACAGATCTCTCTCACTCACATGCTTGAAACATTCCATGGCCCCCTATCCCTACCAAATAACATCCAAGCTCCTCAGCAAAATCACCCAAATGATACAGGACCCAGGCCCAGTCTATCTTTCCAGTGTCATTTCCTGCCACTCTTCTTGCCCTAGCCTCACAGAACTTCTCATCAATCTCCTGAACACAGCATATACTTTGATGCCTCTCTGCCTTAGCTCATTTTAGTTCTTATGCCAAGAGCAGCCTTCCAGCCTCCACCTAGCAAAATTCACTCCTCCTTCCCATCCCACTGAGCTTCAATGTCATCTCCTCTATGAAGATTTCTCCTATTCTCTCTGCCTTCTCCCCAAAACACAAGCCTTTGGGAACCACCTCTTATATAGGACTACTCATATCACCCTTCAAAGAGTCAGATAAATGTTTATCTCTCTGCTTATATTGAGTTGTCGAAGCTCTCTCTACTTCACCTTTGTTTGTTGCTACATCCAGCCCATAACTCAATAAATGTGTTGTTGCTATTCAAATTAAGGTAATAATATAATGGTTTCTTTGAGGAAATCTCATGAGAGGTAGATTATTTAAACTAGACATGGAAAAGACACAAGAACAACACATCATTACAATTATTTACTCATTTCTGGCAATGTTGCATTAATATTTATCAAGTCAGCACACAGTTATTGAATGTTAATTATTTGCCAGGCAGGCACTGTGCTAGGCACTAGGTACACAATTGTGAATAAGATGACAAAGATACTAAAGAAACACATGAAGAAACTCATAGTTACAAACTATAGTAAGTAACATATAGGAAAAGAAAAAGGGACCATGGAAGATGATAATTTTGAGGTCCCGATTTAAATCAGGGTACCAGACAAGCCATGTCTAAGGAAGCAACTGTGACCATGAGAAGTGAAGGCTGAGGAGGAATTAACCATGTAAAGCATGAGAGAAATAGCATTCCCAAAGAAGGAGAATGCCTTGGAGGGTTGTGAGGCAGGAGGGAACTTGGTGTGTTTGCAAAAGTGAAGGATGGTCAGTATATCTGGAAGCTGGTGAGGAAGGGGGGGAGTGGTGAGCCAACTTGCAGCTCCTCTAAGGTGTGCTGGTTCTCTGAAGAAACTGCACTTTCTTCTAAGGGCCCTGTAAACCAATAGTCCCCAACCTTTTTGGCACCAGGGACTGGTTTCATGGAAGATGATTTTTCTACAGATGGGGTGGGGGTGGGAATGGGGGGAGGTGGAGCTCAGGCGGTGATGCAAGTGATGGGGAGCAGCTGTCGGCTATAAATACAGAGGAAGCTTCTCTTGCTCACCTGCCACTCACCTCCTGCGTATGCCCCTCCCCCCAGCCACGTTTCATGGAAGTTGGGGGCAGCAGAGCTCTGCGCCAGGGTCCCTAACACAGGGACTGATCTGCAGTCTGGGGGTTGGGGACTGCAGCTGTAAACCATTAAAGCTTCTAGGCAACGTGGGATTTGAGGGGAGAGGGGTGATAGGATCAGAATTACATTTTTAAAATATCACTTGAAGTAACGAACTAAAATTTCTTTTAGGTAGAATTACTAGTGAGATGGAAAAATTCTCTGTTTATTTGATTTTTCAGTATATTTAGAATAATAGTTATTTGAACATCCATCAGTCAAATATTATATTCCTCAGTCAAATATTTGTCTGATCATTCTTAAAAGTTAAACCCAAACCACCTCTGTAACTTGTTTCTCTGAAAAGTATACTTCAGGTATACAAAGTTACAGTATAGATCCTGGTTCCTAGAATGCCACATTGTACATGACATCAAATGTTTAACCAGAGCTGTCATTCCAATGAGTTTAAAGCCTCTTGTCAAAATAAAGACTAGTATCTGATGTTGACTGAAACTCAAATTTTTCATTCTAACTTCAGTTGAAAATCTGGCCTTCTGTTCCTGAGCTGATGTTTTATGAATGGCATATACAACACAGGAAAGGTTGTTATTTTTGTTTGTTTAGAAATGTCACAATCCTTCTCTCTGTTGAGAACAAATTCACGTGTTACAGTTATGTCACCAAAAAAGTAGATAAAATACAGTATCATTTTTAAAGAATGTTCTTGTAACATTTTGTTAAACCAAAAGAAATGTTACAACCAGAAAGGGTAAGAAGAAAGAGGAGAAATATAGTTGCAGATTGAACAAAGACTAACAGGAACATATTTGCACACTCCAGTTTATCAGCTGCGGCTGGCAAGCAGTAAGGCTGCATGGATGGTATTTACCACTTGGGAAGGAAAATTGTGAACATGCATGGAGGGGACACCAAGTAAATATCCAACATCCAGCCAAGCCAAGAAAAGAAAGAGAGTGGGGAAAAAATTATAACTATCACATATAATGTAATATAAATTCCTTTCCCAAGATTTTTATGGGTAGTGACTTACCCATTATAAAAAACAATGTTTGGAAAATCAGTGAAAGAAAAAGAAATACAGATCAAACAAAGCATAGAGAATAAGGATCTACAGGCAATGTAAAAGCAGTCGTACCTAATGGTTTCAGGGAAAAACAAAAACAAAAACTTAAAAAAGGTAAAACAGTAGTTGTGGCATTGATAACAACAGCATCAATAATAAAAACGAATGTACTTAGCACATACTACATGCTAGGTACTGTGCTAAGTGCTTGTCGTGTCTTATCTGATTTAAACCTCTTAGTAGCACCAGGGTGAGTAGTATTTTTATTTCCATTTGAAAAATGAGGAAACTGCTACTAAATCCAGTATCAGGAAGCTAGAATGTGAATGTGAGGTTAGCTTTGCCTCACTGAAGCTTTTGCAAATGAATACCAGGTAGGTTTTTTTGTTGTTGTTATTTTTAATCCGACTATCCAAGCCTTAAATAAAATACCACATAGATTATCTTACTCCTTTTAATGGAAAGTTTTCTAAGTCATATTTTAGATTTTCCTTCTTTCTTAAACACAAATATCTAGAGCACAATTTAAAATCCTCTTAATAATTCACAATAGACTGAGCATAATTTAAACATTAGCTATCATGTTCTGCCTTAAAACAGCCTCAAGAGCTACTCAGATATGGAAGGACGATTTGCTCCTACATACACCACGTGGAAGCGGAATGCTCTTTGAGTTGCTCCTGTTTCGTACATTTTGACTTTTGACTGTCTATTCCCTCACTGCCAGGCTGTCAACTCTGACTTGCCGCTGTCAGGATGCTGGGCTCCAGTCTGCTCTCCCTTCCTCCAGTTCAGCTGCATTTCCAGCCACCTCTTGCGCCACCCACTGCCTGCTGAATTCCAATCAGTGCAATTCGACACAATTGTATGAAGTCTACTTTGACCCATACTTGTTCTCTGTGGGCTATTTTCTCAACAGTGATCATAGAGATACCATGCCAAACCAAAAAAAAACCTTGCACTTCTTTCCAGCAGACCTTAGCTAGCCAGATCCGAGAGACTTTGTGTAGCATCCCAGAGGGTGAGACAACTGACAGTCTTGTGAGTTAGCAGTAGTAGCCTCATTTTACAAAGGAGTAAACTGAGGTTGAGAAATATTAATAATAAGCAACTCAGGTTCTTACAGCTGGTAAGTAGCAGAGCTGGGATCTGAACACGATCTTTCTGATTCCTAAGCATCACTGCAACAAATGGGGTGGAGGAAGGGAAACACAACCATTTCTTGCAAAACAAATGGCTTCAAGAAATAGCCACAATTTGTTTTATGTATTTACTCTGTGGTAAGCATCAAATAATAGCATAAATCCATATTGAAATTATAATACCATGAAGATGGTCTTATAATTTTATAAGGATCTAAAACATAGACCAGGGATTGCGAAACAGGCGACATATGATATATGACCAGTTGGGCAGTGCTGCCTATGCATTAATAGGTGCCAGCCTGAAGGTCACACTTTCATACATTATGTGTCCTTCTTGGTGATTTCCTGGCATTCGTGGGTCCATACAGCTCACCACTTTCAAGGCAGATTAGTGCACAGGAATAAAACAAATAGCCAAAGAAATATAGGTTTCATTAACACAAATTTTTTTTAAAGAAAAATATTGCTAGCATCAATTTTTGCATATTATTACACAAAAGCTTTAATGATCACCTTATTCAGAAATCCATTTATCTCTCCTATTTAGATTTAATTTTATTTCAGCCTGGTTGTCCAAAATCATCTATTTATTTAACCAATATTTATTAAGTAGATACTGTGTATTACAGATACTCTGTGCTACATATTACGCTAAGTGGCAGGGATTGAGGTAAGTCTTTTTATAGTATACAACCCTGGATATTTACTTGGGCTGGGTGATTGTAATTGGATTAATGTGTACCTTCATTTATTCACAACAATCATTAGAACTGTCAATATTTAAAAAGTGGATCCAAGCCAGACATGTTGGCTCATGCATGTAATCTCATCACTTTGGGAGGTCAAGGCAAGTGGTTAGCTAAAGGCCAGGACTTTGAGACCAGCCTGGGCAACACAGTGAGACCTCCATCTCTACAAAAAATTTAAAAATTAGCCAGGTATGGTGGCACATGCCTGTAGTCTCAGCTATTTGTGATGCTGAAACAGGAGGATGGCTTGTGCCCAGGAATTCGAGGTTACAGTAAGCTACGATTGCACCACTGCACTCCAGTCTGGGTGACAGAGCAAGATCCTGTCTCTTAAAGAAAAAGTGGATCCAGACAGAAGCTTGCCATAGAAGTTATTTCAAATGTCAAATTACATTAAAAAACATCTTCCCAATTTACTCATATTTAAAGTTACTTAAGTCTTTACACAGAGGAGAGAGGTCTTCATATGACAACCACACCCCAAAAAACTTCCTTAGATCTATGAAAAGAATTGTTCATCACATCTTGGGCTCCTGCGTTTCAGAACACACAGACAGACAGACAGACAAATCTCTATAAAACTTTTCAGATGCAAAGGACATTAATGTATACTACATGCAGAGCTGTGGAGAAATGGCTTATGGGATGGGGCAGACCCTTACATTGGATTCACTGTAGACTCACACAGCCTTTACGTGCTGCCTTGACTTCTTTTTGACCACAAATCAGAATTGCCAAGCAAAAACTGCATTAGCTAACATAGCTCCTTGGTTCAGGCCACACCTTTAAGTTACTGCTTTGGAGACAAGACCTAATACCCACCACGTGGTCTAATTGTTTTTTGTGATGCAATTATGTTTTGAGATTGGCCTAGGGCTGGTCCACATTTATGTTCCAAATAATCCTGTTAATAGAGTATCTATGGCACTTTAGATGGTTCTTATTTGTGTATATTCTAGTTTCCTTTGTCTCCTTTCTAACACAGGCATATTTATTCCTACTTCCCATAAGTATCTACTATTTCTTAGGGTTACTCAGTTGTTGTTTCCTTTAGAAAAAACTCTAGTTGGCTTCCCACGTACATGACATTTAATTTCATCTTGGAAAAATAAACAGGACACCACACAAAGTACTGCCATTCTTTCTGCTTCTAAGATTTACATTTAAAATGCTTTTACTTGATCCTTCATGATCTTTTTAATAGCACAATTGCTTAAAAGATTAAATATGTTTTGGGAAACTTTTAAATCCTTAATTCTTAATAGCATATTTCAAATAACTGAAAACGATACATATGCTAATCTTTTAAAATTTCAAACGGAAGTACGAACCAATATAAGCATTATGTTTCTGACCTATTTGAAAAACGTTTTCCTCTTCTATTCACTTATCATTATTAACTTATTACATATTATTTCACAAGTTATATGGTTAATCTTATTGCCTCCTGTGATCAGCAGTATTTTATGACCAAAGTTCTCAATAAATAATTTATTGCACTTTTCCATTACTTGGAAAGTAATGTTTCAGAATAGTGTCCAACACTAATACTCCAAGCATAGCCACTGATTTACTTAATAGATGAGCTGAGGTCTAATGCACATATTTTCTTTCTAAGAAATCAGTTTATCAGGCCAGGGTGGTGGCTCACGCCTGTAATCCTAGCACTCTGGGAGGCCGAGGCAGGAGGATCACTTGAGGTCAGGAGTTCAAGACAAGACTGAGCAAGAGCGAGACCCGTCTCTACCAAAAATAGAAAAAATTAGCCGGTGTGGTGGCACATGCCTGTAGTCCCAGCTACTTCAGAAACTGAGGCAGGAGGATCGCTTGAGCCCAGGAGTTTGAGGTTGCTGTGAGCTATGATGATGCCACGGCACTCTAGCCCGGGCAACAGAGTGAGACTCTGTCTCAAAAAAAAGAAAGAAAGAAATCAGTTTATCAATATTGATTGAACCCAATGTACAACAAGTATATATTAGGATAGGGAACTTCCTCTAAACATCGCATTACTTCAAGCCTAAGCTTGCCGAGCCATGGGAGGATTTATGGCTTTTCCTACACCAGCACCTTTAATTGAGAAGAATTCTTAATCACAATCTAACACACAATTAAATCCATTAACCTTGTAGATAAGTTAAAACAAACCTCTGGGCCCACAGCAAGCAGACACTCCCTGAAGCGGGGTGATGAGCCCATCCTCCACCAACTGTTCTGTCCTCACCTAAAGCCAGGCAATCAAGGGCAATGCCCTGCTTCTGGTCATAAATTTTGGGAGACATCTACTTTTCTGTGAGGAATAGGAAGTTAATGATGCTGAAAGGCACCAGGTCAGAGGAGCAGGAAGAGAAGGGGTGGTGACCAGATCTGGGTGCCTTCAGCTGGCAGCATGTCACCATGAAGCAAGGGAATCAACACAGACAACACATACATGCCTCGAAGCAGGGGCTTTGCAAATGACAATTTACTGAATCCTAGCAACAGCTGGTAGGCATTGTTTCCCCAGTTTTGCAGATAAGGACACTGTGGTTCTGAGAGACTAGCAGTCTCACCTAAAGTCACCTTAGGACTGCTGGGGTGTGGCCACAGGTCAGTGGGGTGTGGCCACTGCCAGCTAATGACCAGGGGAAGAGGGTTCTGGAACTGCTGCTGCACAGCTGTGCCTGCTCCTGTTTCCAACACAGGACATTAGACAACCTGTCGCTTCTTCATATTTTCTTCTTTGGCTGTTTTGTTCCCTTTTAATGCTGCCCTTTACTCAACTTACTCTGATTTCACTAACGCAACAACCACATTGAGTGGATATGTGAGGCAGGGAGGTGTGTTTGCTTCCATTCCTCCCTGGTCACTAAGCTCCCTGAGGAATGACTGTCCCACTCCACCTCCCCCCTCCCATGACCCTGTTGAAACTTTTCTAAAGACATACAGCATCCTTCTGTCCTCTTTGTTCTTCATCTAGTCTACTACAACAAGAATTAAATAAGCAATAAAGCTTAACATTACCCTTTTGAGAAAATGTGTTTTAAAAAATCGCTAATAACGCACTGATGAAAAGAATAAAGTGTAAACGGTGGCATTACAAGCATCAGAGTGAGAGGCAGTGCAGCTGCGGCTTTGTCTGAAGTTCTAGAACTTATTTCTCTCCAAGTAAGTGGAGGGTCAGGATGTGACTTCCTGTCCCTTTCACTGTATTTCTGAAAAGTCCGCACAACAGTCACTGAGGGCCACAGCCTGCACCTTCATCACCTCTGGAAGGGAAGCCACAGTGGCTGGCCTGGCTTCAGGAGCACTATAGGGCCACAGTGTGTGCACAGGGCTGCAAAGAGTGCAGAAGACACTCCAGCCTGGCTCACATCCGTCACTGTCACTCACTGCCTTCCTCCCTGAGTAATCACCTCCAATCTCACTGCTCTATACTCCATTAGGCTCGCACAAGTATTTGCCTACAGCAAACGACTCAGAAATTTTTCACAAATACAAAGTTCCAGTAGAAAATGATAGAAAGGGGATCATGGAAAGGAGATAGAGTTTAATTTCCCTTGGAGCTGCTAGTTCTTTTCTTTTAGGCATTAGCCATGTGGCTGTTTGCTTAGCTGTAAAGAATCCCTCAGGCTTGCAGGCAGCTGAATGGAATCATTATTGCCATTTTCTCGTTTCAATAATTTCAATCGATATTCAGTTTCCTATGACAACGGAAGGCAAGTGGCCAACCAGATGACCAAGAGCAACAGATAACACAAACATTATTACTCTTTTTAGCTAAGGGATGCCTTACATGCTCTTCCCCCACCAACTCACTTTCCAAGCTCTTCTGCTTAAGCCCAGTGGGCCCTAAACTTGGATGTACATTATATTAATCTGGGGGTGGTATTTAAGTGGCCTGACAGCATGTTGTGCTGTGAGGAAAACCAATCTGTTTTGTGCCATTTATCACAGATAGCTGGCAAGTGAACACTCAAGAGTTTGTGCTTTATATTTGCTGAGTTCACAAATGTGCTAAGTACTATAATGAACTAACAAAAACATGATCCCTGCCCTTTGTTCCTGTATATGCCTTTTGCCTGGATTTCTAGGTAGCAGCCCTGAGCAGACCTTCTCTTGGCTTATAATTTAACATATCACATCAGTCAGATTAGGGCAGAAAGAAGGGGCTGAAGGAAGAGGAAAAGGTGATACTTTGATGACAAGGGCAGTGTGTGGCACCCAGGTGGAAGACTGTAAAACTAGTTGTTTTTGGAGATTCCAGTACTGAGTAACTAGAAAAGATACTCTCAACAATAAGAATATTTGGCAAGAGAAATAGAGACTTTGGGCAAAAGATAGGCAACATCATATTAGCCAAGTTCACTTCTAAATTTAGATGGGTATTTCTGTTGAAGAATCAAACTGTAGGATGAATGGAAGAGCTATGAGGTTAAAGAAGTAGTATAACATTTGTTATTTACATTATACATTAAAGGAAAAATATGGCAAGGAAAATGAGCTCTTCCTGTAGAACTGAGAAGAAAATGGAACCCCCTGTCAGGAAAAGAAAGAAAAAAATGTGATCCATAAAATTAATTATAATGCTTTTTTTCCCCATACAAGAAAACCAGCGTTTCATTTCTGCTAAAAGTAGTTTTCACATAAAATAAATGACATTTGTTCTAGAAAGAAGAGATTCAAAAGGATGTTCAGAGTGGTCGGGATGGTTAGTTCGATAACTGTAAAAGCTGATTCTTAGTCACTTAAACTATTTAATCCAGAACCTTTCAATAGATATCTACTTTAACTTTATAATATACTTCTCCAAAAACATCAGTTCAAGTTGATACAAGACTAAATATTTAGGGCTGAAAATGATTATTATGTAGTCTTTTCAGCAAGTACTGTCATCTGGAGGTTTAGCCACCATCCCTTTCAGAATGAAAGAGAGTTCAACAGCAACCTCAATAGAGTGCAACAAAAACCTTTTTAACTTTATGTCTCTTATTTTATTCCACGGATGTTCCCTTTTTTCACTCACAAGTGTTTTGTTTATTGTGTTGTCTTTCTCTAATGTTATGAAAGGAATCTGAATTTTGCAAAATTAAAGAGCAGTTAAACCACCTACTATGAACTTAAAAAAAAAGAAAAAAACCACTTTGCCTGTTTTAGTAATACTGAAGTCTCTTCAAAAGAAATAGGGAGTAAAGGTACTATCCTGCACGCTAGTGAAAAGATAGATCACGACAGCGCCTCAGGAAGCACACACTGTGCTAGAACTCCCCACGCCACTTGCAGACTCCTGCCTCCAAGAGGCTCCCGCACATGCGCACAAAGAGACCCGTACAGGGAGGGTCACCTCGACATTTCTGTAACTGAAAAAACCAGCAGCAACCTACATATGCATCAAAAAAACGAGCAGATAAATAAGTTATGATATATTTAAAAAACAGAAAACAACTAAGAATAAAATGAATGAAATAGATTAATATATATTATTAATATCAACAGACACATCTCAGAAACTATTGAATGCACAGAACTGCAGAACAATACAGATTATGGCATCATAAATGTAAATCTAAAAACAAAATATGGTGCTATATATTGTTTTTATTAATATACATAAACGTAGGAAAAGTGTAACTATGAAGAGTAGATTCGAAATTCATGATGGGAGGGGCCTCTGAGGAAGGAGGGAAGGCAGTATTTTACTTTTTTATTAAAAAAAAAAAAGGAGGTAAAGCACATATGGCCAATGCTTTAATCTGCTCATACTTTCAGGTGGATATAGGGGCACCTTTTATATCATTCTCTGCAGCTTTGCGGATGTTACATGTTCATTAATATAGTGTAGCTTTGAGTACATTTTATTTAAAAGTCACACATTTTCTCAAAATCATTCAATTGCCCATACATTCAACTAATATTTGATGAGCATGTCATTAATTCTGAGAGATGAAGAGTAAGAAAATATCCTTGCGCTTCCAAGGCCAACACTAAATGTACTAATTTCTATTTATGAATCCTGTCATATTCCACAATATAGGTTTCTGCATATAGTAAAGAAGGATTTTCATTAGGTTTGAAACTGCCCAAGAGTAACTGCAATGTGTTTATTTACTGAATAGTAGGCTACTGTAGTTCCAAAAATATAATTGTCAATATTTGTCTTTATCTTCTTGCCAAGAGTTTTTTAAAGGCCATATAAGTAAATGAGTTTTGAAGATGTTCCAAAGTGAATTATTATCAAACAATCATAATGACAAAAAGTCAAATAAGCTAATCTTTCCTTGAAGGTTTTCCAAACAGACAGATTAACTGGTCAACCTGTCACTATTAACGACAACAGTATGTGATACAGTGAAACATGAATTTGGCATAGTCACTATAATACAACAGCACTTCCAATATCTTAAGACTCAATTCTCTAGAAATTCAAGACTAAAAGCCTTGTCCATCTTCTTTTTCTCTAAGGTAGCCACATTTAATCTTTGCACAACAAACATACATTGCCAACTCTACTGAAAAACATCAGTCCCCGGTATTGTTGGCTAACTCCAACATTATTGCTCCTTCCCAACTCAATCCTGTTTTTTTTTTTAAATTTAGGCTGTTGCCTCTTTTTAAATTTTTTTATTTTTTTTAAATTTTTAATTATTATGAGTACATAATAGTTGTATATCTTTATAAGGTACGTATGATGTTTTAATACATGCATACAATGTGAATTAATCAAATCAGGGTAATTGGGGTATCTATCACCTCAGGCATTTATTTCTTTGTGTTAGGAACATTCTAATTCCACTCTTTTAGTTATTTTGAAGTATACCCTAACTTATTACTGATTATAGTCACTTTGTTGTGCTATCAAATATTGTTCATTCTATCTCACTATATTTTTTGCACCCATTAACCATCTTCACTTTATTCCCCCCACACCCCCCACTACCCTTCCCAGACTCTGGTAACCATCATTCTACTCTCTGTCTCCATGAGATCAATTATTTTAATGTTTAGCTCCCACATATGAGTGAGAACATGTGAGATGTGTCTTTCTGTGCTTGGCTTATTTTACTTAATAATGTTCTCCAGTTCCATCCATGTTGTTGCAAATGGCAGGATTTCATCCTTTTATGGCTGAATAATATTCTATTGTGTATATGAACCACAATTTCTTTACCCATGCATCTGCTGATGGACACTTAGGTCGATTCCAAATCTTGGCTATTGTGAATTCAATCCTACATTTTCCATGCAAATTTTTTCTTTGATAAAGGTGAGAGAATCACCAATTGTGCAATTATCACATGACAGCCCTTGGGCCTGCAGGCAGTCTACCCTGATTATCATTTTCAAAGGGGAAGGACCAGATCCATGAGTAAGAAAATGTCAGATACTAACCAGATTACAAGCAACATCAGGAGTAAGGAATCCAAGCACAGACTCTAAGCAAGCGTGGCTCAAGAACCAAGACTGAGGACTGTGGGGCCAAACCCTCTCATTTCATTAGTGCCTTTTCCCGAGTGTGCTCATCAGTCATCAAAGCTCTTGGTAGAGCCCATCAGATTACAAAATTGATTCAGATAATCCAAGCCTATGCTTAGGGGTGATCAAGTAACAGGGAACAAAAGCCTGGGTAAACAAATCGGGCCTTGGCAGGGCTATACCCCCCATAGACACACACACTTCTCTCTCTCTCCTCTCTCTCACACACACACATTTCTAGAATTTCAATCTTTACATAGTAATTATGAATGTCATCTAGCTTCCACAAAGCCTCCTTGTTGTGATAATACTAACACTTATCAGGAAAGTGTTCATTAGCTTAAAATGTATTTATGTATTACTATCATTACTATCGTATGGTACATACGTACGCAAAGGGTTTCATTATACTTTTTTTGCAATTTATTGCCATCCCAAGTGAGGTACATTATGTCTATCATACCTATAAAAACCAAAGCTTCTAAAATTATTTTATTTTATGACATTACATTTACTCAATGAGTTATATTGTAGTGTTTCATTCTAGAGACTCCTCAGAATATAACTAAATGTAAATATAAAACATTGTTTGCTTTCAATTGATGCTTTGCCAAACTCTAGTTAAAGAGAAAAAAACCCCTCTAAATTAGACATCCATGTGAAAATGAGACATCAAAGCAGATGTCAGGCTAATTTTAAGATTTTTAAATTTCAGAACTAGAACAGTGGAGGGCCTCAGCTTTTGTTTTTATCTGAAGTACTCATTTCTTGACAACCAAAAGCCAACATGTATACAACACACACATACAAACAAAACAAAATTAGAGCCCGAATTTCAAGCTCTGGAGCCTATACCTGTGATGCAACTGGATGCAGCATCTGCTTTTAGTTGACTTCTTTATGTTTTGAACCTTTATTGTGAATAAGTCACTGAAATGTGCCTAAAAGAAGCTAAAAAAAAATAAAATAAAATCAAAAAGCTAGGCAAAGCTCTGCCTGAGGGGAAGCAGCGAGGCAGAGTGAAAATAGTTGGACTTTGAAGTCTGACAGAGGTTTCAAATCCTGGCTCAACTCCTTACCTGCGGTATGGCCTCAGGCAGGTGCTTGCCTCTGTGAACCTCAACCTTCTCTTATGTAAAATGGGATAATAATAATTATCTGCCACAGGTTGTTGTGAGGATTAGATAAAATAATTTCATAAAGTGCCTGACAATAGTGGGTAATAAATGTTAATTCTCCTCCTCCAGTCTCTTTTCCTTAAGAAGATGAGAATCACCGGGGGACACAGCATTAGGAAAGATAGTGTCGATGGAGAGAAATGCACAGGATGTTAAGCAGTGAAGGCTGTAATTCAGGAAGACCTTCCTCTGCACGTGACATCAAAAAGATGGGTGAGGGCTAATTACTGTGAGGAATGCAAAATAGACTCAGCTGACCGGTGAGTGTACAAAGTGGAAGTCTAGCCATAAAGGAAAAGAAAGGATATTTAGTGAGAGCCAATAAGAATCAGAACTTTTGATTAAACACCACTTGGATTCCTAAGCTTATCACTTGAGTCCCATCTCAAAGTGAACCTTAGGCACAGCAAGGAACAGCGATGAAAGGAACTACAGTGGGCTTTGTTTCCCAAACTACAAATAGGTTTAGCAGAAATAACACTACTAAGACATTGTTTGTCATCTAGACTTACCCATAATTTGGAATCCACGAAGGCACCATAATCATCTTCTATACAAAATAAGCTTCCTGGTTCCACTAGCAGCCAACCACGTGGAACCTGTCTGGACTTTCAAATGTCATGGATCAACTGGTTAACAGCAACCCAAACAACTACTATATTTCATCAAAACTAAAATGCCACCAACAGTAGGACACACCACTATTCTATGTACCACTAATAAATCAAAAAGGCTCCAAACTAAAGAATCTGATGGAAGACAGCTACAGAAAACTGGGACATCAAAGGGTCACATTTTCTGGGGAAAGGCTAATGAGAAACAAACTTACCACGCTTGAAAGAGACAGCAAGGAGATGTGCATGTCTCAACTTTGTGACCAGCTAAAGAAAAAAAAACAAAACCTCCCCTGAGAATTTCAACTACAAGCTGGTACTGCATCCACACAACCAGTATGGCACAAGAAATTTTCAAGCAGAGAATTTAATTCCAAGTGGTCTCAGATTGGTAGCGTCCCCAGGTGGCTATCACAAGCAAACACAAAGCCACAAATCCCCTCTGTAAGAACTCGACTTTAATCCAGGCTGATGACCCACTGAAACATGCCATCAACTGTAAGATGCACCCCAATTTGGGGGATATTAAAGTATAGGGGGAAATATGTGCATTAAAATTAAAGAAATGCAGCAGTTGTTTTCTCAAAAGAATAAGTTGATATTATGTATGAGTTTGGGTTACTCAACAAGTATTTATAAGTATACATCCATCGTATGAGTAACAGAGGTTGCAAATCAGTTGAAGGCATAACTCCTGCTCACAAGTGGCTTACAAACAATCTCCCTGGGAACATAGATTGATGCTTCTATCTGACTTAGTTTTTTAACTTTTTGCCAATATGGTTATAATAGTTACAAAATGGTTAGATGGGTAAATACACCCTGCCCCAATGTTGGGTCTGCTTTTTTATGGTCTAGCATTGAAGTTAGCTCTGATAGAAGTAAATCTGTTTTTATTCCTCTAATTTCAACAAAAAACATGCAAGCTACGTTCTGATCACTTCGATTAGCTTTCTTTCAAACTAACAGTATTACATACAGCACATGGGATATACAACTTTGACCATTTGGTTATTATAAAATGTATAGATTAAGTAGATATGATTAACTTCTATCTGAGGCAGGAAAGTCTGAGGGAACTTCATTTTTAAGGCTTTTTAAAAAACCCTATAATGTAAGGCATCATTAAAGCAACTTTTACCCATTAATTCAGCTTTGAAAAATGAACATCTAATTTCTTGGTCAAGAGAGATTCGAACTCTTGCATAAACTATCAGGAGCTAGTTTAGTAACACCTCACTGAAAAAATTATTTGTTAGCATTAGTTCTGCCCTTACCTATGACAGAGTCAGTATCTATCCATGTTAGAATTATTACATACACATATGCCAAAAGCCAGTCCCAGGGGACCCTTGAACACAAAGTTTCTAATATCATTTCTTGGGAAATGTTCTGTCACCATCATCTAAAAGAATACAGGTTTTTCCTCCAAAGACAGAGCCACTTGAATTCATGCCTTTGAACCTTTCTTGCAGATCCTTATCCTCACCTTGGGTCCTTCAGCACCATAGGTTCAGAAAGTCATTTAGAATATGCAAAATGATTGACTTGGTAACTATTTACAAGCAAAAAAAGAAAAAAGAAAAAGACTCTCAGGGAATAAACTGCACACAAATTAGACATAATATAGGAACACTCTCAAATTCCACATGGCCTGGCTCTTGTTTACACATTAGATCATTGCTTCATTGCATTTGCAGTCTCTTTTCCAAGTGTACCCTACCTTTCAAACTTGACTCAAACCCGCGTCCTCTGCCAGAAAGGCAGGACAGGACCCAGAGCTTCTTGCCTGGGCCTGTTTCCCACCCCTTAGGTTCCTGCTGCCACCACAGGCTTGACTCCAGGCTTCCTTGGACTCTGTCCACAAAAGGTGTCTGAACACCAAGGTCCCTGACGGCCAACTCAGGGCTGCAGGGCCTGAGAGCCTCCAGCCATTTTCTAAACTCACTGTTTCTCTAGTAGGTTCTAGTTTCTTCACATTTGGACAACACTCCACCAGATCACTATTCAAAGGTTTCTAGTTGCTTCCTCTTGGTGCCCCCCTCCCCACAGACACTTTTCTTCAGGGAGTCACTAATCTCAGCATTTATATCCAGACCTTCTGTTTCCTCTCAGGACATTACCGGTAACCCTGTAACTAACTTCCGCACAAGCATATCAACTCAGAAATTATTCTGGGCATCCAGAGAGTTGTCATAAGATAACATATTTAATTATAGGACATACACATTCGGGAAAGTAACTTCACAAGTGATTAACAGATTACAAAAAATAAAATAAAGGAGATGAAAAGTTGACTTCATAGTCAACTATAAATTTCTGAAAGGAGGGATGATATGGAAGATCCTTTTAAAAATTTTATTTATTTATTTATTTATTTATTTTTATAGAGACAAGGTCTCACTCTTGTTCAGGCTGGTCTTGAACTCCTGAGCTCAAGCGATCCTCTCGCCTCGGCCTCCCAAAGTGCTAGTATTACGGGCAGGAGCCACCGTGCCCAGCCAATATGAAAGATTCTTAATAAAAGATGTTTGGCCTGCACTGACAATATTTGAAGCCTAATGCTGATAACTATGATTTTCGTTGAGTATGATACTCCGTAGTCAAGATGGCAAAACAGCACAGATACATTTTTAAATCCACGAGGCTGTTGTTCGAGTGCAGATGTAAAAGAAAACCAAATTCAAGCTGTTAGTCTGCTTGAAATAGCTCCACATCACACTCCCCAAATATTATTCTGTAAACTCAATTTATTTTTACTTTCTAGCATATGTTGATTAACCATATTACAGAGTTTTTCAATTGTTGTCATTATAAAGCATTGTCATTTCCCACAATGCATAGTACATAGGTATTTTCCTGATTATATGAAAAGGGACAATATTTATAGAGCAAATTTATCCTGTTTATCAACCACATCAATTTGTTATCCTTTTCTTTTTTTCCTATTATTTACTCTAACATGAGATACATTCATGCTTAACTATAGTGTATATTTTAACAATGATGATCTGCATACATATAAATTCCTTGGAATGGTGCCTGTCACATGGTTAAGTACTCAATAAATTTTAGCTGCAATCATTATCATTACTATTGTTATTACTGTTGTTATTATAATAACAATGTCCCTTATTATGAGAAATTCTAATTATATTATAGACTATACCTGTCAGGAACTTCCTATAGCTGTGCAGGATGGACGTCCCCTCATCCATAGAGCTTTATTGATCTTCCCTGGATAGAAGTGAGGTCTGTTTCTCCAGGTTTTCTGTAGATATCTTGCCTGATACCATCTATGGCCCTCACATTAGACTGTTGATGTCTATTAGCTATACTCTACTTCCTCTGGCAGGTTGCACTATACTTTCTCAGGGTGGGGATATGTCTTTTGACCTTTGAATACACCCTGTGCCTGGTTAAGAGTATCTGTGCAATGAACGTTATTACGTAAGAAAACTTAACAAGAAATCAGCATAGGAATCATGATATAATTCTTGCCTTCAGTTCCAAGAATGGTCTCTCTCAGACCCATGGCTACTTAATTTAAAATTTTTAGGCCAGGCGCGGTGGCTCACGCCTGTAATCCTAGCACTCTGGGAGGCCGAGGAGGGCGGATCGCTGGAGGTTAGGAGTTCGAGACCAGCCTAAGCAAGAGCGAGACCTCGTCTCTACTAAAAATAGAAAGAAATTAATTGGCCAACTAAAAATATATAGAAAAAAATTAGCCAGGCATGGTGGCTCGTGCCTGTAGTCCCAGCTACTCGGGAGGCTGAGGCAGAAGGATCACTCAAGCCCAGGATATTGAGGTTGCTGTGAACTAGGCTGATGCCATGGCACTCACTCTAGCCTGGGCAACAAAGTGAAACTCTGTCTCAAAAAAAAAATTTTTATATAGCATTGGAAAGAAGCAGTCAATGAAATCTCTATATCTGCATGTAACACTCAACCCTTTCGTCACAGTGATATACAGAGCCAGTGGGGATGAGCTGTGGGAAAAGTGAGTCAGAAAAGTGACAGACGATCTTCAATATCCATAAAAGACTAAAACCACCCACTGAACAACCAGCTACAGTGGGAACACTGGGAATCATCTTGGACTGTTCCTGAAAGGTAGGAGCCCAACGTGAACCATAACTCGAAAAGGCAATAAACACTAGGCATCGAGAAAAAGGTCACTTATTGGAAATAAAACTGAAAATATAATGTTACTAATGTACAAAATTCAAGTGCATCGAAACTGGTCACTCTAAGAAGTTGTAAATATTGCCCTTCTAGAACAACAAAACAAAGAACTACTAAAATGATTTAAAGCATGGTGAGATTTCTATGTAAGTATAAATGTTAAAACTAGGATTCTTCAATCCGGAAAACTATTAACTTAAAGGAGATATTTTTAAAGTTTATAAAATCATAACTGAACTTATTCCTCAAATTATGGGAAAATGAGGAATAGAGAAAACTGTTTGAAATATGTATTTTCTTGGGGGCAAAAAAAAAAAAGAAGCCAGTAGTACTTCATAAATGTGTATGGATCACATTACTCTCAGTATCCTAAACACAAAAACAAGCCCAAGAATGGTCTAGTCACACTCACAGATAATTGATCCATTGGCTATTTAAAGGATATTTGGAGCAAGTGGTTGATCTCTTGTAACACAACTAACACTCCAAAAAGCTCCTCCCTCATTTCCGAAAGAAGAGACAAAATTATATTTGAGAAATCCTTTGGTCTAACTAAATATAACCTTTCATATACTCTGATTTTAGAAGTAGAGGACCATTAGGTATTTTGAAAGTGGGGAGATGGGTTTATAATATAAGAGAAAGTAACGGACAAAAACTCTGTATCGAGGGCTCTAAACTACAAGCTACGGGTCAGTGTTAGAGAGAGGAAAACATTTTTTAAAATCAAAAAATTACATTTCAGGTGACTTTTTAATATTTTAAGGTACTCTAGCACTCAGTCATTCAAACATCATGCTGCAAATCTTTCATTTATCAGGCTGATAGTCTTTACTTTTTTGCCGTAACAGGTAAGCTTGTGTCAAGTAGTTCAAAACTTTCTAGAGACATGCTTAACAAATTCCCAAATTTCAGACAACAGACTAGAAATTGGAGGCAAAAACAGCTGGAGTCAACGAATCCAGTGACCTAAATTAAGCTCAAATCTTCCTCCCCATATCGAGTCACATCTTTTTGTGTCAGTTGATATAGCTATGCTTTATTTTGGTGACAAGTAAGCTATTTTTCAGAATTATAAAGCCAAACATCCCAGGGAAAGTGGCACGAAAAAAATACTTCAGGGAAAATCCAATATGCATATTAAAAATATGTATTTATATTTCTGAACGATAGAACTATAAATCAATCCCTTAAATATTTCCACTTTCCTAAAAAGAAAAAAAAATTACTTCAGATGTGTGTCATTCCATCTTCTTGTTGTTATCAAATTGCCGAAGGATGAATCTTTCTCATCTAGCTATAACTATTAAGTTGGCTTAATCAAATTTTACCAAAATACGACATGAACTTACAATTTAGCCTGTGTTTTGTTTCATTTTAACCTACAATATTCTGTTGCCTCATTGCATTTGCTATTTCTAGAAAATGTCCGAAAGAGAGAACCAGGAAGTGTATTTTGTATTAATTTCTGGTGCTATTTTCAAACAAATAAAATTCACTTTGTAATTAATTTAAATATAACCTCCCTTGTTTATACAAGCTTAAATAAAAGTCCAAATAAGCTGAGTGCTTAGGCTCAGTTGCGAACAAAAGTGTTACATTCTTTGGCGGTCAAAGAAATAATTTTCATTCAGTGATCCCTTTATTATTGCTATCTTTAGTTTCCAGGGGGGTTTATGTGAATAAAATAAAATAAAATCCCACACGTACTTAGATAGAATTACAAATGAATGTTCCCTATTCCTGTTTATGTTAAGAGTTCCAAGAATGACTATCATGCGTATGTATAATGGCAGTCTTTTAGCAGCGCTGACATAAAAGGGCCGTGCAACCATGTTGTTTAATTGCATATATTCCAATGCTAGGCAACTCTCCAAACCATATTGTAAACATTGTATAAGGTCTATAAGATCAGCAAAATAATGGAGTTCAGGCTTTTACAGTTAACTCTAAGTGACAATTGACTTCTCTTTAGGATTGCATATAGTGTTTGCCTTAATTAGTGCAGATTGCTTTGTCACATAAAAAAAGCTGGCATTTGGGAAATCAGCCTAATGTTATGCTCTAAGGGTGTCGTTTTTCTCCATACACAGTGACTTGGCGCAGTGTTCTATTTCCAGGTCTACAGAAAAAGGTAATTTGTTACAGATTCTTGTGTTAAGGTCAGAAACAGAATAGAATAGAATGGGAATATATAATCAATAGCTGTATTGAACAGTTTTTAAGTATATCGGTTATCATGCAGCAACAGATAGATTTTGTTAATTTGGTGAAATTTATCATTTAGAAGTATTTTTAGGCAAAAATGCATGTTTTTTACACTCTTAGACACTAATTTCTGTGCTATGATTACGGGAAGGAAAGGCAAGGAACCATAGGATAAAAAGTAGTACATTCCTACCCTTGAGTTTTATAAGAATGAGGCTCATTTATTGTTCAAAGGACATTGTTTATACATTCCAGACTTCCATCTTATAATTGCTCCAGGATTTGTAAAAAGGAAATCTCAGCAGGGCAGCAAAATTTATTCAAAGCAATAGCTGCACATAATTGGTATAAAATACCAGAACAGTCTGCTCTGAAAACTCTTTTTCTCAGCAACACAGATTTCCACCCCCTCCACTCTCTTCATATGGTCAAATAAAGTTGGACTATTTCTCTTCCATTACTGGAGTCTTTTCTTTCTCTGCTCAGATAACCTATTTTTTTAAAGGTCCTATGAATAATTTTCAACACAATTTATGTGAAAAACTTTTGATGCCCATTTGGTTTTATTAGTGTTTACCTGGTTACTATGACAACAAGGAAGCTGGACCTATATTGTGGAAGAAAGCTGGTTTTATCTTTTCTATCTTCATAAAGCATTATGAGCTAATTATGCATTTTATCATATAAAAGTTAAAAATTTCATTGTTGTGTTATTATCATCTCAAGAACTCAATTAAATGAACAAAGAATGCAAGCTTAAGTCTAGATATTATTATATAAACTTGAAAAATTCATTAAAGGGAGGTGAGTCACAAAGCGTGACAGACCCTATACATAACAACCACAATCTTTCTTCAGCATACCATCTCGTTGTTCTATAGTGTTGGTTGGGTTTCTGACAAAATTCCCTGAGAACTGAAATAGAAAGAAGCAAAATAACATCATCTTCCTGTTTACAGTGACATTTTCATTTTAAAAGTTATTTGGGGGCAGGGCACAGGGGCTCATGTCTGTAATCCCAGCACTTTGGGAGGCCAAGGTAGGAGGATCACTTGAGCTCAGGAGTTTGAGGCCAGCTTGAACAACATAGAAAGACCCCATCTTTACAAAAAATTTTTTAAATCAACCAGATGTGGTGGTGTGCACCTATAGTCCCAGCTACTTGGTTTTTTTGTTTTTTGTTTTTGAGACAGAGTCTCACTCTGTTGCCCGGGCTAGAGTGCCGTAGCGTCAACCTAGCTCACAGCAACCTCAGACTCCTAGGCTCAAGCAATCCTCCTGCCTCAGCCTCCCAAGCAGCTGGGACTACAGGCATGCACCACCATACCCGGCTAATTTATATATATATATATATATATATATTTTTTTTTTTTTTAGTTGGCCAATAAATTACTTTCTATCTTTAGTAGGGATGGGGTCTCGCTCTTGCTCAGGCTGGTTTCGAACTCCTGACCTCAAGCGATCCTCCCGCCTTGGCCTCCCAGAGTGCTAGGATTACAGGCATGAGTCATCACACTGGCCTGAATTTGGCTTTTTTTTTTTTAATTGAAGTAGCTTTTTAAGCGATGCACCTGAACACAGTGGTTAATTTTTAACTATAATGCAGCCCAAATAGATATAACCTACATTTGTAAAGCATATACCATATAACATAAAAGTGTTCTTGTATGTTTTTTTTTTACTTTGCTTTTAATTGCCAAAACCTTAAGAGCTGCCCTACTTCGGTCACTTTTGATGTTTTTTCCCTTTACATTCTGGTCACCATTATTTGTAGGGTTCCTATACATGAAGGCAAGCAATCTGAAAATTGGGAACTACAAGACCCAACTTTTTCTATCAAATTAGATTAATAAAACACTCAAGTCAGGGAGTGTATAATTACTTAAATTACTATAGCTGCACTGTCCAATGAGATAGCCACTAGTAACATGGGGCTAAAAACTAAAAATTCAGTTCCTTAGTTGCACTACCCAAATTTCAAGGGTTTAATAGGCCAATGGCCACTGTATCAGACAGTATACAGAATATTTTCATCATCCCAGAAAGTTCTACTGGACAGAGCTTCATTAGAGGATTGCTTTAGATAGTATGCTCCAAATTCACTTAAAATGAGGTGCTTTGGATTACTTTATAATGTCACCTCAAAGTATTTAATGTCAACCCTTGTTTGGTTGTTTCAGGTATTTATTATGGAAAGCAAGGTATAACTCCACCAGCAGCTAATTTTCTTAGAAAATTCCACTATTGATAGCAGCAGGCCTGTTAAAATGCTTTGCATGTAGTAGGCACTCACTAAATACTGCTGATCTCATTCATTCAGGTCATAACAGAGACTTTTAAGAAGGCAATGAATAGCACAGTTAACTGAAAGAAACAACACCATCCACTAAGAAAAGTAGTAAGCAGCCATTCATTTCGTCAACAGAATTTATGGGGCCCACACCTCCGTGGGCCTCTCCGTGTCTCCACTGGGTTCTGCACCCTGGGACGTTGACTCCAAGCCTTGCACCAGTGGGATGGTCCTCCATGGGACCCCCTATTGGCTCCACTTGGAGGTACCAGCAGGAGATCTAAGGGTGGGAAGAGAGTGAGTGATGTCTGGGCAAGGTGGGCTGGCCCTGTCCCTGGCTGAAAGTCATCGCTCCTTCTCAGGGGTCCCCTCCAGGGCTGGTAACTATTCCCATCCTTTGCTACTTCAGACTTTCTGCAATGAATGTGCCCATCGTTTGCTGGCCTCAACATATGTCATTATCTCTTTTTGGTTTCCCTAAGTCCTATCAACACATTTGTAAATATTACTCTTTAGTAAACATTCCTTAAATACTAAGCTTGAGTGTGCCATGTGTTTCCTATCAGAACCCTGACCAATATAATCACGTTATTCTTGTCACACACAGTTCGAGGCCCTTGGAGACCTCCAGCTAATCCTAAGAAATACCATTTTTAGAAATGTAGCCCTCTATTTTCCTTTTTAAAATTTAATTTTTTTTCAATAATAATGCCCCATGTATGTTAATTTTCAAATTATACTAATAGAGTAGAAATAGGCCCCCCATTTCTATACACATCATATTTGTCATACTTAAGATAGTCATTGGCTATTTTGCTTTTGTACTTCACTTAGTGCTTATATGACAATAACAAATTAGCTTAATAGTAGTGATCGCCTTCGAGGACACTATGATCAAGTCTAATAATAAACATCAAGATTGAGAACATTACTGAGGTAATTTAGACCAAAAGCCCATTTTTATCCTAATCATGTATGCATTTGAAGCAGAAACATTTCATCCCTAAAGAATTCTGTCTGTGCCTCAGATTCCTGTTTATCATGCTAGTAAACAAAAGATATGGATTCAATTCCATAAATATTTAAGTTCCTACTATGTGCAAAGCATTATAGCAGCTACAAAACTGAACAAAATATATTTCCTGTCTTTAAGGATCTTACATTCTTGTGAAGGAGGCCCACACGTACACAAATTACTGTTAACAAAATGCTCTATTAAAATGTTACCAAAAAACATAATTTTAAGTTATGGTTTTTCTTTCCTGATATTTCCCTTCTCAGTCTTTTTCCCTCTAACATTAAATGTAAATTTATTATACATTATAGTCTAAATGAAATGCCACTTAGTGAAAGTTACAATATAATAAGAAAAAGAAAAATCAAATTAGTAAACTCTAATGTCTCCATTTTTTAGACATCCTAAGAATGAGATTTTACAGGCTGCCTAAGAGTGGGCACACAACCAACACAATTTTATATATTATATCTGCTTCATTTTGCCTGCCTATTCTTAAAAATGCAGGTGAACTATGCTCAAAAGCTTCATAATATGTTGAGAAAGTTAGATGAAAGGTACTAAAACCAGAAACTTTTATTTTAAGAAGTAAACTTGTATCCGAAAGAAAGTTCCTTGTATTTCTAAGCATAATAATTCCTCATGTGCTTATTTGAACTCTCACTTTCCTCTTGGACTGTAAATCTTTCTGATTGAATATGTACATTTTTAACTTAGACAAATAATGCAAATGACTTCTAAAGTGTCCAGCATACCATCTTTCACTGTTGAAAATTAAATAAGTAAAAGATATCTAAATACAAGGCTACTGTTGTGTTTTGGGAGAGATTTGGAACTATTTATTTACACACAAATATTATTAACAGCAAAATGCTTTGAATCAACATGTTGTTCAAAATGATTCCCTCTATCTCAAAAGAGAGAATCTTTTGGCCCAATAAATCAATTGCTCTGTAAAAAAGCCACCCTAAATTGTCTACAAAGGAACCACACCACCTCACTGAAAACCCCCTTGACTATAACCAGGGATAGGGAACCTACAGCCTTCTGGGTCCTTATGTGCAGCCTTTTGACTAAATCCAAATTTTACAGAACAAATCCTTTTATTTTTATTAATACATTTGTGTTCATCTTTTATATTTTCATTTTATTTTTAAAATGAACATACTTAAAATACCAAAGAATAAAACAAGTTTCAACGAAATAATTATCCCTGATTGACTGGAACAATTAGAACATTAGTAAGTCATAAGGGCTAAATTGACGGCTGCTACACTCATGATTTAGTTCTAACTTCCCCTGCCTGACTGGCACCACTACCACACGAAGCTGGTTGGAGAGAGTTTATAGCGGTCTAAAACACCAGTCTGTTATAAGCTTTTGACACTGGTGCACTATGTTTCTCTTTGAAGTGGAATTGGTGAATAGTTGCTCTGCTCGACAGTACTTTTTAATTCTGTCTGCTTTACAGCCCATCATGTCAAAGAAGACCAAGAGAACGCTGAAGGAAGAAAATAGATTTTTTAATGAGGATTGGGAATTGCAATATTATCTTGTTTCTGGTAAAGATAAGATGATTTGCTTGCTTTGTGTTACTGCAATATCAACATTAAAGAAATTCAATGCTCATCAGCATTATAATATTCATAAAGACCATAAATATTTAAATTAGAGGGAGGGGTGCGAAAGGTTGTATTGCAGAAATTAAAAGATGAAAAGCAAAGACAATTCTTTCAAGCAGCAATAAGACCTGGATATAATGCCACTGAAGCAACTTATAAAGTAGCTTATATACTGGGGGGGAAAGGGAAGCCATTCAGTGATGTAGAAAGTGTGAAAGAGCGCATTGTTGAAGTTGTAGGATGCTTAGACACAGATAACGTTTCAAAGTACAAACAACTGCCACTTTCAAGGAGACCTATAACTGATCAGCAGCATGAATGAGCCTTCACCTTTACAGAACAACTTCATGCACTACTTCAAAAGGAAAATATATATTATTCAATCTCTTTGGATGAATCAAGTGATGCTACTGACTCAGCGCAGGTTTTATACTTCACTTGGGTCATAACAAAAGATTGTCTTTACTACAAAGAGTTACTCGCTTTGGGCACTCTCACAAACAGAACACGGGGAATAGCTTATCTTCAATGACTTTCAATATAAATGTCATGAAGTTGGACTGAATTTGGTAAATTGAGTGAGTGTACATACAAACAGTGCACCTTCCATGACAGGAAAACATGAAGGGTTTATAGCACAGATAAAAGAAGTATTAACAGATCCAGATGCTCTCATTTCTTTTCATTGTATCTTGCATCAGCAAAATCTCTGTGCTAAAGCTACTATTTTAAGTGCCACTTTGCAACAAGTTATAAGTATTGTTAACTATATTCATGCAAATGCAACACAACATCTTCAGTTTGTAACAAGCCAAAGTTGAAAGATGAGGTATCATTCTAAAGGGCATTGGCTATCACAGGGAGAGGTATTAGCCAAAATTTTACCTCTGGGAGAACACATAGTTAAATTTTATGAAGAACAAAATGAGCAATGTGAATTATTGAAAGAAGATTTCTATAGGAATGCAACATTTCTGTGTGATACCATGTCAAATCAAAACGTCTTGAATATCTCTTTGCAAGGTCTATATATGATATATGGCAAAAAATCCAAGCATCTTTTTTCAAAACACTTCTTCTTCAACAGGAAATTGTGGATAAACATTTTCCCCAGTTAGCAAAGGTCATTGATGAGCAGGATGATATATGCAAATCATTTAAAGAATACACAGCTATTATAGACTTATTAATTGGAGAATACAATGAAATGTTTACTGACTTTGAACATCATGACATCACACTCAAATTAGCATTTCAGCCTCACCTAGTTGATATCACTAAGGCACCTAAAAAACTATAGATGGAGTTGATTGAGCTCTCAGTAGATGACATTTTAAAGTCATTATTTGATGCTAAGAAAGATCCAATTGAAATATGGAAGAATGCAGTAGAATATCCACACCTTCAACAACATGCCTGTAAAATGTTTTCTTGCTTTTCAACCATTTATTGCTGTGAATCTACCTTCTCCTACCTAACCCAAATCAAGCCATCCTTAAGGTCACAAATGACTGATACCCATCTAGAGGATCAACTGAAACTGCGGACCTCCATTCTGCAACCAGATATTCAAATGCTTTCCAACAAAAAGCAGACATAACAAAGTCATTAAAAGGTTAGTAACTTTAAAATTAACAAATAGTTTTCATTTTTTTAAATTAAGTACATAGTAGTTAGATTTTTATAAAATAATGCACATTTTTAAGTATACCTAACTGAAATATCTTGAATGTGGTCTTATTTGGTTACAGCTAAATTAATGCACACTTCCAACATAAAAAGGTTCCCCACAGGCTGGGCGAGGTGGTTCACGCCTGTAATCCTAGCACTCTGGGAGGCCAAGGCGGGCGGATCGCTCAAGGTCAGTAGTTTGAAACCAGCCTGAGCAAGAGCGAGACCCTGTCTCTACTAAAAATAGAAAGAAATTAATTGGCCAACTAAAATATATATAGAAAAAAAAAATTAGCCAGGCATGATGGCGCATGCCTGTAGTCCCAGCTACTCAGGAGGCTGAGGCAGAAGATTTGCTTGAGCCCAGGAGTTGGAGGTTGCTGTGAGCTAGGCTGAAGATTAGCTACATAGTCCATGGCTGAGTCCCGCTCATCCTCCATGCTCCTGGCCTGGAGCTAACCACGGCACTCAAGCCGAGGAAATACAACGAGACTCTGTCTCAAAAAATAAAAAAAAAAAAAGGTTCTCCACGAGTCTATGACGCTTATCAAATAATAATGGTCCACACACAACTTGGTTTTCTTACAGATAACACGATTTTAAATTGTCCATAGTCCTTTTCTCCTGTGTATCCCACGGCTTCCAGAGTTCACCAATTATGGTCACACATTCTTACAGAAGGGAAAGGTTTGAGCCAAGCAGGGCAGAGGACCCTCGAAACAGTGAGAAATAAATAAAAACAAACACAAACACAAACAAAGCTAGCTACAGTTGCATCTTGCTTTTATTCAATCATACCATCCTAAGAAGTTGGGTGTAAATCAAATACAATAAAATAAACTCATTTGTTCCAAGGGACTGAAGAAATTTCACAAACCATTCGTCTTAGTATCTAATTAATCTTTAATATGGCATGGTTCCTGATGGCTTGACTTCATTATTTTTCTTTTTAAGTGTTATAGGTCCATAATAGTTGTATATCTTTATAAGGTATATGTGATGTTTTGATACAGGCATATAATATGTAATGATCAAATCAGGGTAATTGGCATATCCATCACTTCAGACATTTATCATTTCTTTGGGTTAGGAACATTCCAATTCCACTCTTCTACTTATTTTAAAGTATACCCTAACTTATTATTGATTATAGTCACTGTTGTGCTATCAAATATTATTCATTCTAACTATTTAACTATATTTTTGTACCCCTTAACCATCTCCACCTTATCTCCCCCACCCCCACCCCATCCACCACCCTTCCCAGCTTCTGGTAACCATCATTCTACTCTCTGTCTCCGTGAGATCAACTGTTTTAATATTTAGCTCCCACATATGAATGAGAACATATGAGATTTGTCTTTCTGTGCTTGGCTTATTTCACTTAACATAATGTTCTCCAGTTCCATCCCTGTTGTTGCAGTTGGCAGGATTTCATTCTTTTTGTGGCTATATAATATTCCATTATGTACATATACACCACAATTTCTTTATCCATTCGTCCATCGATGGACACTTAGGTTGACTGCAAATCTTGGCGACTGTGAATAGTGCTACAATAAACATGGGAATGCATATATCTTTTTGATATACTGATTTTCCCTCCTTTGGATGTATACCCAGCAGTGGGATTGCTGGGTCATAGGGTAGTTCTATTTTCAGTTTTTTGAGGAACTTCCATACTGTTCTCCATAGTGGTTGCACTAATTTACATTCCCACCAACAGTATACAAGGATTTCCCTTTCTCCACATCCTCACTAGCATGTGGATGATGGTTTAACTTTAAATTATGCTTTCTGTCAAAGAGTTAGTGATCTGTAATAATCTTTAAAATATGTAAATAAACTAAAGAGGCATTTTCACTGTTGAATCTTTTTGTAAACTGGGGAAAAATCATTCTCTCTTATTTGCTTAATATATCCCCATTTCTCCTGTATTTGAGTGCCCTAATGCATGGCACATAGCCAGTTGTGACATTTTCAGCTAGTGGACTTAATGAGTGTATGATCTAAACAGCATGAGGGAAAAGCTGAGCCCAAATAGTACAACGGCCTTGTTGATGCCACCTACTGTGCATTTTGTTTTTCCAAGATTATCCACATAATTGACTAAAACAGAGCTCCTAAATCCTAATTGTATGTTGAGTGCTGCCCACCTGCGAACTGTGTTCAGATATCTCAGGAAAAAAAAACAAAAAAAAAACAGAGAGTGATGTAAAGTGCTTGGCATTAGGGAGAAAGTGGTTCCCATCAGAGTGGTGAACAAGAGGGTTGGCATCAACAGATAGAGGTGGTGTTTAATCAGAGCCTTGCTGGGTTTTGTTGTTGTTGTTGACCAAACAGGTTATAGTAGGTAGTCATGGCAGGATACAGAAAGTTTAGCAAGAATGAAGTAGTCTGGAGTCTATCTTGCCAATTTGGGAAAGCTCCAGGCATGCTGAAAAAGTGAGAGGGTCAGGAATGTGGTAAAGGAGGAATCCAGAAACAGAACAGGGCCATGCACAGGCCAGGAGCATGGAGGATGAGCGGGACTCAGCCATGGGCTATGTAGCTAATCTTCAATGAGTTAGAAACATGAGAGCAAAGCAGAATCAGCTCTGGACACTGTTCTGGCAAATCAAGAGAAGCGGCCGTGCTAGTAGCAGGAAGCGCCGAAGCCTGGCCAGCCCTGACTTTTGGGTGACCTCAGACAGAGTGACCCCTACTGATTCCTGTTTGGACACCAGCTGGTGCCACTGGCCCCATTCACATCCCATCCAACCTCTGTGATCAGTTTCCTAGAATGACTACTGAGGCTCCTGTACCACGGTCTCCCTTCTCCGTTCTTCCTCTGCAGGCCACGGCATTGACCAGTCATGTGGGGTTAGGCCCCACCCCTCCCCAACTCGCGCCCCCCTGCCATTCCCCCCTTACTCTGCCTCTCTAGAGCTTTGTCACTTCACTCTGGGTAGCCTTCCTCATCTGTAACATGAGTGGCTTAGACTAGATGATTCCAAAGTTCCTTCCAATTCTAACATTCTGTGATTCTTGGATGTTACAAATTCCCAGAATCATAAAATTTAGAGTTGAAAGGAACTTCAGAAGTCATCTATTCAACCTCCTACTCAACCTAGGCTAACCTAGCCAGAACTAATAAGCTTTGAACATTCTATAGAGTTGTTTTTGGCTGGCTGAATATGGCAATAATCAAAGCTTAAAACCTTCAATATAAAGCATGAAAAAATATATATATAAGATTTTTGGAACATCTAAGAAAAAGTTTGAAGGAACTGAGGCCCAGAGAGCAGCATGTTCTATTGCTTAGAAGTTAGTATCTAAGCAGCAACTCCCAATCTTTGCTTTTACAATATCAGGGGCATATTAAAAAAATCATAAGGGATGTCAGAAAATCCTCCAAAGAAAATTAATTTGAAATGTATTATTATGTTTATTAATATATAAGACAGGGCAATGGGGTGTCACAACAATATCAAATAAACAAAACCTCAAAAAGTAAATAAAGATTATAAAGGGGAAACAGTTTTATATTTTGAGATGCATTCGAGAAAAATCAAAAAGAATGTCATCTGTTCTTAAAGGTAAAGTTTCAGTGGCAAGCTACTTTTCAAAATTAATTTTGATCTCTGATAATAAATATTCTCTCTCTCTCTTCAAAAGAATTATTTTCTTCACAGAATCTATGCCAACTACCATACTGCAGATCTGGAAGAAATCACTGGATGTACTCAAGAAACAAGTATTTAAAACAATAGTAACTTTTCATTGTGTTCTATTATTAATTACCTAAAAGTGGTAAGTTCAAAAATAAATAAGAGATATACCCTACTAAAAGTCTGGAAGTCTCATCAGTGTTAAGACTGTCAATTCTCCCAAAACTGATGTATATATTTAATATCATTCCAATAAAAATCCTAGTAAATTTATTTTTTGTGGAAATTGACAAACTGATGCTAAAATTTATAAGGAAAATGCAAAGGGCCTAGAATAGTTAAGATCACTTTGAAGAATACATACTTACTGTATTGCTACAGTAATTAAGACAGCAAAGGACCTAGATAGTTAAGACCACTTTGAAGAATACATACTGTGTTGCTACAGGAAGTAAGACAGAGTAGTAGCATTGGTACAAGGATACATATGGAACAACCAAGTACCCAGAAGAAGAACCACACAAATATGATCACCTGATTTTCAACAAAGGCAGCAATGAAATTCAAAGGAGGAAAATGTCTTTTCAATAAATGGTATTGGATCAATTAGATATCCATATAGGGAAAAAACAACAACACATCTTGACCCTATCCACATTAAACACAAAAATTAATTAGAAATGGATTGCAGACCTAAATGCGAAAGATAAATACAGCTTCTAGGAGGAAATGCTGAAAAATATCTTCATGACCTTCAAGTAAACAAAGATTTCTTAAACAGACACAAAAAGCAATGATCATAAAAGATGAGTAAATGGACTTCATTAAAATTAAGAACATCTATTTATTAAAAGATATCAATAAAACAATGAAAGGGAAAATTGAAAGTTACAAGATATTCTCACACATATGTCTGATGAAGGATTGTATCCAAAATATATTTAAAAGCCTACAAATCAAATAAAAAGACAACCCAATTTTAAAAGTGAGCAAAAAGTTGAGTTGTATGGCATGTAAATTATATCTCAATAAAATTGTGATTTTTAAAAAGTGAGCAAAAAACTTGAAAGAGACTTCTCAAAAGAGGATATCCAATTGGCCAATAAATATATGAAAAAGTGCCCAACATTATTAATCATCAGGAAAATGCAAGTTAAAACCATATGGGATACCACCCACCAGAAGGGGTAAAGTTAAAAGACTGATAATAATCAAGTTTTAGTGAGGATACAGAGCAGTTAGATTTCTCATGATTTGCTGGCAGGAGTGGAAAACTGGTAATATTTACCAAAGCTGAACAAACACATATACTATGACCTACAAATTCCTCTCTTGGGAGTAAGTATATAGTTGAACACATGATATGAATAAGATAATTATAGCAATTTTATTCATAATAGCCCCAAATTGAAATAATCCAAATGCCCATTAATAATAGAACAGATAAATAAATTGTAATACAGTATATTCTGTGATAGAATACTACAAAGCATTAAGAAAAAGAACCAACAACTGCACACATAACAACATCAATGAATCAAACCAAAATAATGATCAGCTAAAGAGTCCAGGCAAAAAGGATACAAACTATGTAATTTCATCTTTATAAAGAACAAGAATAAGCAAAACCAATCTACAAAGATAGAAGTTGGACTAGTTAGTCACCTTTGGTAGGTAAAAATGAGGGTGCTTGCTTTCCAGATGCTGGACACGTTATATTGTCACCTGAGTGGCTGTTACATGAATATATCAACTTATATATTTAAAATTTGTGCACTATACTGTATGTATGTTCTACCTCAAGACAAATTTTAAATAAACAAATAAAATTATCCCACTGAGTTCCATGATGATACAAACTATGTCTTCATTATGTATTTGCACCTTCCAGGGCCTAATACAATGCCTGCACAGTAAATATTTACTGAATTCAATTAACTAGCCAGGTAGCTCCATCTATAGGATCTTAACTACACAATTTCAGTATATGTCTGAGTTGCTAACAGAAGAACTGTAAGTGTGTGCGTCCTCCATACTCCTTTTAAATTCCCAAGGCATTCATTCATATTTAGAATACAGGGGGTTTTTTTTCCCCAAAAAGGGAGGAAGGAGCATTTGCATACTGAAAAACAAGCCCAAAAAAGACCCTATTTGCAGGGTTTAACAAGGTTCAAATCAAAGAAGCAAACGAAGAAAAAACAAAGAAAGGTGCTGTAGTGGTGCCCTAGAAAGCAGATGTTCATTAGGGCTCAGACGCACAGATTACTATCACAATGTACTTATCTCAACATGCTATCGTCAGACCACACAGTCAAATCAAATTTTGAAGGCTCAAAGGATGCACACTGAAGAACATCCTGTACTGCCGAAACATGAATTTGAATTTTGTGTCAGAAACAGGGTAGAAAAGAACACCAGATATCACCCACCGTCATTTTAAATCCTATCTGTATGTTAGAAAAATAACCTACTCTTAAAAAAAAAAAAATAAAAAGGCAATCAAAATCAGTGTTTAAGATTTCTGCTATTAAAATGAAAATCTAAGAAACTATTACTAAGTAAAAAACATCTTTTTTAAGTCTTTTACAAATTAAAAAAACACAACTCTTTTGTGATTATATTTTAGACAAAGAATAACAGTGAAATATTCAAGAAATAGAAAAAATGGTTATGTGATTTTAAATTTTAGTATGAGTTAAGAAAAAATGTAAATAGCTTACCATTTGACCATGTCATATTTAAATTCTAATCTCATTAGGAGTACACATTTTTCATCAAGATATTTTCTATTATGCTAATTATGTACTCTTTTATTTAAAGCATTACATCATGTCTGTGCTTCTATAACACACTTACATATTACCAAATAAAATGTAAAATTCCCATATAAAATCGAATCAGGGATCAGAAGAGAAAATCTAACTCAAAGGAGCAATTGTAGTTAGCAAATTCTTAATCATAATCTATAGCATTAAGAGGTAGCAAAGATGTTTTTTAGCCAAATTAAGTCAGACACACTTGGCCCCTGACTGGGGCAGATCAAGTGGGAGGAGCTTACGTGATTGTCACCCTGGTAGATCTCCAACCAGCACACACACCTGTGAGTGGTCGGGCATAAGTCCAGAGTGGCTCAACTCTAAGAGTGCAAGAAGAAAAGCTGAGGGCAGGAGTGGGAGAGAAGAGAGAAAGGAAAGATACTTTGGGATTATCCAAACCCTTGCTAGGAAGGGCCACTTCACCCCCACCTGCTCCCACTCCTCAGGCCACTAGGCCTTGTCCAGCTCTTCAACCCACAGTCTACTGAGCCAAAATCGAGAAACAAAATACCTAGGGGTCTCTAGTTTGAGTCATCCTCTTAAGCATGCATTGGTTCCATCTTTGTCTTCTTTTCAGGTCAGGACTCTTAACCTGTGCTCCACAGGTTGATTCTAGGTAAAAATCTGAGGTTGACGGAAATCTGTGCCATCATCAGGTTCTCAAGGAGGTCTGGGCTTCCCCTAAGAGTTATGAACCATCAACAGACCAGGACAAGTTAAAAATAAGAGAAGCGATAGAATTGGACAGTTTTTACTTTGTCTTTATGTTTCCTTCTTGTTACCAGACTCAAGAGATGTTTAGGGCTAGAGAAGAGCAAGGAAAAGCTGGGAGGCTGTAATAATCTAGCCAGTGGTGAGCCCCTGGGGAAAAGCACAACTAGCAACCCTTGCGCTGCTTAAAAAAAGAATAATATTTTTTTATTTTTTTATTGGAGGGAAAAAGGGAACAAGAGATTACCTCTGAGGCCAGCACAAGAAGAAAAAACAGATGAATGGGGAGCTAGTTTAGTAGCAAGGACATCTCCTAGGGCCTGACCTCAGCGGGAAGCTCCAGCGTCAATAACCTCCTGGCTCATCTGACCACAAGCCTCACCACCTATCTTCTTGAAACTCCTTCCCTAGTCCTAAAATCTCTAAGCCCTATGGAAGGACTACAGGTAAGCCCTGTTTCCCCACTCCTCTTAAGAAGGCAGAAACAGGATCCTGGAATTCCAAGTCTGAATTCGCACCTCCCTCTCCAAGAATCATTGTCTGATATGGTGGCTTGGTTCTTTGGTAGGATTAGTAGAGAACTGTATGTGAATTATAAAGTGAATTACATTTATAGGCTCTTATCGGATGGCTGGGGACCCTATCATTAAGTATAACAATTTATATATGAAATGAGTTTCAAGGTCTAAATATCCAACTGACAAGCTAACTATCTGGAATAAAACTTGTTGGAAATACAATTCGCTTATAAGTTGCAGTACACCAATTATACTGCTTATACGTTGCAGTACACCAAATCACATAGAGCACAAGAAAAATATCATCTAGTAGCCAGTTCTCTAGTAGCCAATCCTTTCTGCGTTGTTTATTATTTTTTTTAAATAAAAGTATGCAAGTGATCATGTGGAATGAAACCTAAGAAGAGGCTGGGATTTGGCACCATTTTTTTTAGACTTTCATTTTAAAAACAATGAAATTAATCAGAGCTGTGCTTTGTAGGAGGCAGAGAGGGTCATGGGAGTATTTCAGTTAATGACTTGAAAATAAATTTTTCTTTTTATAAATGTCGTCCACATTTGTCAAAAGCCTGTTTGGTGATGAATCCAAATTTGTTGTTGAGAAGACAAAGGTAAAGCTGATGGTATTACAAATTTCTAATGAAATGCACTCTTTCCTTATAACCAAATATTTTATTTGGGACTTTATTATGTAAACTGTGAAAATATTTCATTGTAATTCTGCAGGTAAGGGAGGGTTTAGAGGTTCTCCAGTACAAATACACTCCCAATTGCAACTCAAAATCACCATGCTTAAAAAGTATTTAGCAGGGGAAATAGTATAGTGTTATTTGAGGATAATGTAAGTGTAAGCTAATAATATAAAATTTATTTTTGGCAACTTTGATTCCCGCACCCCCCACCCCGGAAACTCAAGTTAAGAGCATGGTATTCCATGACATATCTATCCATTTCTGCCATTCTAAGTATTCAGGTTTTCAATTCGTAAAAAACACAACTGGTAGTGTGTGAAATGGGCCCACAATTACAGAGCTGGGAAGATGTATGCATTTTTTCCTTCAAGACCAGTGAAAATTATTATGACATTTATGAAATGATCTCGTTTTGTTGCACAGAAACTTTCCCTGAAATCACTGTTTATCTGGGACCCAGCAGCCCAACTGCATAGCACATGTTGTTCAATGCTCAGCCGGAGGGACGGACTCTGGGGCCCACCCTGAGGCCAAGGAGAGGACAACATGACTCCCACAGCACTTGGTTCCATTTGCAGAGGTGAGTAATAGCTTATTTTAAAAGAATTAAACTACATAATGACCAGATAAAGAGGTATCTATGAAAGATCAGGAATAGTTTTTAAAATCTTATTTTCTGAAGAAATGCCAGCTCACATAAGACACATTATCAATGTATAGATTGCAGGCAAATCTCAAACTTATTTTTTTTCCCCTTTGCCATAAGCAAGGCTAATGAGTTAGGAGAAATAAACATCATTTCAAGTGGTTCAAAACAATAAAAGTAACATTTCTATATAAACATTATGTCATGATTTAAGGATTATATTACCAGGCTGTCATACCTCTAATAGGTTGGCTTAACAGTACATTTGTAATCAGAAAACTGAAAAAATAATAATATGAAATAAATTAATTGAATATGAAATTTTGAGGGGAAGGAGTACTTTATATTAAATACAAAAAATCATTTAAAAAAATTCTAAGTACTCGAGAGGATCACAAAGCAGAAAAAATACAAAATGATATGATTATCATTCAAACAATTTTCATTCATTTACTTAAAGCCCAATTTCTTTCTAAAATTCCCAGGTTTATTGTAGCTTTTATTAGCACTTTACTTTTTCTCACAAAACAGAGCAATTTTTAATCCCACATACATCTTAGTGCCTTCCCTGACACTCTGATGCTTGGCTGGTACGCTGCCTTCGTGGGTGCACTATTGTGTAAATATTCTTGGCTTATTTCTTATGTTGTGTCTCTTCTGTCTTCCCTGATAGCTTGTGAGGTGCTAGAGAACAGGGACCAGATATTTCACTCCCTAAATTTTCCCAATGTCAAGTGGAGAGAATGGTGCATTGGGGTCACTCAGTAAATACAATCGATTGGCTAGTGTTTTAGCTTTTCATGACCCTCAACAATTTTTCTGCAAAATACCAGCTTAAAACTTTACTGAATTCCAGAATACAGACATTATAACCAATGTAGAAAATCATCCACCGACATTGATTTTTGCATGTTTGCAGTGCCAGATTTATATGCAAGTTAACTGTTCATATTAGCATCCAAACTCTCTTTTAGAGGCTTACTTTTCAAATTCAGCATCCAGAAGACTATACCTATTCTCCGTCTTCTAAAATGACACATGCATCCTTTTAAGAATTAAATATAAGACAATACAGAGAGAATGGCAATGCTCAGGTTTGTACATTTCTTCTCCCCTAGGATGTCTGGGTGTTGATTTTTTGCTCTCTCCTTTTTATTTCTCATCATTTTTGACATGCTTATTTTCCAGTGCTTGTTTGAAAAATTAAAATACTCATATAATTATGTTAAGGAGACTAGATGCATTAAGCAAAAGTAAGGAATTAGATTATGGGAGATATATGTTCAGTTTGTCATTGGCTTAGCTGTCGCTGTCCCCTCCACACTTCTCTATTCCCCTCGTATCAGATTAAGAAATATTTAGTTTCTATTATCAAATTTATGTATGCACTCAAATTTGTATGTGTCTTTAACACACAGTTCTAAGAAGACATTTTGCTGTGTATCATCTGACCTAACTCCCAGTGGTAGATTTCTGCATCATCCACGTACTGACTCTCCTGGGTGTTCCACCAGGTTTTACTATTTATTCATTAAAATGAAACAGCAAAGAAACCAGAACATTTAATTCATCCCACATAAAATCTCCAAGCCCAATGTTCAATGTTTGAATATTTGGTTTGGTTTTATACCAAATATTATGGTGCTGCATTTAAATAACTGACATATCATTACCACATTTCTTTAAAATAAGCTATTTTACATTGAATAAAAACACTTTCACTTAAGAGCAACCTGATATATTCCTGCTTATTTCTTTAATATCCCAATAAATGGGGTTAAAATGATATTCTCCCAATTTATAAGCTAGATTGCCAAGTATGTTTAGTGTTATGCAACAATCAGTAACTGAGAGATAACTGTAATTCTCAACACCTCAGTCCTAGTTCATATTTTAGTTATTATTCATCAAATAAATAAATGTTTTTAGCAAGTCTGAAATACACTGAATAAAGAGATTTTCTCTGGCATCCATATTCTTTAATAAAATTTGCACGAAAAGACACTTTTGATTCCATAAATTAAGCATTGACCAACTGATATATGATTCATTTTAGGGACCTTACTCAACTCATAAAACATTTGAAAGGTTTCATTATAGGAACAAAATAAATCAAAGCACAAATCAAACGTTATTGAGAATTCATTAGAAAATTAAGGTAGATTATTATATTTGTAGATTTTGGTCTACAAATTTTTTTGGTCTAAGAAAATTGTGCATGTCCTTTTTCTAAATAATAATAGTTTATTAACAAGCATTTATTTAGCACCTACTGCTCTAGGAATCAAACAAGAAACTAAGGAGATATTGACATACTTTGAAGAGCGGCTTACAATAGGGTTGAGAGATCATACTTGAAGAAAATAAACTTTAGTTAATTGAGCATCCAATAACAAATAAACTAGATAAATTCTTCATCTCTAAAAAGAATGAACAATTTTTAAGTGCCCATGTCATTTTTACTGAGTACTTATACTTCCATTCTAGATCTATCTCATATGATTTTTATTGGTTAAACTGATACAGAAAAACATGATTTTCTTTTCTGGCAACTCCTTCAGGAAAAAGAAAAGGAAAAAAGATATCTTTGTCTTTGGCTAAGAGATCTATAACTTAAAATATGAGTACATGTTAAGTAAGCTGGGGTAATTTTAAAGTTTTAATAAACCATTAAGCAAAATACAAAGAGCAACAAATCAGTGAAGTTTTTAAAATTTTTTTCTTGAAAGTATATTACATGTAAAGTACCCATATATGAATTAAAATTCAAAGCCAAGATTGCCAAAGATGTAAAGTTTATCTAGCTATACTAATACTAAATGAATACTTTCCTACTTTTCTTCACTTTCTAGTAGCTTAAGATTTGGCTCCCAACATAGAAAGAGATAACTTATAAAATAATAGTAATATAGAACATTCAAAAGAAATAGCTATTGGAAGAGAAGAGTGCTACAATGTTGCATTATAATGCATCTTCATTTTAACATTTACATGACCTTGAGTCTTCCCAATACCATTTCCAGACAGTCACAATATCCCACTCCCCAAAGGAAATAAGGCTTATTCATCAGTGTAAAATATTGCATTACTAAATTTATATATTTAAGCAAATTTTATTCATCTCCTAAACATGGTTACTTCTTAAGACAAAAAGCACCTCAGGTCTTAATATTTATTATGCCTTTATACTTCCAATCCACTTTATTATCCTCAGTAGTTTTATGTATCGGATCATGACTCCTAATTTCTGGCAAAACAAATTGTTTGATACTATTCATTTGGCTACAACTAAGTTAAGAGTTAATGTATGGAAAAGTTTAATTCAGAAAAACTGTTTTGTCCTAGTAGCCTTTATTAAAGGAATCCCAAATTAATATCATTCATTATTTTTCAGATTTTGAAGATAGGTGCAGATATGTTCTCTTTGCCATATATTTATACAAAAATGGCTTAAAAGAAAAAATCATGTTTTGTTTCAGAAACAAACATTTCTTTAGTATAGCTGTTTCTTCAGCACAGAAAACAATACTGCTTTATATACGAAAATTCAAAATCAAGCTTTTGTTATATTTTATAGAAATATATTTTTATTTTTTTTAATTTAGTGGTGGGTGGTGGAGTTGGAGAGATTGATTTCTCAGTTGTCTTACTGTTTTCTTTTTAGAAATATATTTTTAAAACTATGTGAATAAAGATTACAAATGTGTCAAATTGCCTTTTGTTGATATAAAATAGCTAACTAATCATGTAAAGAAAATTTTGTACATCTTTTTTGTCAAAAGAAATAGAATACGTATTTTAATCCCCATAAATATTTCCATACCTCCACTGGCAGTAATGTATGTTGAATCTTTGAAATAAGCAGACCGTGATTCAAGGGTTGCCTGTACAATAAGTGAAATTCATACAACCACTGGCTGAAAACATGTACATACAAAGTTCTTGTATCTTTAAGTTAAAATATTAGATTGCCAATTTTTTTCTTTAAGTTAAAATATTAGATTGCCAATTTTTTTCTGTGACGTGAAAAAGTGAATACTAAATTTAATATAGCACAGCATAAGTCATTTTAAAATTCAAAAAACCCTTTAGAACTATATGCACTTATGTTGATGAAGCTGCACCAAACTACATTTCAGAATGAATGTGTTAGGTGATGAAGAGAACCTGCTGTGATAAGACCATCCTGACTGAGACACACAAAAAAATCCAACAGTGTGTAAAATCAGGTTACTTGAAATTTGTTGCTCTACACCGAGGTATTATGAAAATTACACAATCTTTTTTTATTTCTACCCATGTCCTGCCCTTCCACGGTACCCTCAAATTTACTTTATGTTTAATGCAGACTATTACTTTTTCTAATGATTTTTTTTTCTGTCAAAGCACAAAGCATACCAATATGGTCATTTGCTCTAATATAGCACCTTACATGTTATTTTTTGGTTAATAAATGTAGAAGTAACTAATGTTTTTATGTGAAATGAATTAGAAAATAAATTTGCCAAAATCGACTCTAACTGGATCATTAACACAAGAAGAATGGTTTGGCATATGTAATTGTTTAAAGTATGGTAACAAAATGCATTTTGAAGTGCCATTTTAATTGGTATCATCTATTCCTTCTGATGAAAAGAAATCACATCCGTTTATTCCTACTTGATTCAAGAAAATCACATCTTTCTCTTGATCACAAGTTAAATATCACTTTTTAAATGACCATGCCACTCCTCAGTTTTTGATATAGCTTCCAAACAGAAGTTTCAAAACAACTCTGGCTAGCAAACATATCACCGTACTTTAAACAGAGTGATGTTTTCTATCCCATATTTCAGGAAGGTTAAAAACACACACACAGAGGCAGGGATCATGACAGTAGACAACAGATTCTAAGAGAGCTTATTAACTCTTTAGGTAGATTGGGCAACATGTTTTTAAACTACAAACCAAACAAAGTCTTTCTCTCTCTCTCTTTTAATGGTACTACTACCATGGTACCAACAGATAGATAAGGGAGGGAAAAAAAAGATTATGCATTCCAAACTCTGCTTACCTAAAATCTGCATCTAATCATGTGTCATTTTTAGAAGATGCCCCTTTCTGAGATAATCAAGATACATTTACGATAGGGAATTTAGATTTAATTACCAAACTTTAATACCATGTTATATAGGTCAAGTGAATATGTGTACCTTTCTCTGAAACAAAGGGATTCAGAGTAACAGGATTTCAGATTTCATAGTAGAAACAGCAAAATATGTTTTGAGACTGTCATTTACCGCAACACAAATCAATATTAAATGCTTTATGCAGGAAGCACACTATCAGAAAATGGGCCCTAAAGCTTTCTGGGATCCAACCCTAATTACTAGAGCAGGCTCTTGCTGTTTGTCTCTCTCTTCAATTATTTACAGGGCAAAAAAAGCCAAATGGCATTGCATTAGCTATATTAAATGTTATGTACTTGGTTTCAAACTTACTAATGGTACATAAAAATTACTAAGGTAAATGTGCCTGTAGAAACATGGCTTTTTTTTCCTTCCTCACCTGAGTGTACATATTTATTATTCATATTGCTAAGTGTTGAAGAGGCTGTTCTTTAGGCACCCAATGCTGCATAATTTAAACAAGTGCATTAAATATATAAGACATCTAAAAGGCAGGGCATTGATTACCCCACAAAATTTCTTTGAACAGCTACAATGTAGCTCACAGAGAACATTAGCATCCCCCTCAAGTTTCTGAAAACAAATACTTGAGAACCACACAGAATAATAGGTATCCTTGCTGTTACCATCTTCCTGCTTTCTGGTGACCCAAAGTAAAATGGGAATTGGGGGGAGTGAAAACGAGGCCCTTAAATGCTAGGAAATTACTGGTCTCGATGCTGGCAAGTGTCCTTTTTACGTACACAAATACAGGGGTGCATTGTAGGTACATGACAACATGGACCACACACATTCTAAGAAAGAAAAGCTTATCAAGGTTGAATCAGAGATTCTTTGTACCAGGCCAGAAATGCGCGTCTGCCAGCAACTAGGGCATGATTACAACCTCCCAAAGAAAGTTCAGACTCTGCATCCATACCTGATTCTTTTGTGATCTAGAAGGACAGCCCCAGTAGTGACAGATGTTAGTGATGGATGTTACCGGCTGAAGAAGGCTGGTGTATCCTATTCCTACCCTCCCACATGTGGCAGAAGCTTCCAAAGCAGTGAAATCTCCAGTCTTCATGGACCCAAATAATTTTTTTGATGAGTTCAGGAGGCATCAAATTCTTATCGTAAAATAAGATAGGCCCACTAACAAAGTACCAGGGGTCCCTAGAAAGCCAGTGGCAATTTATATGGCTACATGTCATCAGCTGTTGTTACCTAAGTGAGCTGAGGCCACTTTTGAGAAAGCACCATTGGAAATCGATCTGTGGTAAACACATAAGGTACTTTTGGTTTGGTGTTTTTGTTTTTGTTTTAACTAAATACAAAGTCACTTCTTTCTCTCCACTGTAATCTGCCCATTGTCTCTCCTTTGCAAAAGCTACAGAGAAGATTAAAAGGGACCTCAATGAACGCTGAGTGAACTTTGGCCACTTTTCTACCCAAAACACAAGCGTAAAAGTAGAAATCAGTAACCAGGTGAAGTGCCACACCGCACAAAGATCAGAGGCGAGGGGCGGGCGCACCGGGCTGGAGGCGGGGAGGAAAATGTCTCGGCACCCCCTCAAGCTCCAGACAAGGCGCGCGCGGGAGGTTGAGGGGCGTCCCTTGCGGAGGATGTGGGGGAGGCTCCGCGCCACTCCAAGGGAAGCGAAGAGTTACTGCTCACAGGGCGAGGCCCTGGAGAGGGGTCGAAAAGCCGCGCCACCAGCGGGGCCAGCCGCGGACCCCAGACGTCGGCCGCTGACCAGCCAGCGCCCCGCGAGGGGCGCCGCTCGGCCCCGCGACCCTCCCCGCCTCGCGGGCCAGGAAGGGGCTGGCGGCTCTTTCCTGTCTAGTCTCTCCCCCCGCGGCTTTCTGTAACCCGATCTCCGCACTCCGCTCACCGGGAAGCCGCCGCCCCGCGCGCCGCCCGGCTCAGCCCAGGCCAGCGCTATAGTTAGCAACCTTCCATCAACTCCGCCCGGGGGCGGCGGGGGCTCGCGGCGCGCGCCCTCCCCGGGCCCGACCCTGCGCGCGCCCCCGGCACCCCCTCCTCCGGCAGCCCCCACCCCCGCGCCCCTTTACCTTCGCCTGCAGATACTGGGGGTAGTAGTAGGTGGCGTACTGAGGGTACATCTGCTGTTTCCACACTTTGCCCATGAAGCTGGAAGGGAGCCTGCCGTGCAGGGTCGCGGACACTTTGGGGTTTCCAAGTCTCGATCTCTCCTGCCTCTCCCTTTCCGGCGGCGGCTGCGGCTGCCCAGGAGGCTGCTGCTGCCGCTGCTCCACCTCCCAGCCGGGACCAGACGTCCTCCTCCTCCTCCTCCTCCCAGGCAGAGAGAAAGACACTGCAGAGCGCAGAGGGCACCCCGGACAGGGCGCTCCCAAGGAGTTTCCTCCCGGAGCCCGACTGCTCCGGGGCTGCCAAGGGCTGGCGCGCTGGCCGCGCTGCGCTCGGGCGAGCAGGCTGAGCGGGGCTGGGAGGTGATCAATACAAGTGGAAAGTGCTGCTGCGGCGGCGGCGGCGGTGGTGGCTGCGCTCGGTGCCAGGCGGCATCTGGGGTGGGTGCGCCCGATGGGGAGAGGGGAGAAGGGCTGGCGTACCGAGGCCGTGGGGGAAGGGCGGGCGGGGGCGGGGCTTGGGCGCCGCCGAGCCCGGGACCCGCTGGAGGTGAGGGCTGAGTTTTAACCACTCCTCACCTCCTGGGCTCGCGGTTGGACGGGCGGAAGCCCTGGGAACCCGGATCGCTTTGTGTCGGGGGTGGGGAAGTGAAGGTGGGGGTGGATTTGGGGGATCCAGATTAAGAACTGCGGAGCAGGCACCTCTTTTGCTTTCCCGAGTTTTATCTCCGTAAGGGGGAGGGGAGGTAAGGAAAAAGAGGAAGTCTGATTAATCTCTCACTTCCCCCCGCCCAGTGATTTTTTTTTCCACAGGGAGGGAAAATGATTTAGTACCCAACCACAGAGCTGGAGTCGGGACACCTGGGTTCTCCTCTCGCGCCCACCCCAGGCCACACACTAATTTCCTAGGTGACCTTGGGAGGGTTAATGTCCTTCGGTTTGGTTTTCCCAGATGTGAGAGGTGAAATCATGCCCCTTGCACAAAGGGGAGGCAGAGCTCACCCACACGCATCCTCCCCACACACCTCACAACAAATAAATAGATGGATCTTTCTAAGGGGGAGATGTCGCAAAGAGGCAGAATGTTATTAGAGGACACAATATAGACATCAGCTTTTCTCTGCCTCTTTCTAATGCTGCCAGACAGTCTGTCAACTCCCACTCAGGAGCAAGGAAACTCCCTGAGTTTGGAATATTTTAAGGCCATTTTGAAAGTCACGCTGGCATATTGTTGCAGTGTGCTTCCGTGACATATAAAATCAATCTCTCCCTTTCTGCCTCTCTCCATCTCCTAATTGTCGCAGCTCTAGACAGCCCCAGACGAGCAGTGGTTCAGTTCACTGCATAACTGGATAAAATTTAATGGAGTTAATTGGTCCCCGAAGCTGCCTGCAGAAGACTTGTATATTCTAACTCAAAAAAGAGAGATAATACTGAAATGTACAAATTGCACAGGTAAGAAAGCATCCCCAAATTGGGGGTCTTGCACATCTAGTAAAAAATTCATTTTTTATCAAATAGACCTTTATTACTTTGTTTTGTCATTTTGGTTTTCGGAGAATCTGTTATTAACACAAGATAAATCAAACTCAACTGAAATGCATGATTTTGTTAAACAGTTACATTTTTATATGATAACATTTTAAAACAGATTTAGTAAGATACTTTGAAGTAATGAAGAAATAGTGAAGTGAAACCCTTACAATCTTTATATGATTTAGACAAATTTCTAGGTCGTACATGTTTGACAAAAATAAAATAAATGTAACCTCATGTGAGAACATTTTGGATATGCCAGGAGGCAAATCATGTCCTTGTTCACCTATGTGAAATACTATAAGGAAGCTAGGATTTTCTTAGCATCCTCTATATTGAGGGCACTGTTAAAGTTAATGGCAACCTGAAAGTTAGAGTGGTTCACTGTCTAGCTAGGGGAGCTTAAAAAATGTCTTATATTGTTTCAATGTGGGACCCTTTAATGATTTTAAACAGAGAACTGACATGAACTAACTTGTGTTTTAGGAACCTAGGAAAACTAGGAAGGATGGTTTGGAAGAGTGACTAAAGGAAGAGAATTACATTGAGAACAATCTAAGGAGTTCTAGGTCTGAGACAATAAGGGAAACTACCAAACTTAGACTGTTCCACTTACTGTTTTTTTTTTTTTTTTCTGGATGATGAAAATTCAGCCTGTTTTAGAGATCCCAAACTCAGACCCACACTTATATAGACACTTGATTTATGACTGGACTGGTTATTACAGAGCAGTGGAGAGAGAATGAACTTTTCAATAAATAATTCTGGGTCAATTGGCTGCCCATATGGAAAAAATGAAATTGGAGTCCTGCCTCACAAATACCAAAGAGTGGGGGTGGAGAGAGTTCAGACGAATCAAGACCTAGACATGAAAAACAAAAGTATAAAGCTGTTAGAAGACAACATAGAGGAATATCTTTTTGACCTTGAGATAGGGGAGGATTGGTTTAATAAGAGTGTAAGGCTAATACATTTGACTGTATTAAAATTAAGAACGTTGATTCATCAAAGGATTTTATAGAGTGAAAAATCCCCCCACAAAATAAGTTACTTGTAATGCATATAACACAAAAAGTTAATATAGAGAATTTATAAAGAACTCCTTGGAATCAATAAGAAAAATAGAAACAACTTATCAGAAAATGAGTAAAAGAATGAGTGTGTATTTCACAGCAGAGGAAGAACAAATATCCAGAAAACATATAAAACAATGCTCACAGTCATTAGTAATAAGAGACATTCAAGTTAAAATAATAAGAAGATACCATTTTGTACTCACCAGATTGGCAAAAATTAAGCATTCTAAACATAGTAAGAGTAGATAAACGTGGAAGAGGGGGAAATCTGAAAACACTGCTTACTGGAGGAAGTATAAATTGGTACAACCACGACTTTAGAAAATGGTTTGGCATTACCCAATTTCATTTGCATGTACCCTGCAACACAGTGACAGGTGTGTATCTTAAACAAATTTTTCTATATGTGCACCAAGAGAAATGTACAGGAATGTTCATAATATGCTGAAAATAACTCAAATGTCTACCAACTGTAGAACAGATTTAAAAGGTTGTGGTATATGCACACAATGGAACTCTTTGCAGCAGTAAAATGAATAAACTACGTTCAAAGCATCAACACAGATCATTTCAAAATTTCTGTTGAACAAAAATGGCAAGTCAACAGAATGCATAAAGCATGATTTTGCTTGTATGAAGTTCAAAAGCAGAAAATATAACTAAACAGTATGTTTTGTAAGAATAAGCACTAGAGTATTAAAAAAACCTTATATATATATATAAAAACCCAAGGAGATAATAACACAAAATTTGGAAACAGTATCTCTGAGGGAGAAGGATGAAGTGTTTAGGGAGGAACCAAGGAGACTTATATATTCCATGTTTTGCTCTGGATTGTGGATACATAAAAATATTATCTCAATATTTTTTCTGAAGTGGCTTATAGATTCTTTTGTATTTTTGCTATATTTTATACCAAAACATTTTAAAACAAAAATCAGCTTTTAATTTTAAACATTATCATTTTCAAGCAGATACAAAAGCAGAGAGAATAATGACTCTTCTGTTCCTAACACCTAACTTCAACATTCATCAACATTTTGTCATTCTTGCTTCACACATACACTTTTATTTTCCTGGAGTATTTTAAAGCAAATCTTAAGCATCATATTTCACCACTAACTATTTTAGTATCTTCCTCTAACAAATAACTTTTTAAAAACACAATACTACACCACACCTGACAAATTTGACAATAATTTGTTAATGCCAGCTAATACCCAGTTATTGTTCATTTTTCTCCTATTGTCTAAAAATCATTTTTTGTGGTTCATTTATTTCAATCAGGATGAAACAATGTCCACATTTAAATTTGGTGATATGTCTCCTAAGACTCTTTTAAGTGAGTGTCCCCACTCACTTTTTAAATTGATATTTATTTGTTAAAAGATTTGGGTCATTTGTCCTACAGAATTTCCCACATGGCTGATCACAACCTCCTGGTGTAATTTAAAGTGATGGTTAGTTCTAGATGTTTGATTAGATGCAGATTCACTTCTTTTTGGCAAAGAATGCTTCCTAGCTGATATGGAACACACACAGGGGATGTGATGTGTGTCACATCAGGAGAAACCCAATTACCCTGATGAGATTAATTCACATTGTGTGCCTATATTAGAACATCACATGTACCCTATAAAGATATACAACTATTATATACTCATAATAATTAAAAATAGAGAAAGAAAAAAAGAAAAATTAAGACAAATATATAAACAAGTATAATACAAAGTAGAATATGGTAAGTGTTTAAAAGAGCACAAACGTAGCTTAATGCAGGTTAGAAACAGGAAAATATTTTATTCAAGTTGGAAAAGTATTTCATGGAGGCTGCATTACCAGATACGTGTATTGAGGAACTAGTGGAATTTGAACAAGTAGAGAAAAGATGAGACATATATGAGAACATATATGAGTTTTAAAAGGGCCAAATAGAAAAAAAATCAATATATCCAAACAAATATCAGTTAGAACATGAAATGGGAGAAACAACTCAATACATATGGCAAAATATAGTAAAATAAAATATTTAGGCATAAACTTAGCAAAATATTACAAAACCTATGTGAGAAAAAATTGGTTAAAGACTCCTAAAAGATAAAGAAGTAGATCTGAACAATCTACTGTTTATTACATGATGTTCATTACATGCTCTTGGATATGTCATAGACATCAATTTTTCTGTATAAATTAATATATCATATCAAATTTATATATAATATATAAATCTATTTATATATTAATAAATTTTTATATATTTATGTATATTTATATAAATTTGTATGTTAATATATAATATAAAATATATATTAATATATAATATCAAATAAATTTATAAATTTAATGCAATTCTCCCCAAAAAAGATTGATCAGAAGTTCAGGTATTACCAGTCTGACTTATCCATTACAAAGTTACACATCAGCCATTCACAGGATGGTTTTTAACATTCATGGGTGTTGCCTCAGTCCATTATTTTATTATGAGTTACAAAAATGTGGTTTTTCACATTTTATCATTTCTCCTGCACTTTTTAGTTGGAAATTGTCTGTGGAGAAGAACTTTCTCTCTTCAGGTCTTTGGTTAACTAGAAATGCAGTTAGCATGGGAAAGAAAGAATAAATTTCCCCGTATTTACCAATTTAAAAATAATGAGTTGGTGTCTTAGAAAACTCCAAAGCTAACCAGTTTTAAGTAACATTCTGAATTGATGAATTTTTATATTGTATTTGAATTGTTTCAATCCATTGCAGTCATTATTCCTGTTAATGCTCAAGTTGTCCCATCTTTAGCCAAAAGGAACTCCTTTGAATTGGCTCCTGTGTCTTTTTTTTAAACCAGACCCTAACAGTCTTTTTGATTCCTCTTTTTGCTTTCTAGCATATAAGATTGTCCCAGACTCTTATACAGTTCATGCACAGACCTGAATCAACCATTTCTCTAAAAAATCCAGGTCTGTTTGCTTTAAAAAAATTTTTAAATAATAACAATTTATTTAAAATATTTTCTACATATTTATCACATTTGTGAGAAGTAGCTCATGAAAGATTCTTAATAGAAGTTTGTGCCAAGGTGACCCATAGGAAAACATGAGTCACTGAGTGATTTTTTTTCCCAAGAGAGGTTATACATTTACACCTTCACCAACACTGAAGAAGCATCCTCTGTGTGCAGAATATTGAGCACACAGTAGACTTGGTGCCTGCCTTTATGGGCCTTATGATCTCATGAGGAAGATAGAGATAAAACAGTGATAAATTGTGATAAACTCTATGAAGAAAGCAACAGGATAATGGGGGAGAATAACTTTGTGATAGTTAAATTAAGAATTTAAGTAGAGTGGTTGGGGAAAGCCTCTTTGAGGAAAAATGGTAAATAAGAATGGGTCAGCAATAAGAGAACCTTGCATGGGGTAAAAAGCAGAGGGCTGTGTTCCTGCAGAAGAAGCAACAAGTTAAGGACCTTGAGGCATGAACTATCCCACCTTAGGTCTCCAATTTGGTTTCTCTTCTAGCCAAAGGTAAATATTTTTTGGTATAGTTAATCAAAAGTGGACCAAACAAATTAGCTTTGGTTAATGCCTTTGTTCTAATGCTATCTGCCTGAGAGTATTGAAATAATTGAAGGATAAAATGAGACATTTTGCTACAAAAAGCCAGTGTGCTACAGCATCAGTGAATTGTAAATGGATGTAGGTGCATGAGAAAGACCTCATGCAGAACTTGGAGAATTACTGGTTGTTGAGTACTCTTGTTTCTATACTGGGTAACTAGATAGTATCTGCAATACGTTTACTGAACACTTAAACAGAAAGGCGACACGGTTTTTACAAGATGAAAGTGTGACTGGCATATATGTTAGAGTCTTTAGAGGGCTAGACAAATAAGAACGTAGATAAAAGGGAAAACCAGTGCTTATAAAAGACAATGAGGTTTTGTCATAAACTGGGAATTGTTTTACAGTCTTCAGCAATGTTTATGTATAAGTCTCCTAGCTTGATGCTTCTCAGACATTAATCCTCAGACCCTACTTTGTTGAGCTCTGAATTAAGAAACTAAAATCTCATTATATGTCATTGCTAAAGAAAAGCATTTGCTTCACAAATAGTAATATGCTTTTAAAAAAAATCATCAAAATTTTAAAATTCTCAGACTGTGTCCTCCTAGCCCCACCAAAGTTTGAGAAGCACTGTTTAGTGCCCACTTCTTACCACTACTCACAACTCCCTTCCCATTTTTCCACATTCATTTCCTTCCACCATGTGACCTCTAGGCTTGTAGTTCTTTCCTCCCTTCCATGCCTGGTCCTTCCAGCCTTCACTACATGATTGTTCAACTCCAACCAGACTTGACCTTTTCAGCCTAGAGCATCTGTCTATCACCTTTCTTCACCTGGTTCACTCTTACTCTTTCCTTAAGACTTCATTCAAACTTCATTCAAACTTCTTTCAGCCACCAGGTTGGGTTGAGTGCCCCTTCCATGGCCCCCAGTCTGAACCTCTCTCAGGCCATCAATCCAGAGAATTCACCTTGTAAATAAGGATACAATTGGCATGAAGTAGGGTAGAGTTGGAGGAGAGTTGGAGAATTGCAGGCAAAAAGATCAGTGCAAGAGTGTATACTTGGAGAACTACAAATCATTCATTATGGCTTACAATTCCAAGTACATGCTGCTATGGTTTGAATGTCCCCTAAAATTCACATGTTGAAACTTAATCCCCATTGTGGTGGTATTAAGAGGTGGGACCTTTTGAGAAGTGATTAAGTCCTGAGAGTTCTGCCCTCATGAATGGATTAGTGCCTTATGAAAGGATTGGAAGGAACTAGCTCAGGCCCTATTTGCCCTTCTGCCTTCAGCCTTGGGAGGATGCACCAAGAGGGCCCTCACCAGACACTGAATGCTGGCACCTTGGTCTCAGACCTCCCAGCCTCCAGAACTGTGAGAAATAAATTTCTATTGTTTATAAATTACCCAGTCTGTGGTATTTTATTATGGCAGCACAATTGAACTAAAACACGTGTAGGGGTGAGTAGAATTGAAGCTGGAAAGATTTATATAGGGCCAGACCATGAGAACCTTATTAGAATACCACTGTACAATAAGTGAAATTTTCAAATATTTTAAACATAGTCAACATGAAGAGCCTTGTAAGTCACCTGGACTTTATTATGCAGGCAAAAGGGAGTTATTGAGGGGTTTTAAGAAATCCGAGTTGCAATCTAAGTTACAAGGTCAGATTTATGATCAGAAAGATTACACTGTCATCAGCATGGTAGGCAGTCAATGGGAATGGGTGAGACTAGAATCAGAAACCCCAGTTACTTCAGGAAAGAAGTGACAATGGCTTAAACTAGAGTCAGGATGTACAAGAGCAGCGAGAGTGATCCATTCTAGGTGCAGGCAGTAAGGGGTGCATTATCAATGGAGAATTTAAAAGTACTAAGAAAGTAACTTAAAAAAAAACAGTCTGCTTTATATTATCACTATGTACCCTTTTTATCTCTAAACAATGTCAGTAATAAAACACACACCCCTGAAAAAAAGTTCTGTTGGTCTAAGTTACAAACTATTGTCATGGTTACTGTTAAGGTTTTATAATTGCATTAGTTATCTATGGCTGATTAACAATTACCCCCCAAATTTAGCAGCTTAAATAATAAACATTTGTTATTTCATGGGTTTCTGAGGATTGGGAATTCAGGAGTGGCTTAGCTGGGTGGTTCTGGCTCAGGGTCTCTCATGAGATTGGGCTGTCAAGTGGGGCAGTAGTCACCTGCAGGTCTGACTCACTCACATGGCTGTGGCTGGCATGCTCAGTTCCTCTCTCTCTGAGTCTCCCTCGGTAGGACTGCTCACGACGACCTGGAGGCTGGAGTGAATGATCGGGAGAGAGTGAGAGCACCTGGTCAACCAAGACTCAGTGTCTTTTATAATCTCATCTCAGAAGTGACAAACCATCAATTCTGCCATAGTCTATTAGTCACCATGTGGCCAGGGATTGCATATACAAGATGTGAATACCAGGAGGGAAAGATCATTACAGGCCACCTTGGAGGCTGACTAGCACAATAACGAATAATATAATATAGAAACTTCAAATGAGCATGTTCTTATTACATACTCTTTTACTTGCTCTACTTATGCATATAATAAACATTGTATGCTACATGGAACTTAATTCAGAAAATTACTTAGTAAGCAGTTACTCCCATTCTTCCCTCCTCCTAGCCCCTGGAAACCAACAATCTGCTTTCTGTTTCTGTGGATTTTCCAATTCTAGATATCTTATGTAGATGGAATTATACAACATATGACTTTTTTTACCTGGCTTCTTTCACTTAGCATAATGTTTTTGAGGTTCATCCCCATTGTCACATGTGCTTCATTCCTTTTTATGGCTGAATAATATTCTGTTGTGCATACACATCACAATTTGTTTATTCATTCATTTGTCGTTGGATATTTGTATTGCTTTCATCTTTTGGCTGTGGTGAACAGTGCTGTGATGAACATAAAAGTATTTGTTTAGGGGGGTAGGGTACTGATGTTCAGGGCCCAGTGAACACCTGAGTGAGTGTATCCAGCAGGTACTCCTATCTGTGAGTCTGACGTTAAAAGGAAAGACTGGAGATGGAGACAGACTTGGGAGCCAGCAACAATAAATGAGTTGTGTTTAAAATCAAAAGAAGGATGAGATAATCTAAGGAGAGGACACACACAAAAAAAGAGCAGTGGGCCAAAGGTAGTAATTAAGTAAAAATGTTTATAGAATACAAGACTCGGCTAAAACTCCTAGACATTCTCTGATCTAATACCTTGGGCCTCCTTAGCACCAAGCTAGCTTACATAAGGCAGAACTTCTCATTTATTATTGACCTATGGACTGTACAGGACCATACAGCTTCCTTCAATAACTTATTCAAGAGTAAAGTCATTTTTATTATCAAGAAATCCGTTCTTATTTCTAGGTGCTCACATTGCAATTTAGGACATTAAGAAATCACATTCTGTTCTGTGGGATGATGGATAATGTTTAGTCAGTCCTCTATGATATAAATAGCTTCTCAGGCATCTTTTCTATTGACTAAATAACCCCAGGCCTTTCATCTTTCCTTTAAATATTTTCTAATATTTAGATGTATTTTTTAGATCTCCCGTAATTTGCTACATAATGATTAAATTGGATAGTCTGGCAAAGTGCTGTCTCATGCTCATTAAAGTATGTGCTCTACTGATTTCTTACAGTATACACTTCTTTTAAGATAGTATCATGTTCTATTATTATTAATATAAAAAGGAGCAAAACAAACACACTATTGATTTATTAGCATCTTTAACTTGTGTTCCATTATGATCTCAAGCCCATTTGTTGATGTTTGTCTAGATCTTCATTTCTCTTATTATTTCAGTAGAGCATATTTCAATTTCAGGGTGTATGTTAATGTTTCCCTCATACTTTTCTATTAAAATCCTTTGTTTTACACGTATCTCTAAATTATAAAGAACACCAATTTTATTCCTGTATTTAAGTGTTAATAATTTTGTCATATTTGCTATCATACCAGAATTGAGAATTTTCCCGATTCCATTTTGTTACTAACAGGGAATACTGACCAACATTGGGAACCTAAAATTCACCTCCAGTGTGGTAGCTTTCACATAGATTGACACTAAGCTATTCACCTGCGCTTTTGGGAATATTACTCCCCATCAAATTATGCTCCTAGGATTGCATGAGCCTTTTTATGTTTGCAACCTTCACACTCTAATGGATATTGGAGCATAAGCAAGACTGTAAATCTGTCTAGAGGACTAAATTCCTGCTCATATGAACCTCAATTGTTTCCATTTCCTGTATGCACAATGCAGAATGCAGTGATTGTAAACCATCCAATCTCTGTCAGGACTCTCCGAGTTTGGTATATACATTGTGATAGACACAGCAAGGATAATGAAAGGTGAGTAATCCTGTGCTGTCAAAATGACTTCTATGGAATCCTTTGTATTTGGAAGATGTCTGGCCTAGGGGGTTGAAGGAAATCTAATCTAGCACTCGGAAGAACAGTACCTGTACCCTGATGTCTAGAAGAAAGTGAGTTAGACTCCTGGATAATGTGATTACAGGGCTGTGGTATTAACTGCTGTGCAATCATTAGGATATCCTAACTTTTTGAAAGATTTGTCTTTTATGTACTCAAAGGGAGGAGCTAACACCCCTTAGCGAGTGTTTTGCAGGGAGACTAGGTTTCCTGATAATTGTGTGGGTTACCTACTTAGTTTACCTACTAAACCCCTGGGTCATTGGTATTGGTGGAGAATGGGCGAAGTGTGGTTAGCTCAGGGTACCCTTGCCCAGCTAGGATCCAGCCTGAAAAATGGACACTTTCTAGTTGGTTTCCTGGAGGTCAAGCTCGTCTTTGACTTCCATGAATCTGTTATCCTCAATAGCTCTTACACATCATCAGCCACTTACTAAATGTTGTCTCACTTAACCCTCACAATCTCCCTGCTATGTAGGCTACTATCTTTGCATTTGCCGATGAGAAAACAAAACCGTGTGAGGTTACATCTCACTCATGTCTTTGTAAAAATTTTTATTATTTTTAGAGACAGGGTCTTACTCTGTCACCCAGGCTGGAGAACAGTGCTCAATCATAATTCACTGCAGTCTTACACTCCTGGGCTCAAGCGATCCTTCCGCCTCAGCCTACTGAGTAGCTAGGACTACAAGCACACACCACAGCGACAGGCTGTTTTACTTTATTTTTTTGTTGAGAAGGGGTCCCCTGTGCTGCTCATGCTGGTTTCGAACTCCTGGTCTCAAGTGGTCCTTCTGCCTTGGCCTCCCAAAGTACTAGGATTACAGGCGGGAACCATCATACCCAGCCATCACCTAAGTCTTCAGAGTAGAGGAATCGGGATTTGAATTGCATGATGCCTCATTATTTCACTTTAAGCCAAGAGCCAATGGACAATGTGAACAATTCAGTTATTAATTTTATAATTGATTTTGAAATTCACGGCACATTTCAAATAAAAATTTCTGTAACATTGTGTCTTTACCTACTCTCATCTTGTGAAAGCTTTTTCTGATCTTAATTTACATATAACTATGATTTTTACATAGTTGTTATCATAGCAAATGCACAATTTTAGGTTCCATCATTCTCATGTAACATTTCATTTACATTTTTCTGTGTTGTGTAGTTTTTATAGTTATAATTTTAGTAACCACACAATAACGCACTTAGTAAATAGTCAATCATTTTTTTAAAATTCTTAAATGTATTTCCAAACAAGGTCACAAAAGTTTAAAAAAAAAGAAAAAAAATTCTTAAATGTAGCAGTGAAAATTAAGGCAGTACAAACACACCTCACTTTAGGAAAACCAGAATTATGCACCAAAAAAAACCAAAAACGGTAAAACAGAGGGTGAATATTCTCTTAATGAAAGGATTCAGTATAGAATTCCTTTAAATAGTATAGAATTCCTTTAAATCTCTGGGGGGTTCAGTTTCTCAAAATCAAGAGTTGCACATATATGTGAAGGTCTGCCGAAGGCTGGATCATTTCTGAGGTCCTTTCTAGCACCACCATGATTAATGCATTATTGTGTAAAACGAGGCTACCCATATATTCTAGGTGTTGTTCAGTTACAGAAACCTACAGAAGTGAAGGATGTGTTTACTTCGTAGGCCCTGGTGGTTCAATAAAAACTCAGACGGGATTTTTCTCTCATTCCCTCCCATGGTGCCTGAGTCCAGGCATTTCTTAGGACTGTAGAGTCCTCAGGATGTCAGGGACAGCGTGCGGTCATCTATTCTAGTCCATCCTCCTGCCTCCAGTCCGGGTCACACCCAAACCAGCCCAGACAGATGAGACTCTGTCCTATTTTTAACAAGATCCAGGGACGAGAGCATTCCTCATTTCCTCAATAACCTCACTTCAAAATGTATCCACACTTTCAGTTTAATTTTCATGCTGTTAACAGCCTCCATGCACTTCTCAAAACTTTAGATCTAATATAGGAGACATTTTTTACTACTTTTAAATTAAGGAAATAATATAATAAGTAGGAATCGAACAGAAAACAAGATGTATTTTAGATTGTCTGTGACTTTAGATATACTAGCATGTCATATTATGTTATAACATTAAGATATATGAAGCAGATATTATTTATTAAAAATTCCAACTTTTGTAAGTGTGAATACATATCTTAAATATTGGGAGACAATTACTGGGAATACATGATTATATTTAAGGGGGAAGAGAATGATACACTCTCACTTACCCTCCCCACAAATGATTTCATTGTTGCTTAATGAGATTAGATATATTTAAACCAGATTGAGATTAGGCATATTACACAAGATTGTATTTAAGATACATGACAATGAAAAAATGTGGTTTTGTATTTATTTGTTCGATGAGGTTAGATTGTTTCAGGAAAAAATTACTATTTACCATTCTGCTGATGTTCTGCTAACTGCTTCCCATCAGCTTTTTATTTCAGTTCTTTTAAATATCAGGAAGCTGAAAAATTTGAGGAGGCTTAAAAGGACAAAGAGTAGGCCGGGCACGGTGGCTCACGCCTGTAATCCTAGCACTCTGGGAGGC
>VBSM01001562.1:9019224-9034072 GCA_008086735.1 Cheirogaleus medius
AAAAAAAAAAAAAAAAAAAAAAAGGACAAAGAGTAGTCAAAGATAGAAATGGCTACTTTAATTCAGACCTGCTGAACATTCTGACTTTTATGTTTTCCACCCAGCTCCCACCCCAAATCAAATGCTTGTGTGCTATTGCATGGGAATCTTTCTTAATAGGCGAGACAGGTTTTCCTAGAGCATCATGTGTTAATGCTTTAGTTTGGGTGAGTTTTATTTTATACATCTATCCTACAAAAATAGATTGATTGTTTTCCTTTAATGTCAACATTTTGACAGCCCAGGTTTCCTCATTTGCTTTTTCTTAGAAAATTTCTGTTTTGAAGAATGTAAACAATAGTATAAACACTCCCCTGGTTCCTGTCTTCTCTTGTCTGTTTTTGTTTTTCCTTTTGGCCCTGAGACTGATATGTAGCCACAAGCACCAGATAAGAGTTGTCTATCAGATTTAGCCATTCTGCACATGATTAATTTTGTTATGGGCAAAACATACTATGTTTTCTAGGTTTCTCTGGGAGCTACTGTATGAAGCTACCCCTGCCCTTGAGTCGTCTCAGTTTATGTGTAGTAAAGTACGTCTTAGTTGAAACAATGTTTTCTTCCATTTATGCTGCAGCACCTCTTCGACTTTCTAGGATCATATTTTCATTCTTATGAAAATGGTTAATATCACTTTGACAAGTTGTCTTAATCTTTTTCCATGACTTATAAAGTACCTATGACAAAGACATGACTGTATTTTTCATGTTATAATGAATTTTGAGGCAAATTACTTTAGTAAAAAAGAGAAAAAGAGGATAGTCTGAAACAGATAACAAAATAAAACAACAACAAAGAGAAAGATCTCTTTCCCCTCAGGCTCTGGCAAAAATATATAAAGTCCTCAAAGGCAATGAAGTTTTGTATTTTACCAGGGTTTAGTGGGCATATGATCAACAAGCATTACTGAGTGGTTTATAGGTCTGCGGACTTAGAAAATTTAGTCAAAGATGTATTTCCTGATCATATGAAACTATAATGCAGTCTCTTTATATTTTATATATGAATGGATTTTGGTGGGTAGGAGTCTAGAGACAGACTTAGGTTTGAACTCTTGTGCTTATTTAATTTTATTTAATTTTTTCAGCTTTATTGAAGTACAATTGACAAATAAAAATTTTATGTATTTAAGGTATGCAATGTGATTTTTTTCTTTTTCTTTTATTTTTTTGCACAATGAGTACATCATGACATTGAATACAATGTGATTTTTGATGTACACATACATTGTGAAATGATTACCACAATCATGCTAATTAACATACTCACCACCTCACATAGTTACCTTTTTTGCTGTTATTGTTGAACCCTTTCCATTAATTGCTGTGTGACCCTGTACAAGTTACTTAACCTCTGTGTGCCTCAATTTCCACGTTATAAAATGGAGAGGACAATAACTGTTCCTTCTCATGGGTTGTATTTTATATATGTGTGTGTGTGTGTGTGTGTATACGAGGGCTGTCCAGAAAGTATCCAGCCATGTAACAGTTCTTGTTGTATAAACAATGGCTAGATACTTTCTAGACAGCCCTCATATGTGTGTATGTGTGTGTATATGTGTGTATCTATCTATCTAATCACTGAGAAAGGTGCCTGGTAAATAATAAGCACTATATGTTAGCTATTATGGCTAATTTTACTTTTTTAAATTAATTTTTTTATTTTTGTTTTCTCTTCCCAAGTTGTGATTTGATATTGCAAGCTTTAAAATGTAAGATCTCATTGCCACTATTATTACAGTGATTTTGGACATTAGCAATATGGTATTTAAAGATGATTGCCAGGAGAATAGGAATTCTTCATAGACATTCCACACAGCACAGGACCTCCTGGGTGATGTACAAACATGAAGAAAAGAATTTACCCTTTACTTATCAAAGTTACTACTCTTTCGTGATTAAATGAATCCTAAGGTTCAGTTAACTGTCATGAAGTGTCACAGAGGCAATTAATTATGATTCTTCTTGAGATGTACAGAGTTGGCTTGATCTGATCAACTCTAGAGAGGTGATGATGGGTGAGCATCCATCCTCCAAACTTCCTTTAGTTAAAGGGAACCTGCAAACTTCCTAAAATTCATACTTGTCACCTTCTTTACTTGTTCCATTGTGCTCTCTCGAAGTTTCACTTGTGTTCTCCACATTTAGATAACCAATTGCCAAGTTTCAAACTCCTTCATATGACATGGAAATGTCAGTGAAAATCACTGGGTCTTTTGTAAATTCTCCCTCTTCTTTGTGCTGTATGTAAGACTTGTTTAATTTTAAAAGCATCACAATCAGAATACTTTCTCATTTTAAATATTCATAAATTTATTAAACAACTATTTACTAAACACTCCTATGTGTTAAGCACTTGGTATATAAAAATAAAAGAAAGATGGTCCTTGTTCCTATGGAACTTACATTCTGGTAGTTGATCTGTTATACAGTCAATCCTAATTATTATTTAGTCTATTTGCTAAATGTTTTTTTTTTAATTCCGAAATCAATACTCGTGGCACTTTTGTGGTCATTTGTGGACATGCTCAGAGTGCTGAAAAATTTGAGCCCCTTGTCGAGCATGTTTCCAGTTGAAGTCAAACAAGGCAATGTTCTGCCTTCTTGCTCTAGCTCTCCTGCAGTAAACTGGGTCCTTTTGCAGTCTATTTATTGTCACTTTTTTGCATGTTTGTGTTTTTTATTGATGACTTCACTGTGTAAAAAGGTCCCAACTGTAGTGCTGAAGTGCTGTCTGAATGAGTTTCTGAACACAAGAAGACTGTGTTGTGCCGTATGGAGAAAATATGTGTGTTGGATAAGCTACATTCAAGCATGAGTTACAGTGCTGTTGTTGGCCGTGAGGTCAACGTTAGAGAATCAGTAATACTGTACATCCAGAAAAAAGAAGAGGAAATTCGCCAATCTGTAATATGAGACTGCTCTGGAAACTGCTTGAGTAACATCAATAGGGCATAATGAAGTAATAGAAAGAATCGAAAAATGGCTGAATTTGTGGATTCATGAGAAGATGAATTGTGAGTCTGAAAACCAAAGAAATTTACAGCCCTGTTATCCAGGGTCAGGAAAACGCTAAATCCCTCTAGGCTAGTGTTTTATTATAAGGAAATACTGCATATAATTATTTGTTAGAAATATATATTAAGTATGGTCTCTTTAGACAGAAACATACATAAAATAAGATTATATATTTATGAGTTGACAAAAATGTTGCAACCAGAAGTTTGCAGGAACCTAACTGTGTGTTTCCTCTAGGAGCAATGGCTCAGTTTTCAGTAATTCAGTGTTTAGAGTGATTTCATAGAAGATAACTACTATGAATAACAAGAATTGACTGTATATTCTTTCTTACTCTGTAACCATGATTTTCAATGAGGGTGATTTTGTACTCCATGGGACATTTGGCAATGTTTAGAGGCATTTTTATTGTCATGACTAGGTGCAGGGTGAGGGTTGGAAGGGGGTACTACTGGCATCTAGTAGATAAAGACCAAGGATGCTGTTAAACTTCCTACAATGCACAAGACAGCTTCCCACAACAAAGAATTATCCCATCAAAAATGTCAAACATGCTGAGGCTGAGAAACTCTGTTCTATACCAGGGGTCTGCAAGCTATTTCTATTAAGGGCCAGATAGTTAATATATCCACCTCTGTGGGCCATGTGGTCTCCGTCACAGCTACTCAACTCTGCCATTGTACCATGAAATAGCCACTGATGATACACCAGCTGATGAATGGGTGCAGCTGTTTTCCAATAAACTTTATTTATAAAAACAACATGTTGGATTTGGGCCTGGGTTTGTGAACCCCTCCATAGCAGTGATTCTCAGTCTTGGATCCTTATTAGAAGAACCCAGAAGCTTTTAAACAGTGCTACAGGCTGGACTCCACTCCCTAAAATTCTGATTTGATTGGTCTGGGATGCACCCTCAGTGTTGGTATTGTTTAAAAGCTCCTCAGGGAGTAGAATATACAGTCAGCATGGCGAGCCACTGTTCTGAGAGTTGCTGTTTGGGTATTTGAAAATTCACCCAGCACAGTAGACCCTTATCAGTAATCAGCAGACCCTTTTCTTGTAGTCTGGCTTTTGTCCCAGGCACTCTCCTGAAAGTTCCCAAATTAATGGCCTTTTATTAGCACTCATTCCTCTGAAACTCTGAGGCTCAGGTTTAGAAACACTTTATGTTTTCAGGTCCCTTGAAACTCCTCACACTCCTGAATCTCCTCCTGTGCCTAACTGCTCTTCTGCCTCTTCTTTCACCTTTTGCACCTCAAATATAGGTGCTCCCTCCAGAGCTGTTCTAACGCTCTTCTCTGGCTAACTTCCCCTGGACTTTGTTATGGCTTCAGCTGTCTATAAACAACGTTTCTGCTGCTGTTGGCTTGGTCTCTCCCACAGGGATTGTTTTAGTAGCCCACCTGGTGACTCGACATATAAATTATTGCTCACGAAATAATAACTGAAAGTCTCCTTGTCCAGATATCAACTCCCACTGCACAGGAACTTTTGAAGAACATTCTAGAAACTATAATTCTTACTGTGGAAATATCTTACAGGAGAAACAATGCCACAGTAAGGTCATTTGGAGACTTTGTAGCATACCTTATGCATCTAGACCTAACTTATGCTGAATAGAGTTATTAGTGTGTACAAATTGAAATGTTTAATAAGGATAAGTACTGTAAATGCCAAATTTGCATTTTATATCACTAGAACATTCCTAGAGGTCTCACTCATTACCAGATATGTCTGGCAGATCTTGGCAGAAAATGGGACCCAGGTAAACCGTGTAGTTGGCAAGAGTTTTAAGAGGGTCTGTTTACAAAGGTGTGGGCATGTGTATTTGTTTTCTAGGGCTGCCATAACAAATTACCATAAACTTAGAGGTTTAAAACAAGAGGTATTTATTCTCTCAGTGTTCTACAGGCCAGAAGTCTAAGGTCAAGGTGTTTGCAGGGCTGTGCTCCATCTGGAGGCTCTGGAGAAGAATCCTCTCCTGGCTTCTAGTGGCTGTTGGCTTTCCTTGGCTTCCTTGGTTTGTGACCACATCACTCCAGTCTCTGCCTCTGTCTTCTTATCACCTTCTCTTCTGTCTTTGTCTTCTCTCTGTCGTTCAGACCTCTGCTTGCCTTTCTCTTCCAAGGATATCTGGGATTGGATTTAGAGCCCATCCAGATAGTGAAGAACAATCTCCTCATGTCAAGATCCTCTACAAAGGATTTTGTAGATTACATCTACAAAAATCTTTTTTCCAAATAAGGTCACATTCACAGGTTCTGAGGATTAAGTTGTGGACATATCTTTTTTGGGGCCACCATTCAACCCACGATGGCAGGGTTGGGGGAAACAACAAGGAACAGTGAAGCCCTATAGAGTTGTCTGCTCCACATCTAGGCATGCAGGAGAAAGGGGAGGATGCACACAACGGAACCTGGAGCCAACCACTGTCCCTGTAGGGAGGAGAGGGGCCACATGACAGAAGTGTAGCTTTTGAAAGAGAAACTCAGTTAATGTGTGGACTGGCATAAAGAGAGCCAGGGGAGTAAACACACAACTTCATTCCTCCCATCCTCATGTTGGTGTCTCCCATGGGTCAAACCAAAACAGATGCTAGTAAAAAAGATGCCCATTGATGTAGTCCAAAAGGAGGGGGGCAGAGAGTGGATCTGGAAGGACAACCAGCAAGCATCCTGCACATCAGGACATTATTGCTACTGAGGAGGTGTGAAAAAATCCTCAAGTTAGAGGTCCAAATGAGGTTGCTTTCACAATTGCAGCAGTAAGTTTAGTTTTTTCTCTATAGAAGAAACAATGAGAACAGGTTTCATTTTTTTTTCTTTTTGTAATTTCAGAGTATTGCACACTGGTACTGGGAAATGTTAATTACCTCTGTGTTTTGGGAAAAGAACTATAAGCAGGGTATAAACCACCTTAGCCCTTTCTATATATAGGAATAATAACATTATCTTAAGCATCATCATTATTATCATAATTTTACTTCCCTTATTTATATTCCTTTTCTTTTTTTTTTGTTTTGTTTTGTTTTTTGGTTTTTTTTGAGACAGAGTCTTGCTCTGTTGCCCAGGCTAGAGTGCTGTGACATCAGCCTAGCTCACAGCAACCTCAAACTCCTGGGCTCAAGCAATCCTGCTGCTTCAGCCTCCAGAGTAGCTGGGACCACAGGCATGCGCCACCATGCCTGGCTAATTTATTCTATATATTTTAAGCTGTCCAGCTAATTTCTTTCTACTTTTTTTTTTAGAAGAGACGGGGTCTTGCTCTTGCTCAGGCTGGTCTCTAACTCCTGAGCTCAAATGATCCTCAAGCCTCAGCCTCCCAGAGTACTAGCCTTTTCTTTTTCAAAAGGAATTTAGGTGGCTCATGAAGAAGAAGAGATGTATTAGAAGGATGATGAAACTGAAATAGAGAATCAAGACCACGAAAATGAGGAGAGAGGAAATATGTCAACCTGAAGGGCTAATAGAGTTGCTGTGACTGAGCATCAGATGCGGTTCTGCCTTCCTGGCGGCCATCGCTGTGGTAACAGTTACGTTCACGTTTCACTCTCACCCAGCTCTGCTTATCTAGTCCCGAGAAACTCCTTAACACGTGATTCCACGAAGGCTGTCGCCAGTTCATGTGATAGTCACTTTCTATGAATAAAAATTACCAGGTAATTTTCAAAGCTGATCACTTGTGGAAATAAAAATTTGAGAAATGGGGAAAAGACTATAGAGGAAAATGGAAGGACCAGTAGAAAAGAAATAACGAGAGGGCAAAGGGTGAACATAGTCACAGTCAAGGTAGCTTCTCTAATTGCTAATTATTTTCAAATTTTCTCAGCCCTCCTTTTATATTTCTGATTTGTTTTATTGAGGTATAATTTATGTACAAAAAAATTCACACGTTTAAAGTGAACTGTTGATTATTTTTGACAAATGTTTACAGCTGTGAAAATACCACCACAATTTTGATATAGAACCTTTTCATCACCACCAAAGATTCCCTTGTCCCCTTTACTTATTTATTAATTTTTTTCAGACAGGGTCTCACTCTGTCACCCCGGCTAGAGTGCAGTGGTGTGATCATAGCTCACTGCAACCTCAAACCCCTGGGCTCAAGTGATCCTCCTGCTGCAGCCTCCCAAGTAGTTGGGACTACAGGCATGTGCCACCATGCCTGGCTAATTTTTCTATTTTTTGTAGAGATGGGTCTCGCTCTTACTCAGGCCGGTCTTGAACTCCTGGCCTCAAGCAATTCTCCTGCCTTGGCCTCCCAAAGTGCTAGGATTACGGGTGTGAGCCACCACTCCAGGATGGTTCCTTTATTCTTAATCCCTCTCTTTCATTGCTGGCTTCTAGCAACAACTGATCTTATCAATATCATTTAGACTTTTCTAGAATTTCATATATATAATCTTTTATGCCTGGCTTCTTTCACTTAGCATAATGCTTTGGAGATTCACCATGCTGTTGTCAGATATCGTAGTTCATTCCTTTTTATTATTGAGTAGTTATCCATTTTTTGAATATAACACAATTTATTAATCTAGTCACCTGTTAATGGAAAATTGAGTTGTTTCCAGTTTGGGGAAGTTATGAATAAAACTGTTATGAATGTCTGAGTATAAGTCTCTGTATGATCATACATCTTCATTTTCCTTGGGTAAATACTTAATAGTGGGATTAGATGGGTATATGGTAGATGTATATTAAACTTTATAAGAAACTGCCAAACTGTTTTGAAATTAGCTGAATCATTTTACATTCCCACCAGCAATGTATCCTATCGTTTCACATGTTTGTCAGCACTTAGTATTGTGAATCTTCTTAGTGTGTGTAGGTGGTATCGTTAATTTGCAGTTTTCTAATCATTAATGATATGAAGCATCTTTTTATTATTTGTTTACCACTCTTTGGTAAAGTGTTCACATCTTTTGCTCAATTTTGAAAATTGGGTTTTATGTTTTATTACTGAGTCCTGAAAGGTTTTTTTTTTGGTATTAAAATACATTCTGATTTAGACAAATCCTTGAGCAAATGTGTTTTGCAAGTATTTTTCTCAGCTATGAAAAAGAAATAATAATATTACTTATATCCTGGAGTTTAAGATTAAATTAGATTATATAATATGCAAAGGTTCTGGTACTTAATAGCAACTTGGTAAACTTGAGTTCTCTTCTGGTATCCTTTCCCCCTACCAATAGGTTCAAATCCTCTAGAAAAGTTGAAGATGACGCAAGCAAGAAAAAGTCTTTGTTTTGTTTTATTTTTTGAGACAGAGTCTCACTCTGTTGCCTGGGCTAGAGTGCCATGGCATTAGCCTAGCTCACAGCAACCTCAAACTCCTGGGCTCAAGGGATCCTCCTGCCTCAGCCTCCCAAGTAGCTGGGACTACAGGTGTGCGCCCCCATGCCCGGCTAATTTTTTCTATACATTTTTAGTTAGCCAATTAATTTCTTTCTATTTTTAGTAGAGATGGGGTCTCACTGTTGCTCAGGCTGGTTTCAAACTCCTGACCTTGAGAGATCTGCCCGCCTCGGCCTCCCAGAGTGCTATAGAAAAAGTCTTTGGATGAGTGCATCTTGCAGAGAGAATAGTTTCAGGACAGGGTGGGGTTATAAAGGGAATTACAAAGGATTAAGGAGGGGATGGTAAGGATTTAATCAAGAGGCAAAGATGATTCTTTCAGAAAATTGGGAGATGAGGGGCAATAGCATAAGCAAGAGGCAGCGTGGCATAGTGAGTAAGCACAGGCGTTGACAGCCAAGTTGCTTGGGTTTGAAGCTGAGCTCTGCCACTTGCCAACTCTGTGGGTGTGGGCAAGTCATTATTTAACCTTTCTGTGAAAGGGCAGGGAAGAGAGCAGCCTAAGGGGGAAAGCTCAGATTTGCATTTGCTAAAGAAAAGCAGCAGCAAAGACCACAGGAATTTTGCAGGATATGTCAAATCAAATGACGCCTATCTTTTCAGTAAGATGTGATGTTAAAATATCTGTCCAGAAAGACAGAAAAATCAAGGATGGAGTTCTTATTCTTTTTTTCTTTTTCTTTTACACATGAAACATTGTCCCAGATCAAGGATGGAGTTGAGGATTAAGGAAAGTGAATTAAGTGAGGAATAGCAGTTGTTGAGACCCAAATAGTGATCACCAACAATTAAGGAGGAGCCAGGTGAGCTTAGAGGGCATGAATTAGAAATGGCATCAACAGGTTTTTGAGACTTGCTCTAAATGACATTTATCAGCCTGGGAGCAGGAAAGGGAGAAAATAGAATCTAGGCCATTGAGGGAAAATAGTGGTTTACAAATTTAAAGGATTCCAAATGAACACATTGCTGAAATGGTCAACCATTTTATCTATACTATGGAATAGTGAATTGTGTGAAGCTAAAGAAAGAAGTGTCCATGAGCACGTTTTATTTCTGTAAGTAATAAAAAGAAAGGATCATTTAAGTGACAAATTTTAAATGACTGCCCAGGTGAAGCAGACAGTAAGATGGAAAGAAAAGCTGAAGATGGCAGATATTTGAAGTTTGTTGATAACCAAATGCAGAGGGAGTTGAATTGATGGACAGAGAGATGTCAAATGGGAAGCTCTGATCATGGGGAATTTTAGAGTGAAGATTTTCAGGATAGACACCTTTGGAGGTTCAGGCACATGGACTCATGAGTATCAGAGTTAGAGTAGGATTGGAAGAAATAGAAAATCAGTTGATTAAAGAACTGTAGGGTCAGTTTTAGGAAAGGTAATGCTGGGGATGGGACATCATGAAGATGCTCACACAGGCTGAGGAAGTCTGAAGTCCCCATGAAACAAGGAAGCACGTTTTAGAGATCAGTAGATAGTTGCAGAGATTTTTCAACTACATTATTTTCTTGCCAACCAATCCTGAAAACAAGTGGTAGATCTGTATCCAGCTGAAGATTTGCTTGGCCTTGTCTTGTACCTAATGCTAAGTGAGTTTTTGTATTATCTTCGGTAATTGATGTCGTCTCAGTATTCACAGCACACCCACACTATACTCCTGAAAACATGAAACTCACAAGCCCAGCTCTCAGCGTCTTCCTCCTCAGTCTCAGACATAACAAGCCTGCTGGGACAACTCCAATGAGCTGCCTTTGCCTCGGATAGAACTGTAGGGCTGGAGAGTGTGGAAAGCAAAGTAATCTTCCTACCTTGCTTCCTGTGGGGCCATTTTAAGAGGGTGGAAGAGTGGGAGGGAGAGCTTATCCATATTTCCGTGCTGGTTTAAAAACATACCTTGGCTTTTGATTCAAGGTGTTAATTTATGTATTTTACATATTTGCACCATGAGCCCCAGGGTTCTTAACTACATGTACACAAGCATGTAAAAGACCATTTAAAATGAGTTAGTGAAATCTCTAGTTCTCTCTCCTGCCTCTTCCATGTCTAGTGTGTTAGGTAAAGTTGTATTTGGAGGAGGTCTGCAGGAAGAGTTAAGCAACAACTTGAGAATTCGGCTAGAGCTTAGGGTACATCATTTACCTCATTGAAAAAAAAAAATTAAAAACTTGCCAATGTCCACCTCAAATAGTTCTAACATTTATTTAAACAGGGTCAGTTTCTTCTTTTTCTATGAAAACAGGCAAAATATTGCCACTCAATATCTTCATTCTGAGTAATCTACAGTACATACACAAATAACTGAGGGGTTGAGGTGACTGTGTTGATAATTCAAGTTTCAAAAAGGGATTCTGAGAAAATGTTTTACTGCTTATGTGGTCCAGACTGACTGTCTCCATTAAACATATTCATTGGGTAATTGCTTAACTTTCTACTTTCCTTTTCTGGTGAAGTCACATATAATATGTCCAAAATGGCTAGGAGAAATCATGGAATTTGTGCATATAAATACAGCATTACTTTTCAAAAAGGACAGAATATATTCAATAACTATTTCTATTCTGGGCAAGCTTTGGATTTGAATCTGTACATATTATATGCACAGAAAATAATTCATTATGAGCATGGCTCACATTATGCACCAGACTAAATGACCCTTTGATACTGATGTCATGCCCATTCATTTTAGTAGGAATTAAAGATACCAAGTAGACCAAAAAATGATGCCAAGAATGCATGGAATGGTTTCAATGGAGCATAATGGCACGATTGTCTTATGGAACAAAATTGAAAAGAACTAGAGAACAGGAAAAGGGTGTGGTGTCTGCAAAAATGAAAAACTTTATTCATGGATTCAAATTTATGCTTAAAATGAATTGAATGTGATATACCATTCTAGGTTTTCAGGCAAAAGTTAGAAACTAGTTAAATAATGATGGAACTTTCAGAGTAATCTGGCAAATTTTCCTGAAACTTTCTTTCCCTCTGTCTCAAGTATTCTTATCACCGGTTCTATTTTCCTTCCCTAGAGGATGAAAGAATATCCTACTTTTTTTTCCTAACCAATGTTTTTGAAAAGGTTCCTTTACATCCCTTTTTTAGGACTTCAAGCCACCAATCTTCACGTTGCCTTATAAACCTGCCCTTCCTCCCCACCCCTCCAACATCTTGAAGGGCTTCCCAACATCTGAGAGTGCATTACCTTGGAGAACACAGTCTGACAAATAAAAGATAGTTGGGAACAAATTCTTGTCCAAGAGATAGTCCAAAACATTTGTTTTGTCTTCCCATTGGACTGTTGGTTACATTTTCATTCTGTTCTATAACCATAATTAAACCTTCCTTTGATTTGTCTATAGCTTTGTGAATGCTTAAAAACCAATAAATAGCTTTAACATTTTTATGAATATGTAAATATTAGTCTTCAGAGACTTCCTGATGGTACAATTTCATGACTTCAGTGCCATTCCAATGATTGTTTCTTGTGTTAAGTTCAAATGAAAGGACCTTTCTTATGCCATCAATTGTTTAAAATCATTTCATGGTTTAATTTGTTTCATATCTTGTAGTTCAGACTTTTCTTATGATGATTTCCTCACTATATATTCATCAAATAGTCCCTTCCTTATCCTTTTTATAACTTGGAATATATTTCATTGTTCCATAAGGCTACTGACTTTCTGTATGAATTTGACTAGTTTCTTTATTTGTGGATTAATACTTTCATGCTTCCCCTACTCCAAACCCTTACCACAGATCTCCTTCTTGGAATCCTTTCATCTTACCAGTATTATAATTTGGACTGGTTGCTTTCTAGATTTGATGTCATTCTAGGGCTCTCTTTTGTTGTGCTCTTGGATTGGGTAACTCTACTATTTCTCGGATCCTACATTTTCCCTTTCATTACTTTGTTCCTTTGTTTTGCTGTAGTACATTTTCAAGTAACTGCCTCTGAAAAATGCATGAGATGAAAGGTTCTGAGATTTTACAAGTTTGAAAATGTCTTTTATTCTGTTCTCACCTCTGAAAGCTTGACTGAGTGTAGAATTCTAGAAGGGAAAAAAATCCCTTAGAACTTTTTTACATGATAAAAAGAATTTATGAAAAACTCACAGCTAACACTATACTCAGTGGAAAGACTGAAAACTTTCTCCCTAAGACCAGGAACATGACAAGGTTGCTTACTATTTGTCACTTCTATTCAACTTTGAACTGGAAGTTTTAGCCAGAGAAATTAGACAAGAAGATGAAATTAAAAACTTGCAGATGGCAAAGGAAGAAGTGAAACTATGTATTCACAGATGACATAATATTATAAGTAGAAAATTCTAAAAAATTTCCCCAAATTATTTGAGTTAATAAATGAATTCAATAAAGTTGCAGGATGCAAGATCACATAAAATTCAGTGGCATTTCTATGTAGAGCAATGAACATTCCAAAAAAGAAATCAGGAAAACAGTTCCATTTTTAATAGTATCCAAAAGAACAAAGCATGAATAATTTTAACCTAGGAGGTGAAAGACTTTTGCACTGAAAACTACAAAAGATTTTGCTGAAAGATATTAAAGAAGACCTAAATAAATGAAAATACATAACATCTTCATGAATTAGAAGACTTAATATTGTTAAGATGGTAATACTACCCAAATCAATCTACAGATTCAATGCAATGCCTATCAAAATTCTAACAGCTTTTCTTTATCTTTTTTCTTTCTTTTTTTTTTTGTGCAGAAATGGAAAAGCCCACTCTCAAATTCATATAGAATTTCAGAAGGCTCTAAATAGCTAAAACAACATTTAAAAGAGTAAGAAAATTGGAGGACTCACATTTCCTGATTTTAAAACTTACTACAAAGCTACAGTAATCAAAACAGTGTGACACTGATACAAGGATACACATACAGATCAATGAAATAGAATTGTGAGTCTAGAAATAGATCCATAGATCTATGTCCAATTTATCAACAAGGATGCCACGACCGACCATTCAATGAGAGAGAATAGTCTCTTCAACAAATGGTGTTAGAACAAGTGGCTATCTATACACAAAAGAATGAAGTTGGACCCTTACCTCACTCCATATACAAAATTTAATTCAAAATAGATCAAAATATAACACCTAAATATATGAGTTAAAATTATAAAACTCTCAGAAGAAAATATAGAAGTAAATCTTGGTGATCTTAGATTTAGCATTGGTTTCTTAGATATGACATCAAAAGCATAAGTAACAAAAGAAAACAATGAATAGACTGGATTTCATTGAAATTAAAAACTTCTGTAGATCAAAGGACACTACAGTAAAAAGACAATCCATTGAAAGAAAGAAAATATTTTCAAATCATATATCTGATAAAGGGCTGGGCGGGCACAGTGGCCCACACCTGTAATCCTAGCACTCTGGGAGGCCGAGTCGGGCGGATCATTTGAGCTCATGAGTGTGAGACCAGCCTGAGCAAGAATGAGACCCTGTCTCTATTTAAAAAAAACAAAACAAAACAAAACAAAACAAAAAACATATATCTGATAAAGGTCTAATATCTAGACTATATAAAAAGTTCTTACAAAAACCCAATTTAAAAATGAACAAAGGACTTGAATAGACGTTTATTTAAAGAAGATATGTTAGTGGCCAAGATATACATTAGAAGATAATCAGCATCATTAGTTATTAGGGAAATTCAAATGAAAACCACATTGAGATACCACTTTACACTCACTAGGATGGCTATACTTAAAAAAAAAAAAAGGAAAATAACAAGTGTTGGCAACGATGTGCATAAATTCGAACCCTCAAAAGTTGCTATGATGAAGTTTATGTTTATGTGTATTTTACCACAATTTCTTAAAAAATAGGGGTGGGGTAAGGAGTGAGGCTAAAGTACCTGTGACGGTTATTTTGTTGTCAACTTGACTAAGCTATAGTACCCAGTTATTTAATCAAAAATTAATCTAGATCTTGCTGCAAAGATATTTTGTAGATGTCCTTCACATCTAAAAGTAAATTTAAAACATTTACTTTGCTTTATGTCAAAGATTACCCTAATGTGGGTGAGCCTTATCCAATCAGTTGAAAGGCCTTAATAGCAAACAAAAACAAAAACAACAAATAAAAACTGCCTCAAGACTGCAGCATCAATTCCTGCCTGATTTTCCAGGCTGCTGGCCTGCTCTACAAGTTTTAGACTTGCCATCTCCCACAATTTTGTGTGCCAATTCCTTAAAATAAATCTGTCTCATATTAATACATATGCATACATATATATCCTATTGATTCCGGTTTTTGCTGGAGTACCATGGTTGTATCTTAGCACATTAAAAAAAGATTCTCTTAAATATTGAAAGTATTCTTCCTAATCTTTGAGTTGCTGATGAGAATTTCGATACCAGTCTGATAATCATACTTTTTTTTTTTAAAGTCTTTTTTTTTTTCCTTTTATT
>VBSM01001562.1:9043081-9062819 GCA_008086735.1 Cheirogaleus medius
CGGGCCACCAGAACTCTACGCCATCTTGTAATGGCGTTGTCACCGCGCCTCACACCTCTCCTTTCCCCTTTAAACCTACAGGTGGTCGTGGTGCTCATCGCTGGGGGCCTCCCTACCCATCCTCCTTGTTGGTCCCTTTAACTTTGCTCACACCTCTATAAGCTGTCTCTTCATTAAAGTCCCTTCTGGGGAATTATCTAAGCAGACTTCTGTTTTCTCTGGGATCCTGATTGATCCAGTGCAGTATAAAGTGTAGGTTCTTTTTTATAAGCAGCAGAAAACAACTCAGTCTTTTTTTTGTTTTTTTAAGATTGGAAGGATTTCATGGTGCAGAGAATTAATGGGAAGCTTGAGGATGCAGCTTAGAAAGTGGGCACCAGCCAAAGTAGGGTCCAAGAGCTTGGCAACAGAAGCTAAGATGAAGGTCACACTGTGGGATGATCCCTGAGATAATCTTGAACCCTTACAAAATATGAATGTCAAATGAATGGACATTCATTGCCCTGCCCCTGGCTGTGATGGAGAAGGACAAGAAGGTTTCTGGATCATGTGGCTTCTGAAATACAAGGTGTCCATGGAAAATTGGACAGATTGGAAGGAGAGGTGGATATCCAACAGACAGAAATGATCAATGTCTACTGTGGATACTATCTTTAATGGCATCTTAACATTTAACACACACCATTATATTAATGCTTATTGCAATACATTATGGATTTAAAGGGTGATGGGGTTAAATGACTTCTCTTAATTATGTAATTATTTGCTCATTTATTGATCTCTCATTTCTCGTGTCTGCTATTGAACAGGAACCATTGGTTAAGTTTTCCAGGATGTGTTCCTTAGATGTTATTTCTGTCAGCCCAGTACATTACGTTCAAGTAAAGCAAATATACACATGGTGAGAAGTTCAGAATTTTAGGAATCAGATTCACATATAAATATGCTATCATCAGCCTTTTCCAAGAAACAATATTGTCAGAAGTTGCTGATAACCCACACAAATGAATTTGTTCTTGGTTATCAGGATACTAAGCCCATATTGAAAATCAATGTTAATTCAAGAATTCTCAGTTCAAAATGCAGCTTGTTCTGAGCTCTAGGAATTGTGCAGGAGAGGGAGATAGGAATGATTTGTGATCTGAGGAATATGCTTTGACAGCCCAGACCCCAAACACATTCAAAAATTTCCACAGGGGCTTTAAAGGTGACCTTGGTGAGGAAGGGAAAGGATTCTTCCCCTGGTGAAGACAGGGTGAGAAACCCTGCCTAGAAAGATATACAAATGAAATTTAAGGTGAAAAGAATTTTGGATTTTGCCAGCTGAGAGCTTTGGGCTTTTGGAAACACAGTTTGAAATGCTGTCATCTCAGCAGAAATAATGGATAATCTGAAGACTAGATATTAGATGGTGGCACCTGCCCATGAACCTCCAAGAGCAACGTGAAGATTCAGCTAAAGTAAAAGGGAGCCCTGGCTCCGTGCCCTGAAGCTACGGACTGACAGTGGAATGACTCTCCAAAGTCCTCCTTGGAAGCTGGTTCTGGAGCTGGTCCACAGGGTGTAATTATGAGATTCCTGAGCTCCCATGCCACTGTTAGCTAGAAATAAAGGTCATCAGACTGAACAGATCAGCTAGAAATCCCTTTCCTGATTTAAGTCTGAAGGAACAAGAGCAGAGGCCTTGTGCTTCAAGTCACAAACATTTGCCTTAAAAGGAAGAACTCAGAAATCACTGCACCTCTTCTCCACTGTTTAACGGGTATAGAAATAAAATGCTAGATCTTTAAAAGTACCAAAAGAAAACTTCAAGTTTATGTTCATAATAGAACACATAGCCTTTAAACTATAAATTTATAGTGAACTGTAATGCATATTTCTTTAATATAAAGTTGAAAATGATATTTGCTAATAATTCTGACCTTCATTAGCCAAACAGTATTATGGGACAAAATGGGGCACAATGCTGCCGGAATTAGCTAGCAATGGAGTTTAGATACATTTAAATAGCTTTGTTTCATTTGCAAAAGGAACGGTCATATGAATTCTTGCTTTTCTAATTTTTTAAAAGAAAGTATTAGATAGAACATATGAAGAGAGAAATTGATCTTGTGGGTGTTTCTGACTTAAAAAATCAAAATCCATGCTCTCTCAAAATTAATAAGAATTTCAAGGATTCTTTCTTGTTCAGAGGCTCTTTTAACGTATTTTGGGCCTTTTAGAAATACTTTAAAGTGTCATAGATGAATGTCTATTTAGTGCATTCCATGTGTATCACAGTGTTCTAAGTCATTAAATTGGAAGACATGACTCCTACCCCCAAGAAACTCACAATGTTAAAATTATAGATTACAGATTACCCAACCTCATAGTTGTGGAGGACAAAGAGCCCCAGGCCAGGAGGATCCTGGTTTTACCAAAAGCTCATTTGAACCTTGTTGAAGTCAACTAAATGTTTGGTATCTCCATTTCCTCATCTTTTAGGAGTAGGGTAACATCTGCCCTCCTTATCTCATGGGTTCCTGAACCAAGAACACAAGATAATGGCTACAAACATTCCAGAAAATTCTAACACATTATTGTTATCTATATTAGGCTCAAAAAGGCTGCAAAAGGGTACATGTTTTCTTTTAAATAGCTTTAAGAAGCATCGTTAACACATATACAACACTGGAAATCTTTCAGCCCCAAGATACAGAACTGTTTTCGGCTACAATTTGGGCTGTGACATAAGTGGAAGATATAAGTTATATCTCCTCTAACCGGAAGAAAAATGCTGATATTGTGAAGATTTTTTTTTTTTTTTACTGACATTCACAGAGGTGTAAGAAGCAAACTGCAAAAGAAAGTGGCACATTTTATGCTTCTTAAGCCCTGAAATATGAAAAAATTCAGTTTAGGGCCTTTTGGGATAATTGACAAAGTTCCAGGGTTAACTTACTTTATTGAACCTTTGGCATGTCAGGTATAGAAGAAAAACTTTCAGGGATACAATGATACTTGAAATAATGTATTTGAAATGTGTAAGATATTGCTGGCTTACAGAAAAGAAAATGCAGAAATCTGAGTAGATACGTTAAAGGCGGAAGATACTGGTTTTCATTCCAAGTTCATTCATTATAAAATGAAACCTCGGCACACGTCAAACACTTGATTGCCCCGACTATGGAAGACGTTTTGTGCCTCTGCCTCTGACCTTCTTCTCCCTGCGCTCTCAGCCCCCTGCCAGTGTGTCTCTGAGTTTCTGTCACCATGCTCTACTCTGTTTTCAAGTATTTCACGTTTGAACTTCCCAGGAGAGGATTGTCTGGGTTCATCGGTCTATTCAGTATTCAGCGCCCTCCTAGGTCTCAAAATAGGTCACATCAGAGGTCACTGGCCAGCCAACTGCAGTTCCAATTAGCTGTGGCTGTGGTGGTGGGGTCATAGGACGCAAAGCAGCGCTGGTGGGGGAGTGGGGAAGTGGGACGGGGAAGGGAAGGCAGCCAGTAAAGCGTGCATCATCAAGCACCCATTGTCAAGTGCCATGGGTGGCCGGAGAAGTCCTGGGAAATGGCTCAAAGCACGCTCGCCAGTGTTACCCAGTGAAAGCCAAGGGAGCTGGAACATTGGTACACTAACTCCCTCCCCTTAGGCATTGGTTGAGGAGTGCTGGGAGGGAGGCGGAGGAAGGGTGTTCATTCTTCCATACTCCGGTGTTCACACCCTCAAGAAAAGGGCTGCAGTTCAACTGGCAGCCGTAGTGCCCGCGCTCACGGCAGTGGGCAGGCCTGAGGGATCTGGGCAGGGTGCCATTTACTGTGTGTGGTACCTACCGGTAGGAAATCACTCATAGGCACTTACCAGCAGATATGCTTTTCATGTGTAGGCTTCGTAGTTTCTCCAATACCATTTTGATTAGGGCAGTAATGCAATTTAATTTATTTATTTATTTTTTTAGTTTGAGGCAGAGTTTTGCTCTGTTGCCCAGGCTAGAGTGCAGGGCTGTCATCATAGCTCACAGCAACCTCAAACTCCTGGACTCAAGCAATCTTTCTGTCTCAGCCTCCCGAATAGCTGGGACTATAGGCAGGTGCCACCATGCTCGGCTAATTTTACTTTTTTTGTAGAGATGAGGCCTGCCTATGTTGCCTAGGCTGATCTTGAACTCCTGGCTCCAAGTGATCCTCCCGCCTCTGCCTCCCAAAGTGCTGGGATTACAGGCGTGAGCTACCACACTCGGCCCCAATTTAAATTTCAAAATAAATTTAATAGACTTTTGTGCTGGATTTTTGGACAATTTTTTAAATGCCTAAAACCCTTCTTTATATGCACTTAGATTTTTGTACATTAGCTGATAAATGAGGTTTTCCGTGGTGATGCTGGGTGCTAACCAATAGTTCAGTTTTAGGTTAAATAACAGAGAGAAAGACTCTCTAAGAGAAAATGCTGTTTATTCAGGAGTGGGCATTGCAATGGGAATATGTGTGCCACAGTAAACTATGTGCATATTCCAGGAGGAAAAGGAAGACAAAGGTTTTTAAAGGAAAAATGAGGAGGATTACCCAGTTGTTTTGAGATAATTACCTTTGGCTACAAGGATCAAATAACAAGGGTGGCATCAGTCCAAGGTTGGACAGGCAGTTGCTGGGCAGATGTCTTCGCAAAAGTATTTTTTGTGTAAGGTTGTGCCAGACTTTGTGCAAGGTTGTGGCTTTTGCAGTCTTTTGTGATAATTTTTGTTATCAGGCGTTTGTGCACGAGAATCCTTTCTTCAAGTTCTTCTACAGATCTGTCTTTCAAGTTTTTTTTTTTTTTTAAGACAGGGAGTCTTACTTTGTCACCCTTACATTGTCGCCCCAGTGGCATCATCATAGCTCACTGCAACCTCAAACTCCTGGGCTCAAGGGATCCTCCTGTCTCAGAGGTCACTGGCCAGCCAACTACTGTTCCAATTGGCTGTGGTGGTGGGGTCATGGGACCCAAAGCAGCACTGGTTGGGAGTGGGGAAGTGTGACAGGGAAGGGAAGGCAGCCAGTAAAGCATGCATATTACTCCAGAGTAGCTGGGACTATAGGCATACGCCACCACACCTGGCTAATTTTTTCTACTTTTGGTAGAGACAGGGTCTTGGTCTTGCTTAGGCTGGTCTTGAACTCCTGACCTCAAGCAATCCTCCTGCCTTGGCCCCCTAGACTGCTAGGATAACAGGCATGAACCACCATGCCTGGCTTGTTTTTCTTTTTTTTTTAAACACAAGTGACTCCATTTTGATTCTGACAGCTTTTACAGTGACATCAACATCTTTATCAATTAGTTGAATTAGGCAATTAGTTGAGTACTTTATTTTGACTTTTGCTTCAATTTTAATAAAAAATAAAAGGGCTATTATTAATCATGGGGCTTTTCATATGCTTAATAAAATAAAGACAAAGATGCAACCCTAAAGCATAACAGAAAACTGAAATTCTTTAGTCACATTTGAACTTAAACTTTGTTTTCAATTTCAAGAACAAAATGAATAACAAGAGCAAAACACAAAATTATGATTTGAACATGAGGTAAGATTAGGATTTTTATATTTTTTGATTTCTAAGAATCAGCACCCTTGTAAGCATATGGGTCTATTGTTTGATTTTCACGTTTTCAACTTTTGTGCATATTGTTTCAGGAATGCATTATGTACAGAAATTGGAGACTGCATAGCAAAACTACTTCATGAAAACATAAGATTAATTGAAAATTGTCATCTTACTAAGGGCTAAAATTGAGCCCTGGTAGAGATGAAGTGCCTGACCAAGTGACCATACATTTGGAACTGCTCATCATGATCTGAATGCGTTAGTCCTACCAGGTCACAAGGTCGGGCAGGCTCAGTAGCCATCCAGTATAGATGGCAGTGACATATCTGGGAGTGGGCAGAGGCCGGACCAGAGGGCATAAGCAAGTTGTGTGAGCAGAAATCTCAGACCCCATGTCTGGAGAGGCACCTTTGCTGACACCTACAGCTATATGGGGATTCATTACAACTAGCCGATGGAAGAGGAAATAACCTAAACTTGATTTGTGGTCGATCTGTCCAATTAGTGGGTACAAACCAAGAACTTAAGAGTGACCTTGAAAGACTACTGTGCAGCAAATCCTCCTAGCTGCTTGTGGCTGATGCAGGATATGATCAAACAGTGCATCCCACAGCCATAGAAGACTCTGGTATCTTCTTTCCTGTGAAGTGGATCCCCTGATCTGTGTGGGATTATGTGCTGGTGGATCAAACACTCTGTTAGCCCTCACATAGTCATGCTGGCCAAGGTCCTGCAGGCAAGAAAGGCAAACCCATCTCTGGAATATGTGTCTATTTTGGGATAACCAATCTCTGGCTCTGGCCCATGTAGTCAATAAGTGAGGATGCTCATGTCAGATGTTCAAGTCATCTTGTCTACTTGGTTGGTTAATGTCTTTTCTATTGTGGATGGTCTCTGGTCAGTGCTGACATGCTGTTTATAGATCTTCACACTTTGTGCCTGCTCCCATGTCTATTCAAATGCCTCTGTCTCAGACTTCTTTGTACTTAATCTTCCACTTTCTCACTTTCCAGGTCTCCAACCATTTGACATTTCTTTGGCCTCTGGCTAAAAAGCTAGGCCATTTGCCACTGGCTCTGAATCATCTATATTATAACCTTGGGACACTTTTCCTTCTACCAAAAGTGGATATAACCAAGTAGTATGAGCATTTATATATATTTACATTTCTATGTTTTCATTTCTCTTGAGTAAATATCTAAAAGTGAAATTTCTGGGTCATATGGTAAGTATATGCTTAATTCTGTAAGAAACTGCCCAAAGTGTTTCCAAAGTGAGCATTTTGCATTCCCACTAGCAAAGCATGAGAATTATATGCCAACTTTTGTTTTTTTTTAGTCTTTTTAATTTTAGTCATTTGAATTTGGATGTGTCCTAGCATCTCATTGTGATTCTAATTTGCATTTCCCTGGAAACTAATGATGTTCACTATCTAATTCCTGTGCTTAATGGCCATTTATATATCTGCTTTCGTGAAGTCGTTGTTCAAATCTTCTGCTCATTTTTAAAAATTGGATTACCTTTTTTTAAAAAAAATTATTGAGCTATAATATGTTTTTTATATCTTTTAGATATAAGACCGTTATCAAGTGAATATATTGCAAATACTTTCTCCCAGTCTGTGACTTGCCTTTTCTTTTCTTAATGGTATCTTTTAAAGAGCAAAAGTTGTAATTTTTATGACTATCAGTTTATCAAGTTTTTCTTTTATGTTTTATGATTTTTGTGTCCTATCTGAGAAATCTCTGCCTACCCTAAGGTTGCAAAAGTTTACCCTTATGCTTTCACCTAGGAGTTTTATAATTTTAGCTTTTATCTTTAGGCTTATGATCCATTGATAGATTTTTGTGTGTGTGTATTGTGTGAAGGATATATCAAGATTGATTTTTCTTTATATGGATATCCAGTTGCTCCAGCACCATTTGTTGAAAAGACTATCCTTTTCACATTGAGTTACCTTGGCATCTTTGTCAAAAATCAATTCAACATGTATGTGTGGGTCTATTTCTGGACTCACTTCTGTTCTATTTATTTATATGTTTCTTCCTATGCAATGATACTCCGGTAGCAACATTTATACTTCACATTCCCATCTTGGTTTCTAAATACCTTGGAGCTGAAAGGAATCATGGTTGATTCTCAGCGACATGAAAAGTACAAAGTGAGCCTAGGATGTCTTATAGTCTTCAAAAGCAAGGAAGTGATCAAAGACCAATGAGCATGTGAAAAAAGTACATGACAGCCAGATTGAAGAGGCTCCCACTGGCCAAATTTGGGACAATTTTAGAATTAAAAAACGTATCAACTGTAATTGATCATAACCCATAAGTCCACAGTGAAAGAATGACAGAGAGACAGAGAGAGAGAGAGAGAGAGCGTCTCACTTGGGATATTGAAGGTGACTTGTACATCACCTCCTTACTCTGAACATTGCATGTACCCTACAAAGATATTCACCTATTATGTACCCATAATATTTTTTTAAAAGACAAAAAAAATTCTGTATTCTGAAAATTTGCAATTCAAGGGATAGAATTATCATTTACTACATCTTTTAGCAGATGATAAGGGGCTCTTCTTTACAGTAATAAAAGAATATCAGCTAATAAATATGGAAGAAAACAGAGAATTAGAAAGTCATTATTTTGCAATTCCCGATGAAATAATGCTGAAGGCTAAAGTCATTAGGTGAAAGGTAGTTGTAGAGAAGGACTATCTCATGGTGCCCAAATGCTAATTGCTAAGGAAAAAAATAAAACTACCTTTACAATAAAGGAATTTGGTTGTCAACTTTTAACCAGATCGAGTTTTACTAATGCTCAGATGATGCCCTTCATAGCAAGAGGATCCAGTCCAGGATTCAGGGTTGCCCCCAGTTGTCATGTTTTCCTAGTCTCCCTCAATCTGGAACATTTGCTCTGTCTATCCTTGAGTTCCATGCTGTTGACATTTTTAAAGATTGCACACAATCTTCAAAATGGCTTTGTTTTTTGCGGGGCGGGGGAGGGTTTGCCCAATGTTTTTTTCATGATTGGACCCAGATTATGCATCTTTGGTAGGAATATCACAGAAGTGAGGCTGTGTTCACCTCGTTGCATGCTATATATTGTCACATAAAGTGAATTTGTAGCATTACTCATGGTCTTAACCTTGAGTACTTAATTAAGAGATGTCTGCTAGAGAGCTCTACTGTAAAGTTACTTTCTCTCCCTTTATGATTAATTCGTATTTTGTGAGGCGATACATTTGAGAGTATGTAAATATTCCATTTTTTATTCTACTTTCACCCACTAGTTTTAGCACCCACTGATATTTCTTTCTTTCTTCTTTTTAAAAATTTTTTTAGAGAAAGCGTCTAGCTCTATCACTCAGGCTGGAGTGCAATGGTGTCATCATAGCTCATTGCAGCCTTGAACTCCTGGGCTCAGCCTTGAACTCCTCCTGGCTCAGTCTCCTGACTAGCTGGGACTACAGGCATACACCACCATGCCCCAGCTAATTTTTGTAGAGAGGAGTCTCGCTATATTGCTCAGGCTGGTCTTGAACTCCTGACCTCAAGTGACCCTCCTGGCTTGGTCTCACAAAGTGCTAGAATTACAGGCGTGAGCCACCGTACCCAGCCTTGATAATTCTTATCTGAGTTATTACTCTGAAGATTGCCAAATGATTTTCTAATTGCATGATTTCTTCTACATTTATTTTCTGACTTTCTACAGTAAGAAAAAGCTTCCTCTTTTCCCTATTTACTTATTCATTTGTTTATATCAGTATGGACCTGGGGACTGTCATTCAGAGATTATAATTCATCACCATCTTTATTTATTTTGATGCTTACATTGTCCCAGATTTGGATGTTAGAAGACACTTCAAGCTGCCTTCTGTGCCCTTTAGACACATTCCATGATTCTTTGAGTATTTTCTGGCATAACACATGCTTCGGCTCAACTTATACCTTTCCTGCCTAGCCCTGGAATTAGCCATTTCTCCAAGAAGTCCTGGTTCCTTTAGTGGAGAGTTTTATCTGGAAGATTTGAGTGCTAAATGTGCTCATGGCTACTGGTGTATTGCTGCTCCCAGACCCTCTCAGTGAGAATAGCGCCAGATACAGACAATATCCCTGAGTTCATGTAGCTCCAATTCTAATTCAGTACCACAGGATTCATTCCACTTTCATCCTTTTCATATTTGTTTTTTTTCCCTCTTCATTTGTGAGAAAACCTGTCTTTCATTATTCTTAGAAAATTATTTGTCACCTACATGGACAAGCTAATTTCCTGATCTTAATTTCCAGGCTGTCCTTGAGTGGGACACAGGTACTGGCTTGCCCTGAAATGTTCCACTTCCCCATTCCAATGCTGTTCTCATTATTACCAGCTGCCACCAGGCTCCCCTGACAGCTCACTCTAGGCCATTCTATGCAGGCTGTCTTTACCCATCTTGTTCTTACGGTAACAAAGATAATTCTAATGATTCTTCATTAAACTAGGTTCTAATGATTCTTCTAATAATTCTAGATTTTGGTAATGCATATATATGCAATATTTCTATGTATGCACATATATGAATACACATGTATGTGAATCTCTCTACACGACTTTTAAATCAGGGAAGTATGTTCGACTTTGCGAAATGCCTTTTCATCATTTATTGGGATGATTAAATGAGATTTCTCCTTTAGCCTATTAATATAATAAAAATAGATGAATAGATGTTCTAATTTTGAACTATCTCTTGCAGCCCAAAAATATACCCCATTTGATCATCATGTATTAATTTATTAACTTGCATATATTTTATGGCATTCCTGCATTATTTATAAATTATATATTGGTTTGTAGGTCCGCCTTTTGCACTTTATTTGTCAGGCTAAATGTCACTGTCATTCTTTCTCTCTCTCTCCATGCTTAGGAATCACTTAGGATTGAAATAATGTGTTCCTGAATATTTTGAATAAAGTCATTTGTGAGACTAATGGGGCCTGGTGTTCTTGTAAAGGGTTAATCTTTGATGACCTTTACAATTTTTTTTTAACTGGTAATTGGTCTGTTTATTTTTGCAAATCTTTTCTAAGGTCAATTTGATAATTTATATTTCCCTAGAAACAGACTTATTTTACCTGGATTTTTAGTATAGTTACAGAATTATGTGCAAAGCATTTTCTTATAATTATTTTGGTTTCCTTTTAACCCATTCTAGTTGCTGGTTTTGTGTGTTTATGCTTTTCTTACACTTACTGTAAAAAAATGAGATGATCTATCATTTTATACATTTTGTGGATATTTTAAGTGATCAGTTCTTATGTATATTACATCTATATTTTTGTTTCAAAATCATTAACATCTGTTTTTGTCTTTATTTTTTCTGCTTTCCTTGGATTTATTTTCTTAATCTTTTTTTTATGTCTTGCTTTAAATATAAACTCATTTATTTTCTTTTTTCTTATTTATTAATTTGGTTAAGACTTTGAACTTTTTCTCAAAGCATTGATTTTAGCCATAATGCATGGATTCTGATATATAGTGTTTTTATTACTGTTATTTTCTAAATACTCTTCAATTGCAGTTTCTATTATCTTTAAGTCAATTTTTTTAATAGTCTTAATTTTTAGGCAGTTGGGGATTTTATTTTCTATGTAAAAATCAATTCTACTTTCTTTGCATTATAATTTGAAAATATGATCTGTACTATTCCTACTATATATTGAGAGTATTTTGTGGTCCAACATATATTGAATTTTTGTGAATGTTCTTTGGGTACTTAAAGATGAAATATTCTTTGTTTTCAGTATGAAGGCTGTGATATATTGCTTTTAGGGAGACTTTATGAATTACAGAATTTGATCCTATATATTTACTTTTTTTCGTGTTTACCTGAACTATTATGGTGAAGAGAAAGAGTAAATTTTCCTTCTTATTTCTGTAGTTCTATTTCTCCTTGTATTTTATGCAGCTTTTGCCTTAAGAATTTTTATACTAGGATCTTTGGTATTAAGGATCCTTGACAGATCTTCATTGTAAATGGACTCTTTTATCATTATAAAGTGAATTTGTGTGTCCTATTCAATGTTTTTTTGCTGTGAATTCAACTTTGTTTGATATTAATAATATAATTACTCTGTTAGTTTATTTTTTTTTTGATAATTGACTGATATATGTGCCCAGTACTTAACTTTGCTTTAACTCTTGCATGCAACAAATAGTTGAGTTTGTTTTTCTAAACCTACCTGAGAATTTTTTTCTTTTAATAGGTGGCTACTATGGTTTGAATAATGGTGTCCCCTCCAAAATTAATATGTAAACAATCCCAATGCAACAGAATTAAGAGGTGTGGCCTTTGGGAAGTGATTAAGTCATAGGGGTTCTATCCTCATGAATGGGATTAGCACCCTTATAGAGGGTTTCAGGTTGAAGGGACTGCTGTCTTGCCTTCTGCCTTACACCAGGTGTGGACACAGCAACAACACACTATCTTGGAAGCAGAGAGCAGCCTTCACTGGACACCACTGCTGGTGCCTTGATCTTGGCTTCCCAGCCTCCAGAACTGTATGAAATAAACTTCCATTCCTTATAAATTACCCAGTCTAAGGTATTCTGTTATAGCAGCACAAACGGACCAAGACAGTGGCTTTATCTCACTTACATATGTTAATATGCAGATTTATTTGGTCTGAGTTCTCTTATCTTTTATGACTTCTGCTGTTACTGCTTTATTTTGTATTTTGCTAAATGATCTATATTTTTAAAATTAAATGTGCATACATGGTTTCCTTCTGATAGTTCAGAAGACTTATAATGTGTTTTTAAGCCCTTTCTTGGTTATTTTATAACTTTTAATAATATACCTAAGCTTACATTTTTTGATTTATTAACTTTTGACAAGTACCTATTGACTCCCCACTATGAATAAGAAAATTAATTTATGTTCACTTCCACAACTTCTAATTTTAATTATATTATTTTCTTTAATTCTTCTTTCTCACTATAATCTACATAACTTTTTAGCCCTAACCCCCAATGTGATGATATAATCTACATAATTATATAAATTGATTTATTTTGTCTTTTTATAAGAGAATTACAGACTTTATTTTAAAATTTAATTCATGGTTGTAGCTGATTGTACCTTTTTAAAAATAACTTCATTTTTTAAGAACAGTTTTAAGTTCACAGCAAAATTGAGAGGAAGGTACAGAAATATTCATGTACCCCCTGCCCCCACACATGCATGTCTTCCCATTATCAACATCCCACAGCAGAGTGGTACATTTGTCGCAATTGATGAACCTACATTGACACTTCATTATTACCCAAAGTCCATAGTTTACAGTAAGGTTCATTCTTGTACATTTTGTGGGTTTGGACAAATGTATAATGACATACATCCACCATTATAATATCATATAGAGTATTTTTTAGTTTCTTAAACATCTTCTGTACTCTGTGTATTCATTCCTCCTTTCCCCAACCTCTGGCAGCCACTGATCTTTTTACTGTCTCCATAGTTTTGCCTTTTCCAGAATGTTATATAATTGGAATCAAACAGTATGTAGCATTTTCAGAGTGGCTTCTTAGTAATATGGATTTAAAGTTCCTTCATATTTTTTTTCATGGCTTGTTGGCTTATTTCTTTTAAGCACTGAATAATATTCCATTGTCTGGGTGTACCACAGTTTATTTATTTATTCACCTACTGAAAGACATCTTGGTTCTTCAGTAAGTTGGTTGCTTTCAAGTTTTGGCCATTCTCAATAAAGCTGCTACAAACATTCATGTGCAGGTTTGTGGGTGGAAAGAAGTTTTCAACTCCTTTGGGTAAATAGCAGGGAGTGTCATTGCTGGATCATATGATAAGAGTATGTTTAGTTTTGTAAGGAACTGCCAAACTCTCTTCCAAAGTAGATGTACCATTTTGCATTCTCACTAGCAATGAGAGTTCCTGTTGTCCACATTCCTGGTCAGCATTTGGTTTTGTCATTGTTCTGGGTTTTGGCCATTCTAATAGTGGTGTAGTGGTATTTCATTATTGTTTTTATTTGAATAACCCTGATGATATATGAGGTGGAGCATCTCTTCAAATTTTTTTTTTTTTTCCTTTATTTTTGAGACATGGTCTCATTATGTTGCCTAGACTAGAGTGTAGTGCATCATCATAGCTCACTGCAGCCTTAAACTCCTGGGCTCAAGTGATCCTCCTGCCTCAGCCTCCTGAGTAGCTGGGACTACAAGCATGTGCCACCATGCCTGGCTAATTTTTTAAATTTTTTGTAGAGACAGGGTATCTATATTGCCCAGGCTAGTCTCAAACTCTTGGCCTCAAGTGATCCTTTTGACTCAGCTTTCCAAAGTGCTAGAATTACAGGCATGAGCCACCCTGCCCCACTTCTTCATGTGTTTATTTGCCATCGGTATATCTTCTTCAGTGAGGTGTCTATTAAGGTCTTTGGCCTATTTTTAAACCAGGTGTTTGTTTCCCTATTGCTGAGTTTTAAGAGTCTTTTGTTTATTTTGGATAATAGTCCTTTATCAGATTTGTCTTTTGCAAATATTTCTCCTAGTCTGTGGCTTGGCTTTTCATTCTATTGAATTCAATTTCTTTGTAAGTATCAGATTTATTGAGGTATAATTTACCTAAAGAAAAATTCATCCTTTTTAGGTATGTAGTTTGATGAGTTTTGACAAATGTATATAATAGTATAACCACAACTACAATCAGTGTATAGTAGAATGGTTCCATGACTCCACAAAGACCTCTATTGGAGGTAATCATCCCCCTCGCCCACCCCCAGACTCTGGCATCCACTGATTTGATTGTCGTTCTTTTAAAAAATATCATCTAAACTGAGTAAAGACTTACATACTTTGGTGTCTGCTTTCTTTCACTTAGCATAATGGTTTTGGGATTTACCAATGCTGTTTCACTTGTCAGTGGTTTCTTCTTTCATGCTGCTGACTATGGATTCTATTTTATGACTATATCACAATGTGTTTATCTCTTTTCAGGTCGATAGACATTTGAATTGTTTCTAGTTTTTAGGGATTATGAATAAAGCAGCTTTAAACATTTGCATACAGATGTTTTTGTGGACATATGTTTTTATTTCTTTTTGATAAATACCTAGTATTGATTGACGAATGTGTGTTTAACCTCATTAGAAACCATCAAACTGTTTTTCAAAGCAGTTATAATACTATTTTACATTTTCAACAGAAATGTATAAAAGATGGGGTTGCTTTGCTTTATTGCCAACACTTGGTATTATTAGCTTTAAAATTTTTGGTTATTCTAATTGGTGTATGATAGTACATCATGGAGGCTCTAATTTAAATTTCAATAATGACTAATAATGTTGAACATATTTTCATATGTTTCATATGCCATTTGAATCTCTTTTTTGGAAAACTATCTGTTAAAATTTTCTACTTATGTTTTAAAAAATTGAGTTGTTTGTTTTCTTGTTATTGTATTTTGAGAGTTCTTTATATATTCTGGGTACCAATAAATTCATCATTTTTTATTTTATGTTTTATACTTTTTGTGTCTTAAGAAATCTGGCTGGGTATGGTGGCTCACGCCTGTAATCCCAGTGCCTTGGGAAGCTGAACTGAGAGAATTGCTTGAGGCCAGGAGTTCAATACCAGCCTGGGCAACATAGTGAAACCCTGTTTCTACAAAAAATAAAAAAAATTAGCCAGGCATGGTGGTGTGTGCATGTTGTCCCACCTCTTGGGAGGCAGGAAGATTCCTTGAGCCCAGGAATTTGAGGTTACAGTGAGCTGTGATTGTGCCACTGCACTCCAGCCTGGGAAACAAACAAAGTGAGACCTTGTCTCAAAAAAAAAAAAAAAAAAAACTTTGGTAGCTCAATGTCACAAATATTTTATTTCTCTTTCCTAAAAATTTTATAGTTCTAGGTTTACATTTAGATCAAAGATTCATTTCAAGTTAATTTTTGTATATAATATTTTATATATGGTCTAACTTACCAATTTTTTTCATGGTTTGTGCCTTTTGTGTGCTAAGAAATATTTGTTAGCCTAATGTTCCAAAGATTTTCTGTTACATTTCTTCTTCTAGAAGTTTTATAATTTTATATTTTTATATTATATTATATTATATTTTTATATTTTTTAAGTTTTACATTTGGGTGTATGATTCATTTTCAATAATTTTTAAAATGTAATTGGAGGTTTGAGTCATGGTTCTTTTTTTTTACATATATGGATGCCTAATTGTTCCAGAACCATTTTATGGAAAGACTATTCTTTGTCCATTGTAGTACCTTGACACTTTGTCAAAATTTGATCATCTATACACATGGGTCTATTTCTGGACTTTCTGTTCTGTTCCATCATCTACAAGTGTATCCTTTTGCTGATTTCATACTTTTCTGGATCAAAATAGCTTTATATGTTTTAAAATCAGATATTGTGGGTCCTTCAACTTTGTTTTTCTTTTTCAAAATCATTTTGGTTGTCCTAGGACCTTTGATTTTCCACACAAATTTTAAAATCAACTTGTTGATTTCTATAAAATGACTTCTGAGATTTTGATTGGGAATTGTATTGACTCCACAGGTGAATCTTGGGAGAACAACATCTTAATGATATTGAATCTCCTTATCCACAAAAGTGGTATATCTTACCATTTTTTTAGGTCTTTGATTTATTTCATCAAGGGAGTGTAGTTTTTAGCTTTTTCTGGTTATGGAAGATTATATACATTGGAAATAAAAATATCTCTGTTTATTACTTTACAATCCATATGCTTTGTATTTCTTTTTCCTGCTTTATTGCTCTGGCTGGAACCTTCAACAGCATATTCTATAGTAGTAATGAGAGTGGACTTACTTACTTCATTCCTGATGTTAGGAGGAAAGCATTTAGTCTTTCATCACTAAGTATGTTCTTGGTTGAAGACTTCATTGATTTTTAAACAGTATCAATTGTTGGAAAGTGACATTGTTGCAAAAAAGAAAAAAAGGAAAAAAAAGAACAAAATAAACAGTATCAAATGACCATGTCATCTCCTTTCCATGAAAGATGAGTCCATCTCTACCCCTCAACTTCTACATTTTTTAAGTAATATTATTTCTGTATTGCCTTGGTTTATAATGTTTACATTTTATTTTGTAACTCCATTATTGTTTAATCTTAGTTCTACATTTAAGTCAATTTAAAGATCATCACCAGTACTTAAGCCACATTTTCTCTATTCATCTCCTGGTTAGTGAAGTTCTTCTTGAACATTTTAAAAGAGGATTTGGATAAACTATTACTTGGGGAAAAACATTCCCTAAATGATGCTTTCCTCTAACCTCCACAACAATTAACATAGAAGAGGACTTCTGTGACCAAATGTGGGGTTTCCCCCCAACACCAACCAGTGAACACCAGCTGGGAGTCCTGTAATTCAATTCTCACATTATCTACCTGGAGACAGTGACACACAGGGTGAGGGCTCAGTCCCCGAGACAGCCCACTCCCCTAAACACCAGTCTCAAGTCAGGGCCTCAGGAGCTTCTGATCAACCAGCTTCAAGTTGGATTCGTATGACCCTCTTCCTCTGTGGGTTCAATTAATTTACTGAAGTGGCTCACAGAACTCAGGAACACACTTACATTTATCAATTTATTATAAAGGCTATTACAAAGGATACAGATGAAGCAATGCATATGGTGAGGTATGGGGGAACGGGCATGGAGCTTCCATGCCCTCCCTGGGCATGGCTGCCCTCCAAGAACCTCCTTGTGTTCAGCTACCTGGAAGCTCTCCAAACCCAGTCCCCTTGGGTTTTTATGGAGACTTCATTACATAGACATGATTGACAACTGTGTGGAAATGTGATTGGACACAAAGCGCATGATCTAAACCCAGCAAGGCCTGTCTGTTCAGATTCTTTCTGGAGGAGAAGGTCAGAGAGAGAGATTCTATCTCCTGAGGTCTGCTCCTGAGGCCTAAAGTACCCCAACATTATAACAAGGACTATGGGAGTTATGAGCCAGGAACCCTGTATGAAAACCAATACATATATCCTAACACCACAACTATATTCCTAAATTCTTGCATGTTTGAAAATAGCTATTGTTCTTATATTTGAATGAATGTTTGGCTGACTTCTTTCCTATATTGTCTGTAGGCATTTCTCCATTGTTTTCTAGAGCTGAGTAATGCTCTCCAGAAATCCAAAACAAAGCTGGCTTCTTTTATGAACCCTTCTAGGGAACATTACTGTTATTCTTACTCTTATTGCCAAAACTTTCACAGGATTATCTTTTTAATCATTTAAGTTTAAATAGTTAACTTAGTACTGGGGACTTAATAATCATTCAGTAAATGTTAGCTATCTACTTTGACGTCTTGTTGTGTAAAGACCATTGTTTCCTTTGAAGTTCTTTTATTTAATGAAGAACTCTTTAGCTCGTTCCATGGTAAAAATGTATGTGTGTGTGTGTACACGTGTTCTTCATCTGTTTTTTCTAACTCTTTTTCCCTAAGTATTTTTGTGTGGATTCTAAGCTGATTCTATTTTTTAAAATTACTGATCTCTAAATGAGGGAAATTCTCCCTGGACAAGCTATTTTAGGAGAAACGTGGGGGAAGAGCCAGAGGACTAAGCTGAGGTAGCAGTGGTTTGAGAAATTAGTCTTTGGAATCTCTCTCCTTAGCACACTGGCCTACGGGCATGGGGCATCTCTGGGATAGTGTGGTTTCTCGCTGGCTCACGGTGAAGTCTTGTACCATACGGGACATGTGTGGTGTGTGGTGTGTGTGTGTGTGTGTGAGATTTAGATTTCCTCCACATCCTTGATTCTATTTTAAGAACTGTTAAATCGGCCGGGCGCGGTGGCTCACGCCTGTAATCCTAGCACTCTGGGAGGCCGAGGTGGGTGGATCATTTGAGCTCAGGAGTTCGAAACCAGCCTGAGCAAGAGCGAGACCGCATCTCTACTAAAAATAGAAAGAAATTAATTGGCCAATATAGAAAAAATTAGCCGGGCATGGTGGCACATGCCTGTAGTCCCAGCTACTTGGGAGGCTGAGGCAGAAGGATCGCCTGAGCCCAGGAGTTTGAGGTTGCTGTGAGTGAGGCTGACACCACGGCACTCTAGCCGAGGCAACAGAGTGAGACTCTGTCTCAAAAAAAAAACCAAAAAAAAAAACCTGTTAAATCTATTTTTTTCCCTGCTTATTTTTCCCTGCTCATTTATTATGTATCTGTTTTCTTTTCTTTCAGCTGTTCACTTTGCATGTCTTCCTGTAGTCTAGTCAATCTTCCTTGTTTCATTTTTTTTCCTCCTTGTTGGCCACATAGTTCCATTTCTGATTATCACTCATCTTTGCAGGAGAATAGTCTGGTCATAACTAGCTATAACCAGGAATTTGGAGGAAAGGGACCTAGAGCTGAAGCAGCAGGCAGTTTAGACTCAGAGGGTTAAGCTGAGGTAACAGTAGTTTGGGAAACCTTACAGTACATGGAACTTCTGAAAGTCTCAGAATGTCTCTTCTCTGTACACTGTTTGAGTGACCAAGAGGCTTTTATTTTATTAATGATAAAGTTTTTCAGGTGTGATGAGGTGTCTTTTCAATTTTTCCTTCATTTTTTAATTCATTCCTATTTCTCTTTAAAGAGGCACCAATAACTTCATGGTTATGAGCATGAACTCTGGAGGCATTTTGCCTAGGTATGAATTCAGGTTCTGTCACTTACAAGCTGTGGCTTTGGGAAGTACCTTAATCTCTCAGTGCCTCAGTTTCCCCTCTTGTTACATGGAGATGGTAATAATAACAGTGCCTACCTCATAGGGATATCAGGATTAAGGGAGTTAAAATTTGTACGGGATTTTGAACAGTTCCTGGCAAAGAGTAAACCTATGTGTTTATAAAAACAGAAATGCTGTCTGTGATCACCTACTACAAAATCTGACTGCTTCTTTTCATCTATTTTCCATCCTTACACTGGCAGCCTTCTTGTAAACGTCTTGTCATGTCTCAGTGTACCACATCTCCTGCCACTAGCAGTTCTGAGCAAACTCTAAGAACTTACTGTTCCAGCCGAAGGATCACTGATTGAGGCCTTCAGGGCCACACGCAGATTTGGGGAAACATGGCCCACTGCATATGATCTGTGTTTTGGTGTCTTTTTTATCTGCCTCATTCAGTTTGGTCCAGAATCCTGTC
>VBSM01001562.1:9062829-9073389 GCA_008086735.1 Cheirogaleus medius
GCTTGGGGTTGTGATTATTTTCCAGCTTTATTGGAGATGTAGTTTTTATCTCTGTTTTTATCATTCTTTTTATTATTTCAGTTGGTTTCAGGGAGGAGAGGCCACCTAGAAGTTGAGTCAATTTGACTTAAATCAATTTTATTAAATCAAATTTGAAATTGCTATTCAGAAAGACAAAATTTTGCATATATTTTCTATAAATTAATCACTTGTTTACAACTCATAGAGACTGGTTTGATCCTTGGTGTCTCTACATTTTAGAACAGTAATTAAAACTCTTTTATTAAATTAATATATTCAATAGTAACAAATCAAATATAGTTGGCCCTCCATATCTGTGGGTTCTGCATCTGTGGATCAAACAATCATAGATTGAAAATATTTGGGAAAAAAATAGATGGCTACATCTGCATTGAACATGTATAGACATCTTTTCTTATCATTATTCCCCAAACATACAGTATAATAGCTATTTACATAGTATTTACATTGTATTAAGTATTATAAGTAACCTAGAGATGATTTAAAGTATATGACAGGATCTGCATAGGGTATGTGCCCATACTAAGCCCTTTTATATCAGGGACTTGAGCATCCATGGATTTGGGTATCCAAAGAAGGTCCTGGAACCAATGGTCCCCAGAGGGATGACTATACTACAGAAGAACCTACACAAAAAGCCCTCTGCCACTTTCTCCATTTCCTCAGTCCCACTTCCCAAAAGCAATCATTTTTACTGTTTCTCTTCCCAGTTCTTCTGACACTTAGCTTGATATATTTAAATTACCAGAAAAATATTTATATATAAATATTTTTTTCTGGTTAATTTTGCAGCACATTGAGAAACAAAATGATAAATTGGCATGTTAGGGCATGCTCTACGGGCACCATCATAATTCCCCTGATGGGGCTGTGCTGTCTGAGTTTGGCATGCAACTTCACTAACTTAGTCTCAAATAAGGACTCCTTACGGTTTGCTGTCAAAGTAGATGTTTCCTTCTGCCGTAAAACCAATTCATTGAGTGTCAGGTAAATGGGGGCAATTTTTCCCGAAGACAGCCAGAGTAGTCTGCAAAAGTTCTCTTAGTTTCTGCTGTCATCCTCCTTATGTTTAAGTTAGACATTGCATTTCTTCCCTGCCAAAATTTACTCAGTGTTTTCTTGAAAACAATTCAATCTTAGATTTTATTTTTTTAAAAAATGGGTCCTTTGATTAATCATTTGGTAGCTTTTCCTAATACAGATAGAAAATGCCTTACCCACAATTCCAAAATTAAAAGCTCTGAAAACCACAATTTTTTGTTTTGCCTTTTTTGGGGGGGGTAACTCATTTGGTGGCAAAGGCTGACCTGATTTGAGGGAATATTTATCCTCTCAAGTGTTTAATTATGAGGTACTTCCCCACTTCCCATTGGAACTATTACATAATTTAATATATATATACATATATATATGCACTATTGCCTTTCTAAAATCTGAAGAACTTTGAGACATTTCTGGCCCTGAAAACTTTGAATAAGGGATTGTTGACCTGTAATGTGAAAATAGAATGTTATTAGTATTGGAATTCTCTGCTTAATTAATAGGTGAACCCTATTTGCTAAATATTATCCTAAGCCAACAGTGTTGTTTGTATTTGTGTCTGTTAGTGTTCAGTGAGGAAAAATAAACCGTACTGATTATTTCAACAGAGAGAATATTTATTTATTTAATTATGAGACAGGATCTCGCTCTGTTGCCTGGGCTAGAGTGCAGTTGTGTCATCATAGTTCACTGTAGCCTCGAATTCTTGGACTTAAGTAATCCTCTTGCCTTGGCCTCCTGAGTAGCTGGGACTACAGGCGCGTGCCATCATACCAGGCTAAATTTTTAATTTGTTTGTGGAGATGGGGTCTCGTTCTGTTGCTCAGGGTGGTCTTGAACTCTTGCCCTCAAGCTATCCTATCCCCTCGGCCTCTCAAAGTGCTGGGATTACAGATTTTAGCCACCACACACTGGGCCAACAGAGAATTTAATCTAAGATCTTGGTTAAATGTTTTTATCTAGAGAATCAAAAAGTAAAAGGGGACACTCCATTTACATAGAGGTAGTAATGGCAGGAAGAGTTACTGCTCTGGTGCCAGAAGAACCAAGGGAAGAGTTTGGAATTATTAGAACCTAGCTAAACGGGATGGAGACCCTGAGGGGCCAGGATCAAGCCTCTGAGGAGGTGGCTATAGTCACATATTTTAACATATTTAATATTTAGTATGGTGATAATCATAGTGTCTATCTCTAGGTGATATTAACTACTCCTTAAATTCATTTCCAGTCCCTTACATATATTCTGTAATCTAATGACTAAACTATAAAGTTAATTGCTATCAATAATTTTTTCAAAATAATTAGGGAAAAAGAGAAGGAAGAAAAAAGAAATTTGTTAATATATACAAGTATATACATAATATACTATAAAACACAACATATTGCCTATAATATATAACATAAAACATAATAAAAATATAACCCATTACAGTAATATAATATAATATCAGGTTATATATTATATTATATTATATTTACATAACAAGGAAGAAAATATGCACTGTTGTTGTAGTCATAGTTTATAAGATTGTAGTGTTATTTATAACTTCCTTCTTTTTTTCTTTTTATTTTAATTTATTCTTTTATTTTTTATACTTTTTTTTCATTTTTTTTTTTTTTTTTTACTGACATTAGGTTTCCACTTCTGTGTGATATAACTTTCTTCTTCTACTAAACATTTCATGTATTCTTTGCCCTCAGCCAGCACTTCAACTGGCCTAAATCCTTTACCTGGTGGTATAAAACAAATCTTTCTTATTAAAGTGTCTGAATCTTTACTGGTCATGCCTTCCTTCAGTTGTTATAGTTTTCCAGTAACTTTTGTTATTGGAAATGGAAGTACTCAGAGGCACTTTGAAGAATACCCCAGGTTCCATATATTGTCCTTCCTGCCCCCATTTTGTAGCTACAACTTAACTTCCTCTTGGTAATCAGGATCAATCATTCCTCCAGTCAAAAGAGTGACCCCTTTATTTGGCTGTCAATATGGTAGCATACGGAGTTCCAAGTGTCCAGGTAACAGTCCCAACTTCCAATTCAGTGGACTCATTGCTGTATCCCTTGGTGGAAGTGTTCCTTTAAGACCCCCAAAGCTGCAGAATTCAAAACAGGGAGAAGAGGAATTAAATAATCTCTGAGTAGATACAATATTGAAAGAAGCCACTCCTGCTTTCACCCCTGATGCTTCCTGGACCTATCTATTCAGGCTATGGGAGAAACAACACCATATTGGTCATTGATTCAAAGCTTGTATGGCAGCCTACAAGGGAGAAACCAAACAGTTCAGGATATTGTCTCATAACTGGTGTTGTAACTGAATCTTCAGTAAGTCATTCACTGTTCTATCAGACTAGCCATTTCTGGATGTTAAATTGTGTCAGAAACATAAAATTAGGTGTTATTAGGTTGTTGTAGCAAGGGAGAGTACACATATTGGGGAACCGTGGGGTGTCTCACAATAGGTGAATCAAGGAAGAGTATTTATGGTGTTTAGGGAGCTGGAATCAGTCATAAAATGGTCTTGTCAGGGATTGGTCACACTCAATAAACCAGCCAAGTTGCTGGTACAGTCATTGGCCTTACTTCTAACACACGAGTCCTTGCAGAGTTACGGCTGGGTCACTGTGTCAGTGGTCACATGGAACACGTGCGTCTAAATGAGCTGTGTTAAGAGTCTGACTTGAGATCGCTTCTTTTGCAAGTCATTGTTTAGGACATTTTATCCGTTTTGTGAGTCCACGTCCTGGTTTTGCAAATTGTGGTCTTTGCTTCAATTCCCAGATTCCCCTTTACAGCTAGCTACCAGTAGGGTGTTTTTTCCACTTCATCAGAATCCCTTTCTGATGGACTTACCTTCAGATGTGAGCAATTCAGATCTGTACTGCTCTTTGAGAGGTCATAACTGCGTATTGAGTTTTTAATGGTAGTTGTTTTTATCTCTTTAATATCAGGCCTTCTTGTTCTCTTTGTTGGAGGATCACTTGTTGAATCATGTGGCATCGTTGCTGGGTAGCAACAATTAAGACTCTGGAGATCACACAGTTGGCTTCTGCAACACCGGCAAATACTAAGACAAGGATTATTATTAAAGTTTGCAAGATACTTCAAAACAAAATATTAGACTTTCAAATCTGAGCCATGAAGACATGTCTCATAATCTATTTGGATCTTAAATAAGTAAGTGGTTTTTCCCATTAATTTGAATATGGATTACTCAACATCGCCAGTGTCTGAATAATTAGTCCCATATCTAGTTACTGTCAGGGGCAAGGATCTTGGGATACTGTGATTAAAGGTTAGGGGTACCCATGAACAGTTTACAACCTTAAGCCAACTAAGAGGGAAGAAAATACCTAAGAGGTAAAAACACAAAATATGCAAAGTGAGAGGTAATCAGAGGTTTTTAGCATCTTGGAGGCCTTGTTCTAATAGTCTTGGGTGAAATCAGTCTACTTCAGCCACCATGGGATGTACTGGGCCATACAGTGGAAGGGGCAGAGCAGCTTGCACTGAAGGCTGGACTTGCTGCGGAGCTTTCTCTTATGCTGAGCCCACTCGAAATTTGCAGCCTTATAAGTGACTTGGTAAATGGGTCAGGGAAGTACACACAAATGTGGTATATATTTTCCCCAAATCCAGAGAGGCTCAGAGGTTTGGATTGAGAGATAAAAGCTTAAAAACCAGCATAGTATTTAGCCTTCTTGAATCTTAATACTTTCAGAGAGATATAAGAGCTGGACTCTATAAATATACCAGGATGCTTAAGTCTTTTTGTCTTTTAGTTCCATTTTAAGAAGCATGTTGAGTATTATTGCTCTGGGCACATGCTAACTGCATGAAGTCCTTTCTTTATATGTGTTACCTTTTTGAATCCTGACCACACTGTAAGGAAATAAAATGAGAGGAATTTTTGGGTTTATCCTTAAGGATCTTTGCGTCTGGAGACACAGATCCACAATTTATAAACCCAAACTAGTATCTTTACTGATGTTCAATTAGAACCTCAAGGCTAGTCTGAGCCTACTTATATCAGAATTGCCTCAAGAGCTTAGGGAAAACCTAGGCTCCTGCGTTTCATGCTGAAACTTCCAAATTGGTATTTCCGAGGGTAGGACTCAAGAATCTTCAATTCATTAAGTGTCCCAGGTAAGTCTTATGCACATTAAAATTGGAGGGCCACTGTTCTACCTAAATTCATTGATTTCAGATTTCCATTGGATATGTTAATTTTTTAAAATGAAATTTCCTAAATAATCTAATGTGGTTCTTAAGGAACTCTACAATATTACATTCTTAACAAGTGCACTTATTAATAACACCTTGATCACACAGCTGCATGAGTAAATATTCAATATACAGTATGATAGTCCACCTGATATGTGAGGCTTAGGTTCCTAAAAACACCATGGAAGGAGAATTCCCAGGCAAGAAATTTTAGAACATAAAGGAATTAAGAGGTTGGGGCCATTAAAGACCTAAGTAAGACTATTCTTATATACATTTCTTTGTGTGAACACAAGATTAGAATAGTAAAGATGTCTGACTAAACAGATTATCACTGGGCATTTCATGTGTTTAATATTAGTGTAGTGGTCTAGATTCTGTCTAAATGGCAGAAAGCCAAATCAAACCAACTCAACTTAAAAACATTTTCGTTTCTTGGTCCACATAACTGGGAAGTCAAGCAGGCTTCACAGGATCCAGGTGTACATGGAATCTCTGTCTTGGGACCCTCGAGAATCTGTTTCTCTCTCACACATCTTACCTGACACCCCCCGTGTCATCTTCCTTTGAGACAGGCTTCTCCCACTAGTGCAAAAACATGACCATCACCAAGTCTGTGCCTAGAGCACATCAGTTTGCCAATCCCTGGGCAGAACCCTCCTCTTTCCTGGTGATTCTGCTGAAAATCGCATGGCTGGTTATCAGACACCTGCATGAGTTGATTAGAGGGATGCAGAACTTTAAATGTTCAAGGTAGGAGTGAAGTCAGCCCTGTCAGAGTTTGCTCTGAGAGTGGGGGAGGGTGATATCTCAAAGGAAAACTAGGAGGCTTTTTTCAGAAGAGAAATACAGAGCAAGCAAGGTGAAAACCACAGCTATAGTGGGTGAACTGAGTAGTGTGTGATTGGTTTCCATGTACTCTCCTTAAGATCTTGTAAGGAAATCTTTGGAATCTTCCTTCTTTAGAATTTCAATAAATTGCTTTTTAAGTTTGTTTGACTTTTCTGTGGCTAACCTGTATACAAAGAGGCTTATTTTTGTTTTTGTTTTTTTGTTTCCTGTTCCTTATCTTCTTAATTTTTAACTCAGGTTTGATTTTGTCCTCATTCTGGATTCTAGAGATGAAGCAGAACTAGAGCTCTGGGGATGTGGAGACTTTACATAGCTTTCATTTAACCTTTCTGGCATAACAAAGTAAGCATATCTCATACCCTGCCGCAGTACAGAGGATTATATAGATTCAGTCGTGAGGACAGGGCTGTGTAGTGTTTAAGCACAAAGTGTCTGGAGTCAGACTGCCTGGGGTCAAATCCTCTATTGCCATTTGCTAGCCTGGGCACATTTAAACCTTTCTATGACTCTGCATCTTTGTCTTAGAGTCAGGCTAATACTGCCTCTCCATAGCGCTGCTGTGAGGATAGATTAAATGATCTGATCTATGTAGTACATTGTAAAGGCTCAATGAGCATTGACAAGAGTCTTTATTCATGCCAAAGCTGTTGAACTCTACTGGTTGACTTTTACTAGTATCTCATTCCTGTTTTCCTTACAAACATGAGTGTGTAGCTCTAAGCTTGGGGTTTACCATCTCTTGACATTCTTTTCTTTTTGGCAAAAATCTTCACTGCAAAACACTCTATTCTGGTTCTACCATGTGCGTTCCTTTACTTTCCTATTTCCAGTTCTCCTGTTCCCCTCTTCTTGTTACTGCCAAGAGGACTGACTCAGCATTCCCCCATACAGAACTTGAAGCTGCTGAAAAAGGAATATAAACATAAATCCTCATGAACAGAATTTTGGTGAGGTCAATTTGAGGTAGGGGAGAATTTGCTCTATTATACATCAGTTCTTTCATACATTTCATAAACAGATGCTCGACTGGCTTAGATCTGTTACTGTAAGACAGCTTGTAAGATGCAATGGGAGGTAAAAAGCTAAGTGATGCATGGTCTCTGCCTTTGAGGAGAGGAAAACTGTAAATCTCTTTTCCATTTTTAAGAACTTGAGTTTAAGACTAATTAAAACCATTGCTATAAAATGATCTGATTTTTAAAATCTTTTGAAAGTAATTTGTTATTATTTTCTCTGAAGATGATGAAGATGATAATCACAATTTTAACTAGTGATTACTGTGTGTTTATTGAATGCCACAGTCCTTGTTCTAAGTGTTTTATAAATACCAAACCATTTAACTTTACTACACTTGTCATTCCCATTTTGAAGATGAAGAAATCAAGTCTCAGAGAGCTTAAGTTTCATGTTTAAGGTCATGCAACTTAATAAATATGGGCTTTGCAAATACACAGGTGAGTGTTTGCTTATTAGGCACATACTTAAAAGAAAATCAGAAAACCTATTAAATAATAAAATGATGTGGAATTATGATAGCTTGTTGCCTTTATTAATCATCACTGTCACCCTACAAAGTTCTTCACTTTGAAAATTCAGCTACTTGTTAGTCTCTTATAACGTGGTATTTCCATTCTTCTTTCATCCATCCTCATTCATTTGTTTATTCATTGATTTATTCAATAAACCTTTATCAAGCATCTACTGTGTTACAATTCACATAAAACTCAGGTAAATAAAAGACTCATTTTTCCCAGAAGAGTAGGCTTTTTTTAATCTATGGATGGTCACTTCTGGGAATTATAAGTTATTCTGTGTTAAATTTTTTTTTTAAGAAGAATTCCATTTTTGGGTGATATTGACAGGGAAACTTAGGGTAAGTTAAGAAGGAGGAAAAGTTTTCACTAGGACCCTATTGGCAAAGTTTTTTAGGGGTAGGAAAATGTCCTTTTGTTGTTGTTTTATTTCCTTAATTCTACCGAGCACTTTTCCCACCTGCCTTATTCACAATTTGATGTCAAAGAAACTTTTAATGGATAAAGAAAAGGCTGAAGCCGTTAGCAACCATTTCAGAATTATAAAACATTTTCTTCTCAGTGTTATTGACAATATTCACTTCTTAGAGTTGTATACTATATTATACAGAAAAACAAAAATCCCCAAAAGTAGATCTACTTGATGATATAAACTGTCTTATTTCTATTGATACTATTACATTCCTGGTTTTGACTGTTTCCATCTCACTTCCCTTTTTTAAAATTTTATTATTTATTTATTTATTTTTAATTTCGAAACATTAAGGGGACACAGGATTTTGTTACATGAATACCTTGTGAGAAAAGCTTAAGTTGGGGCTTTTAGTGTGCCCATCATTAGAATAGTGTTCATTGTACCCAATAGGCAAGTTTTTACCCCTTGTTCTCTCCCATCTTCTTCCCCTCTTGGTTCCAATGTCCTTTACATCTCTTTGTGCCCACATGTACCAATCATTTAGCTCCCAATTATTAGAGAGTACATGTGGTGTTTGTTTTTCCATTCCTGACATAGTTTACTTAGGATAATGGTCTCCAGTTCCATACCAAGTTGCTGCAAAAGACATTGTTTTATTCTTTTTTATGGTTGAGTAGTACTCCATGGCATACATATACCACATTTTATTAATCCACTCATGAATTGATGGGCACTTAGTCTGATTCCACATCTTGCAATTGTGAATTGTGCTGCAATAAACAAACACTCAAGTGCAGGTGTCTTTTTGATAAAATGACTTCTTTTTCTTTGGGTAGACACCTAGTAGTGGGATTGCTGGACCAAATTTATTTCTTTGAGGAATCACCATACTGTTTTCCATACAAGTTGTACTAATTTGCAGTCCTACCAACAGTGTAAAAGCATATCTTTCTCTCTGCACCATGCCAGCATCTATTGTTTTCTGACATTTTATTAAGCCATTCTGACAGGGTAAGGTGGTATCTCATTGTGATTTTAATTTGCATTTCCCTGATGATTAGTGATGTTGGTCATTTCTTTATATGTTTGTTGGCCATCTGTTTATCTTCTTTTGAAGAGCTTCTGTTCATGTCTTTTGCTCACTTTTTATCATATAAGTACTGTGTGCTAACCGATTGCACCACTGGAGCTCCTTGGCCACTTTTTAATGGGGTTGTTTGTTTTTTTCCTGCTGATTTTTTTGAGTTCTTTGTAGATTCTAGATATTAGCCTTTTGTCAGATGCATAGTTTGAGAATATTTTCTCCCATTCTGTAGGTTGTCTATTTGCTTTGCTGGTTATTTCCTTTGCTGTGCAGTTTTTAAATTTAATTAACTGCCAAAAATTTAATTAGGTTTTTAAATTTAATTAAGTCTCACAAAATTAAGTTTATTTTTGTTGTTGCTGCATTTGCCTTTGGAGTCTTACTCATAAATTTTGCCTAGGCTGATGTCTAGAAGGGTTTTCCCTAGGTTTTCTTCTAGAATTTTTATGGTTTCATGTCTTATATTTAAGTCTTTTATCCATCTAGAATTAATTTTTGTATATGGTGAGAGATAGGAGTCCTGTTTTATTCTTTTGCATGTGGCTATTCAGTTTTCCCAGCATCATTTATTGTGTAAGGCATCCTTTTCCTAGTGTATGTTGTTGTCTGCTTTGTTGAAGACCACTTGGTTGTAGGTAGATGGTTTTATTTCTGGAATCTCTATTCTGTTCCATTGGTCTATGTCTCCACTTTTAAACCAGTACCATGATGTATTGGTTACTATATAGCCTGTAGTATAATTTGAAGTCAGGTAATGTGACAGATTTTTTTTTTTTTTTTTTTTTTTTTTTTTTTTTTTTTTTTGCTTAAGATTGTTTTGGCTATTTGGGCTCTTTTTGGGTTTCAAATGAAGTGTAGAATTATTTTTTCTAGGTCTGTGCAATATGATGTTGGTATTTTGATGGGTATTGCATTGAATCTGTAAATCACTTTGGGTAGTATGGACATTTTCACAATGTTGATTCTAACAATCCATGAGCATGGGATGGTTTTCTATTTGTTTGCATTTCTTTCATCAGTGTTTTGTAGTTCTTGTGGAGATCTTTCACCTCTTTTGTTAAATATATTCTTAGGTATTTTATTTTCTTTGCAGCAGTTGTCAATGGTATTGAATCTTTGATTTGACTCTCAGCTTGACTGTTATTGGTATATAGAAATGCTGATTGTGTACATTGATTTTGTAACATGAAACTTTGTTGAATTTATTTATCAATTCTAGGAGTCTCTTGGTGGAATCTTTGGCGTTTTCTAGATACAAGATCATATTGTCAGCAAAAAGTGATAGTTTGATCTCCTCTTTCCTGATTTAGATATCCTTTCTTTCTCTTGCCTGATTGCTCTGGCTAGGACTTCCAGTATTATGTTGAATA
>VBSM01001562.1:9088001-9212093 GCA_008086735.1 Cheirogaleus medius
ATCCACTTGTATCGCTTTAAGGTATCTCCATATTGCTTTCCATAGAGGTTGAATGTCTCTCAATTTTACTTATTTCTTTCCATCATCAAAACCAATAGCCTGTCTAAGCTATAATTATCCCTTGCCAGTTCTAGGGCAATAGCCTGCTAGAAGACTTTCCATATGCTTTTTAATAATTTCTAGTTCATAACCTCATATGTTTCAACCACTCTACTCTCTGTAACAGCTACTCTGTTCTTCCTTCTGGTATTCTCAATAAGTGAAGCTCCCTCTTACCATAGGCCCTTTGCACATGCTATTCTCTTTGCGTGGAATTTTCTTCTTGTTGAGCCTACCTCCTCCACCCCTACCCTTTCCTCTCAAATGTCAGATTGGTCCTCACTTTTCTCTAACACTCCCCAGTTAGAGAGCAACTTATACTAGTCATGGTTTTGTTTTTGTTTTGTTTTTTGTTTTTAACTTAATCCCCAATGTGATAGTAATCATAGTTTTAATTTTACCTTAATACCATGTGCGGAGGACTCTTCTAAGGGCACTTGCCTCATTTCATTTAATCCACACAACAACCCAATGATGTTAGTACTACTATCAATTACATTTTACAAATGAGGAAATTGAGGTGAAGGTAACTTGTCTTTGGTTCTAAAATTGGTAGGTGACCTCAGGTCTGTCTGGTTCTGAAACCCATCTTACATGCACTGTACTGTGCCACCCCCCAAAGACACAGTGCAGGGCATGTCCCTTGTGGAGCCCCACTCCATCTGGCGTGCCAGTCACCCATCAAAAGTCAATCAGAATTCAAGGCCTGCCCTCTGGAGTAAGCCACCATCCGGTAGCTCCTGTGGCTTCTCTGTGCTGGGTGTAAACATATAACAGCTCAGACAGAGGCAAGCTGGAGAGATTAGAAAGTAATTCAAGAGGGTATAAGGAAAACATGACAAATGAAAGTCACCAGTGGGAGGATGGGAGGATCACCCAGAGGCCTGCAGGGATTATTTTGCATGTGCACAAGGAATGAGTTACTAGTGATAGCAACAATAGGGCTTTTTCAGAGATGGAAGAGGCCTTTTACTAAAGGAGAAAGTAAACATTACTTCGGACAAATCTCGGATCATACCTTAATGTTTACATAGGAGACCGAGGGAGAGAGGCGAGGAAAGAACAGATTTCCCAGGGGAGGAAACTGCAATGAGAGTAAGTAATCTGGATCAAGCCCGAGCATGTTTGAACAAAAAGAATACCTGAGGACAGAGGAAACTCTAAGGATAATATAGGATTTTATATAGCAGGAACCCACAGTAGCTTTATTTTAGACTGTTTTAAAGTGGTGAATGTAGTCAAATGCCAGGGCAAGAGGTTCTAGAACTAATACACTTTCATACAGGTTTTGAAACTTGAAAGTTTTCACCACGTTCAGAATACATGTTTTAAAATTGAGAACAGCTTTAACTTTTAACAAAAGGAAAATGTTTAAGTAAATCACAGCACATGCCATAAGATGGAGTAGTATACAGCCTTCAAAAATAATGCAAAAAGTGGCTGGGCGTGGTGGCTCACGCCTGTAATCCTAGCACTCTGGGAGGCAGAGGCGGGAGGATTGCTTAAGGTCAGGAGTTCGAGACCATCCTGAGCAAGAGCAAGACCCTGTCTCTACTAAAAATAGAAAGAAATTAATTGGCCAACTAAAATATAGAAAAAATTAGCCGGGCATGGTGGTGCATGCCTGTAGTCCCAGCTACTCAGGAGGCTGAGGCAGGAGGATGGCTTGAGCCCAGGAGTTTGAGGTTGCTGTGAGCTAGGCTGACGCCACGGCCACGGCACTCTAGCCTGGGCAACAGAGTGAGACTCTGTCTCAAAAAAAAAAAGTATGTTTGAGATAACTTCACATCTCCATATGTTCTAGATTCAAGTCAAGGCGGAATAACCTGAGACTGCCACAAAAGCACTGAAAAGCCTGCTTCCATTTCCACATCCTATCTTTGTGAAGCAGGGTTTTTTGCAGTGACAGCAGCCAAAACGAGATTACGGAGTAGGGTGGACCTAAGTAACACTCTTTGGGTGTCACTGTCTCTCATCATCCCCAGATGAGACTGTCTAGTTGTAGGAAAAGAAACTCAGGGCTCTCACTGATTCTGCATTATGGTGAACTGTGCATAATTATTTCATTAAATATTATAATGTAATAATAATAATAGAGCTAAAGTGCACCACAAATGTAATATGCTTGAATCATCCAGAAACCAGCCCCCCACACCCCTGGACCATGGAAAAATTGTCTTCCGTGAAACCAATTCCTGGTGCAAAAAAGGCTGGGACCGCTGGCCTGGAGGAAAGGAGGTTCTGGATCTGTGCCGTGGCTGGCCTGGCTCTGGCCTATGCTTGTACTGGTTTGGAATTTAAGCATGCCCCTTGTCTTCCTACATTTTGAAAGCACATTTCTGGATGTGATTTCCTCGGACGTATTCAAAATGAGGTGACATTTCTTACTTGTCTTCTGTGGTTGCACCTATAGCTGTTTTTTTTTTTTGTTTTTTTTTAATTTCAGCATATTATGGGGGTACAAACATTACGGTTATGCACATTACCCACGCCCCCCTCCCCCCTCGAGGCAGAGCCCCAAGCATGACCATACCCCACACGTTGCACATCTCACCCATTATGCCTGCATATACCCATCCCCTCCTCCCCCCTCCCACCCACCCAACACCCGACAAATGTTATTCCTACATGTCCACTTAGCTGTTTTTTTATCTTCATCTTTTCTGCTTGGCTGCCTCCCTGACTTTACTTTTCAATACTGTAGCCTCTGCCTCCTTTCTCTCTTTTTCTTTTCCACATCAGCCATTTATGCAGTCACTGCTCTTGTGGCTAAATCCCTTACCCAGAAGCTTTATCATAATTTTGCCATCAACATTTCCATAGTGTTCACTGTGCTCACCTTAGTTAGACAAGAGTTGACATTCTCTTATGTCTCTTGGGATTTCCCTTTAGAACATTTCCACCATTCACAAGAGAAGAGGTTTTAGTCACAGTGTTTTTGGTTGCAAGTGACTGAAACCCAATATGAATGATCTAAAGCATAAAATAATGAATCAGCACTCATAGATTTTAAGCTGCTGGAGGCTTATAGAAGTGAGCTCACAGAAGAAGCTCAAGAAGATACAGTAGCGGGCACCAGAGCCACAGGGGCAAGAACTATGGACTCCTCTCTTATTCTTGCTGGGCCTCATTTTGCAGTGTGGCTCTGTCACCCTCTTCTTGTGGCCAAGAAGATGGCCATCACCAGCTCCAGACTGCATCATCTGATTTTATCCACCCCTACATCAAGAGGACTTCTTTCATCCAGAGACCGAGTGCCACTTTCAAGGAAAGGTTCCGATCGGCATGACTTGGGGGGGAGGCAGTGCCCTGTGGCTGGCGCAGGTCCTGTGAGCCTCCCTGGAGCTCCAGGGGGAGTGGTGAATCTCAGCCTCTAGCTTCACAGGGGTGAGAACAGGAGCTCCTTAAAGGAAAGAGGGCTGCATTTCAATGGGGTTGGAAAAGCATGCCTTGCAACAAAATCCCTAGCTGCCACAGGCCGATGTAGTAGGGAGATCTTCAAAGGCAACTTAGCCTCCCATGAAATGTCTAAATAATTCTCCTCTTAACATTCGGTTTTCATTTGTGTGACATGATTTAAGGGCATCGTTTAGGCTGAATGTGAGCCATGGAACACAATCAGTAAGAAAATCATAGAGCCATCCAAACCATATAGGGCATTATGACTATGCAAACCTACAAGTTAAAAGTCACTGTTAGAGGGAGTTCTGTGTACAGGGACAGGAAGATCTTTCTCCCAAGAGGGAGAAAGCTGACAAAGCTAGTGCAAGAAGGAACCAGAGGAGGGCCATGGCGAGCCCCAAGTAAGCACTGGATACATTACTATTTGACATGGCGATGTATACTGTGGATACAGGGCACCGTTGCCTTGATAGTTTGCCTGGGCTTGATGGGAAAGTCAGAAGGCCACTGGAGTAGGAAACTGAGGGGGTCCCAATACTTGGACAGAGGTACTTTTCATCCTGTTCAGGGACCCGCAAAAAGAGCCAGTACATTTTGAACTCCAATACTGGTTTTTCCTACAAGGAAGGTCTGGAGGTAATTTAAGAAGGGGAGTGGGGTAGGGATGGGGAAGAAGGAAGATGCATTTACAAAATACTTCACTAATCTGAATTCGTGGAGAGTTCTGGGATTGTCTCTTAAGACCACAACTCAAAAGCCTCCATCTGGGCAAAATCAAGATGAAATGTCTGCTGACTGCTTATACCCTAAGGGTGGGATACTCTTTTTGAGAGCTTCTGAAAGCTTCTTTTCAAGCAAGGGCCCTGTCATAAGAAAGACAATCGGATGCTTACAGTTTTCTTTCTTTCTTTTTCTTTTTTTGGTCAATTCTGGCTGGTGATAATTCAGAACCATGCTTTGCAATGTTTAGTTTTCTTTTATGCAGATAGTGCAATGCTTGGACATGTCATGCCCTTATCACAGAAAAAGAATATGCCTTTTAAAAAATTCAGTACCAAAAATTTGGGACCCAGAAAACTGGAATCTATGAAGAATGTTCATCTAAATCTTTAACACAGTGCCTCAGGGTTTGGGGAGGTGCTAGGAAAGAGGGGATGTAATTCAAGTACCAGCCTGGAGGAATCATTTCGATTACAATGTAAGAAATTTAAGAAGTTACTGTAATGAGGTCAGCTCTGGTCCTTATGTTATTAGCCGACCAGTGAGGACATAGATGAGGTAGAACAGAAATTAATTAGTATGATGGAGGCTTCACAATCTGAGATATTCAGAAACTTAGCAAAACTAGGTCTGTGTTCTTAAAAAAAAAAAAGATTATAGAGAGACCTTATTAAAGCACAGAAGGCTCAGCTATTTAAGATGGTGACATACATAGAGGCAGGAATGTGCAGAGAGAAGCTGAAAGGCAGCCAGGCCCTGAAGGAATTTCAGTGGAATTTCTTCACCGGAGGAGGAGTTAATAAATAGAGCAGATTTCTAAGGGCAGAAACTAGAGCAGCTACTACGGGTAGTTTTTTCTTCTTCTTCTTTTTAAAAGAAGGGAGTGATAGGAAGTTAGAGAGGAAAATGTTGAAACAAAGAAAACCCAGCTTCTTAGCTAGCTCTCCGGGCCACTTACCCTGCAAGAATGTCTATTCCCAGACATTCAGAATGTCATATCACTTAATCATCATAAAACATACTGTGGAGCTGGCCTTAGGTGTTAATTTTAGATTAATACTCGATATCATTAAGAACTGCATGTAATATAATACTTTTCGAAAATCTGAAATACCATTTGTTTTGTCTTGCTGCCAACATTTCCGCTATTTTCCATTGCACAGAAGGACAGAAATGAGGGCTAGAAAACCCTTTTGTGCTCTGCAGTCATCCCTCCTCCTGCCTTTGATGCGGGCTCTTCCTTACAGTCTGATGCACAAAGGCTTTTCCGGGACAGTTTTAATTTACTGAATGCTGACGGACCCGGGGCTCTGAGCTATTTCTGCTTTCCTGGATCAGGTAGCTTGGGATGGCGACTGGCTCACTGTGCACATGTGCTTTTATTCTTCGGATTGTAAAACGATGACAAAAGGGGAATGGGTGTAAGTGTATGTATCTTCCCACCAACATATCTGCCGTTTTGTCAATATGCAAATCTCCTCTCCCCTCACCAGTCAAAAACAATTTTACTGAGATTCAACTTGGAAAAAACTGTTAACTTTGAAATTTCCCAATTGATTCATGGGGAGGGAACTATTATCTGTTGTTCGTGTTAACATTTGTCTATTTGTGTCCCTCTCACTATCCAGGAAGAGTGAAAAGAATATTTATCCAAAGCCTTGAAGTCTTGAGCCAGAGGGGGTCTGTTAGGGCGACAGAATGGGATGTCTAGTTTGAAGGGGAAGACATGACAGGGGTAAGAAGGCCAGCTTGGGGACATTTGCTTTCATTTCAGCCTGAACCTTGCAAGGAAGAGCAATGCAGGGGTTACAGCCAGTCCCAAGCAGCAGCGATTTGGGGGTACCTGGCAAGCAGGGTATTGCATACAGTACTGCAGGAATCTATGCAGGAGGGAACTGGAGCCAGGTGACCAGCAAGCATTCAGGGAGTGTATTAGAAAGTGGAGAACACTGATATCCTATGTGTATCAGAGATCACTGGTCACAAATCTGGTGGATTAAAGCACAGCACAATTCACTGAAAGGCTAGCAAGGCACTTGCAGATTAAGGAAAGGCTGAAGCGTGAGCTAAGAGAGGATAGCAGATCCTTTGGCTAGCGGGGGGCCTGGCACCTTGATCAACAAGCCCCCAGTCTGTATGCAATGGGAGAGAAGGATTCCCCTGAAGGAACTCATGGTGCACTTACTCAAAGTAAGGGTGTGAAATGGAGTGGATGTGGGGCAGTCAAAACAAATGACCCCTCAACCAAAACACAAGCTAACCAATGAAAGTCAATGTCACTATTCAAAAAGCCAACCACTGGGAGCATCCAGTAAGCAGGATGAGATGGGTGGTCAAAGGGCCAGAGAAGAATCAGGCACTTCATAGGAACAAGGACAGGATGGAGTTAGGAAGAGGGCAGGTATGCAGTGGCCAAGGGGAGACCTTCAGCAATGCCATTTTGCTTATGAAAGATGAGAGGGTGGCCCCCCGCCCAAGATTCCTCCCAGTCTTTGTGAGACTGTCGGTCGGGTAGGGGTGCCTTCTGCTCTGCATCTTGAGCTCCCTGCCCCCTTCACCTCTGCTTCCTCCATGTTTCCGTGGGAACTGTTCAATTGCCAGGGGCCTCCACTCTCCACTCTCTCGCCTCTTTCCCTCTGGGTCGACCTCACTTAGGGGACCTAAGGACAGCTGTGCCAGCACCATGGTTGGCTAAATAGGCCTTTGTAGATCGGCCTGGGAACCATACCACTATTTATAATGATTTTTTTCTATGGGGAAATTCTTTGAGTTCCAAACACCCCATTGACTGGTGACCTTTTTGAACACAACTGTCCTATCTAGGCTCAGCAGTGGGGTGAGATCACTAGGAATTGTCAGAGCCAAGCTGGGAACAGTGAACCAAGGCGGGGGCAGACTGAGGTCAGGAGCCAGGCGTAGGGAGGCATTTCTGAAGGGAACAGCAGGATAGGGGCAGGCGGGGCTTAGAGAGTTCCTAGGAGGGAGATGTCCAAGTTAAGTGCAGACTGGAATGTCTAAGTATGTGGATGAATCTAGAATCAAACTTGCTGGGTGGGGGTTGGGAGCATGACATGACAAGCAGACAAAGAAACCGGGGTGGGTAAAATGTGGCTGGACTCTCCCAGGGCTGGAAATGTTCCCCGGTGGTGCCTTTATTATCTCCTCCCTCTTGGGCCTGACTGCCTGGAGCCAAGGGACTTGGCCACGTAGTGTTTGTGCCTGTTCTTCCACTCAGTGAAGCACAGGCCCCGAGGGCGATGGGGGAAGAGCACACTGGCCAAGAGCCATGGTCCGGGATTGTTGGTACCGTCCCTTAGCAGGGGCATTTCCCCCACCCAGGTGCGTCAGGCTCGCTGCAGAGGTTCCCTGTTGCTACTTCTCTCTTCCTCCCAGTTGCTCTTCCTCTATCACCACTTTTCTTTGCAAGCTTTGTGGAAGGAAGTTCTAGGCCAAGGCCTTCATTTCTTGCCCCACGTGGTCATAAAGTTGAAGGAGATAAAGTCAAGGGGAAGAGAGGAGTTAATACTGGAAGAGGGCTAGTGAAAATGGTGATGTTGGAAAGGTATTGTCAAGAGAATTGAAGTTCTTCTTACAAATCCCAGGGCTCCAGAAGCTTCCTTTCAAAAATGATCAGTTGTAGAAGCAGCGTTCATAATAGTGAAAAGTAGGAACAATTGAAGTGTCCACCCACTGATGAATAGATAAATGGGTAAACCAAATGCAGTAGAACCATGCAATAGAATATTATTCAGCCATAAAAAATGAAGTACTGATACATGCTATAGCATGGATAAATTGTGAAAACATTATGGTAAAGAAAGAAGTCGGACAGAAAAGGTCACAAATTTTATGACTTCACTTACATGGAATGTTCAGAATGATCAGATTCATAGAGACAGAAAGTATAATAAATTAATGGGCTGGGGAATGGCTGCTGATGGGTATAGGGTTTCTTTTTGGAGTGATGTTCTGGAATTGGATACTGGTGATGGCCACACAGCCTTGTGAATGTACTAAAACCACTGAATCGTACATTTTAAAATGGTGAAATTTGAGGTATGTGAATATCTCAATTTCAGAAAAAAGATTAGAAATGGCTTGCTGAGGGGGAGTTAATTTTTACCTGCTTTTGCTGTTTCAGAGCTTGGGTTCCCTGTTGTTCTGTCCAGGCTCTTTAAGTACATGTGCTGTAGGGGGGCCTCAATCAGAGAATTTGGTGTAACTGTTACTGAGTAAAACTCCTTTTATTTTTGTTTGCCTATGTAATTAAGCACTTTTTTTTAAGAGTCAAGTGTTTCATATTTGAGAAATGCATTCAAGTGATGACAGCGAGATGGGGAGAGAAATTTGGCCCCCAACAATCTCTGTCAGCTTCCCCAAAGCTACCCCAAACAATAAGAATAATAAAAGTGAAACGAAAATGCATCGTAATACCGAATCTCATATAAGAAGTTCAATCTGTGGATGTGGAGAGTTAGGAACACTCATACACTGCCGGTGGGACTGCAAACTAGTACAACCTCTATGGAAAGCAATATGGAGATACCTCAAAGAACTAAAAGTAGAACCACCATTTGATTCAGCAATCCCACTACTGGGTATTTACCCAGAAGAAAAAAAGACATTCTATAAAAAAGACACCTACGCTTGAATGTTTATAGCAGCACAATTCACAATTGCAAAGATGTGGAAATAACCCAAGTACCCATCAATACATGAGTGGGTTAATAAAATGTGGTATATGTATACCATAGAGTACTACTCAGCCATAAAAAAATGGTGAACTAATGCCTCTTGTATTAACCTGGATGGAACTGGAGACCATTCTTCTAAGTGAAGTATCACAAGAATGAAAAGCACCACATGTACTCACCATTAAATTGGAACTAATTGAGCAACACTTATATGTACAGATGGAAATAACATTCATTGGAAATCAAGGAGGCGAGGGGGGAGGGAATGGTTAAATTCACACCTAACAGGTACAGTGCACACTATCTGAAGGATGAGCATACTTATAACTTTGACTCAAATAGTACAAAAGCAATTTATGTAACCCAAATTTTGTACCTCATAATATTCTGAAATAAAAAAAATAATAAAAACGATGTACAACTAAGCGTTTTTAGAAAACTTACATATTAATTGATATATTACATACAATCTAGGTTAAAAAAGTGGGTTTTCTAACCAAATACAGCTTCACACAAAATCCCCTAAATCTCCTTTCGTCCAATTATCCTTTCAAAGCCCTCTGATATGGAATTTCCAATGTGGCTGTTTGTGCTGTGCTGGAGTTACAGATGTGAGCCACTGCACTCAGCCTAAATAGGTTTTCTATGCCTTTTTTCATCTCTTCTTTTTCTGAAACTCCCATAATGTGAATATGTGTTTGCTTAACAGTGTCACATAAGTCTTGTAGGCTTTCTTTACTCTTTTTCATTCTTATTTCTTTTTTCCCTCCTCTGAGTAATTTCAAACAACCTGTCTTTAGGTTCAGAGATTCTTTTCTTCTGCTTGATAAAGTCTGCTGTTGAAGATCTTTATTGTATTTTTTATTTCATTCATTGAATTCTTCAGCTGTAGGATTTGTTTGGTTCTTTTTATGGTCATAATTTAGGAGCCTGTGCCAATAGGGCTCAGTGGCAACTCAGGTCCCTTGGGATGAGAAACCAGGTAGTGGTGACTCTAGATTCTGGGATGGTGGGGCTCAGCAGTATCCCAGACTCTGTGAGGCCAGGTGCAGTGGCAGTAAGTACCCGAGAATGGCCAAGCATTGCTGTCATTCATGCCCTGGGGTGGAGGCAGGAGCAACACAGCCATGACTCCCTTCCCTAATGAGAAGGGTATCTCAGCAGCTCAGACTCTAGGGTGCTAGTTCAGCTACAAGGAAGTAGGGTACTCATGTTGTTTGATCTGTAGGGCAAGGTGTCTCAGCTTAGTCACTGTTTTGTTTCCCCAAGACACAGGGTACTATGTCAGCTCAGCCCTGGGATATGTAGCTGCTCAGCTTGGCCAAGGCACTGATTCCTCAGAGGTCAATGTGCCGCTTTAGCTCAGGCCCATGGGGTGTGACTGTTCTGGGTGGCCCAGGCACTGGTTTCCCTGGGATGCAGGGCTCTGCCAAAGCACGGTTTCCTCAGGAGGCAGTGTGCAGTTTCAGCTCAGGCCCTTAGGGGCCGAGCACAGCCACAGCTGAGAGAGATAGGTGGCGCTGTTCTGCCAAAGCACTGGGAGTACACAGCTTCAGCTCCAGCCCAAGGATGTGGGGCCAGGGGTGGGTGGAGCAGTCCCTCTGCTGCTTGGCCCCACAGGGAAGGGTAAAACAGGTCACGGGCAGAGGTGGCTGTCTGGTGGTTTAGCCTGAGGGATAAAGGGGTGCTGTGGCTACTTGCCCCCAAAGCAACACACACTTCAGCATTAGTTCCGGTTCCAAGATGGTGCAGCAGAGTAGCTGTGCAGGCCACATGGGATGGGGCAGAGTGTCAGCTCCTTCTCTTAGGGGAGCACAGCTGTTTGGACTCAAGGCAGCCCCCTCAGCTAGGCTTAGTGCCTGTGAGGACTGCAGGGGACCCTCACTGTGAGGATTGTAGGTGTCCATGGTGTTGATGGGGGCTGCTGGGATCCTCTTGGCTACCGTTTTGCTGTAAGGAGATGTTCTGCCTGGTTCCCGGCGGATCCTGGCTGGGGGACGGGGTGGTGGGGTCCTGTTGTTTTCTTTCATTATCTATGTGGTTATCCTGAGTTTTTTCACTCACCAGGGTTTCTTTTACTCCTTTGCTGCACTCCAGATTCTCCTTCAGTTATTTTCATTATAATGTAGCTGTTTATTCATTGTTTCGGCTGTCTTTGTGGAAGAAATGAATGCTAGCGTCTTCTAGTCAGCCATCTTGCTGATGTCTTGAAACTTTTTGACTGTGACAGAAACTAAAAACATACATTCCACATCATGACACAGGAGCCACATCCCTACATGTGTTCGTATGTATATGGATGGGTTCATATAACTGATCCAGAAGTTTCATGGAACAGTCTTATCTTTACCATGTGTGATACATTCTGTATATTTCTATTCTGTTCTGTTCTGTTCTGTTCCATTCCATTCTGTTTTTTAAAACGCTGGTTGTGATCCACTAAGTGGATTGCGTGACACAGTCATAGTTCAAGACCTAGTGTTTGAAACTCACTGCTTTAGTCTATCTTTTTCTTCAAGAGGACTATAAGAGTTAAGCCATTCTTCACTTTATGCTAGGAGGGCTGCTGGTGAGCTTTGTAGCCACCTCAAAGGTGGTCTGGAGAGACTACTGAGGTGGGGATATTTCCAGTAACCTGGGTCAAGTGACTTTAAGAGCTCTAGCTGCTATGTCAGCCACGGCTCCTGCAGGATTTCCTTTGTAGTTCTTTCCTCCTCTTTGGTGCATTGATTCTAAAATGTCCCTCTCCTTCTCTTGTTTCGTAACTACATGATAGCAACATTTCAACTACTTGTGTGTTTTTCCTTTAAAACAAAATCATCCACTTTTTCATAGGATATAAACAGATATATTCACAACAACAAAGATTGCTACATGGTTGATTCACATAGCCCAGACATGTTGGATGTCTGGGCACTATATGAAGATAATATTAATAGTAAGGATATGGATAACTCATTTTGGTTAAAGCATAGAACTATCTCTGCTATGTTTTTCAAATATAGATGAATATTAAATGACTAGCATTTTATTCTTGTGAATTAAAGCATTTTAAGGTTATTCAACATTGTCCCTGGGATGCAAAAATATTGAGATTTATGAAGATAGTATCTATTGTATCATAATCTCCTCCATCATGGATTTCATGATGATTCCATTTTTTACTTCCACCTATTATTTTCTAGGTTTTTGTTTAACTAATTGAATATAGGTTAGGTAAGGAATTTAGTGATATATATGAATGCACCCGATATCTGTGTATTTCCTGTTATGGATTTCATTTATTTTTAACCTATTCTATGAGTATTCCCTTCACCTTCTTGCTCTAATTCATGAATTGTCAATTAAAGTAAAAATTATTTCTTGGGGAGGTGAAAAAAATCATACACTTTATAAAAAAAGCATAGGTCTGTGGTACTAAAATTTCATGAGAGACAATCAGGCAAAACACCTAACAAGCCTTTCTAGGGGGGCAATAATAAAAAATAAGTTGAGAAACATTCCTCTAATTGAAACCTGCTGTCCTTGAGGTCTTTGTGGTTCCTTGAACATCTTTTCTCCCTCAAGACCTGGAGGTGGACAAAGTTTCCTCTTCGCTCCTCCTTGCCATTTGCAGACTAATCATTCTTTCTAAAATTCCTAAAATGATTCTTCATAAAGTTCCTCACTAACTTTAACATGTCTTTAAAGCACATGCTAATCCTCCTGGTCAGATAGCTACAGACTTTAGATCACTCTTCTTCATCCTATGAAGAGTTTAGTACCTGGCTCTTTGTCTCTTTCCATCACCACCTGGTCATTCCACATTGACATAAATGATCACTCTAATAACCTGGCATCTTGGTTCCTCCACGGCTCCTTAGCTACCTATATGATCATTATCAAAAACTGCTCTCCCTTCCTGATCTCATTTTCAAGCATTTCTCTCTCTGGCCACAATCTATAAATCCTTCCTTCCTCCCTCCCTTTCTTCTTTCCTTCCTTCCTCTCTCCCTACCTCTAGCATCCTCCTTTTGACAATTCTTTAACCATTCCAGGATCTCTAATCCACCGACCTAACTTTTTATGGTCTGTTCCCCAGCCCACCCAGTACTCCTCCATCATCCCCTTGTGCAATCCAATCTTCTTGCTTACTGTTTGCATGCCCCTAAGCGCCTGAAAGAGAAACATATTCAGCCATGCTGAGTTGCCTCACTTTAAATTTATGATCACAGACTTTGGTGGGCTCTTACTGCTACCTGATAGTCATAGTATATTTCTGCACTCCATTCATTTTATAACTCTCATTCTTCTAGATGACTATTTTCTATTTTCTCCTTCTCTTCTATACTTTAACTCATTTTTTCCCTTTTCACAAAGCATTTCCTCATACCCACAGCACCAATCTGCCAACCTCTCTGCATCTGTAACCATACTTTCTGTCAGCCCCATTGCAAGGGGTGAGCTGAACTGCAAGGGTGTGCTTTGACTTAAGGCCAACTCCTCTACTTCTGCAATGGATCTCATCGCCTTCTGCCTAATGGCAAGTGTGCTCTCTCTCCCTCTTGCATCATCATCCATTGGAACATTAACTAAAATACAAACATATGTAGTATCTTTCACCTAGAAACTAATCACACCTTGACCCCACATGTCTCTCAGGCTGCTGACCCATTTCTGTGCCCCCTTTTTTTAACAAACTCCTTGAAAGTGTTGTTCTTCTCAGTATTCTCTCTTTCATCAGTTATAGCTTTGTTGAAATGAATTCACATGGCATTATAATGCAGCCATTGAAAACATACAATTCAATGTTTTTTAGTATATTTATGGACTTATACAATCAGTGCCACAATCAATCTTAGAGCATTTTTATCACCTCAAAAAGAAATCCTTAGCAGTTACTCCTATTTCCCCCAACCATCACTCCTAGCCTTAGGCAACCATTAATCTACTTTCTGTCTCTACAGATTTGCCTATTCTGGATGTGTCATATAGATAGAAGGATGCAATATGTGGTCTTTTGTGACTGGCTTTTTTTTACTTAGCATGATATTTTCAGGGTTCATCTGTATTAAAGCATGTATCAGTACTTCATTTCTTCATTGTTAGGGTAGCAGCCATCTGAGGACTTCAATGAGGATAGATGATCTACTTCTGAGGAGGTTCACTCTCATGCCTGGCATGTTAGTGCTGGTTCTTGGTGGGAGGCCTCAGTTTCTTCCTACATGGGCTTCTCTGTAGGCTGCTTGAGTATCTTCACAACGTGGTATCTGGTTTTCTCCAGAATCGGTGATCCAAGGGGGAGAGTGAATAGAAGCTGTCCTTTTTATGACCTAGCCTTGGAAGTCACATTCTTTTGTTTGGAAATAAGTCACTAACTCTGGCCCCACACTTAAAAGGAGAAGAATTAATGTCCCCCTTTGGAAGGGAAGGTTATCATAGAATTTATAGAAAAATTTTAAACCACCACAATTTGGCCGTCAGATACTTCTCTGATCTGATTTTCTTTACTCTGCCCCTTGCATGCTCAACTATATCCATGTTTGCCTTCACTATCCCTAAAATATGACAGGCATGTTTCTACCTCCGGGCCTGCGCATTTGCTGTTCACTCTGCCTGGAAGAGTTTCCCTCCAGTCACATGACTCACTCACTCACCTTTCACATCTCTGCTCAAATGTTACCTCATCTTGGAGGGCTTTCCCGGGCACTGCTGCTAAAATAGCACTTTCCCCTTCCACCTCTGTCTTTACCTGTTTTACTTTATTTTGTTTTCTTTATAGTTCCTATCACTACATGACAGAAGATACGTGTATAATGTATATGTGTATATGTATTGATTATCATCATTTTCCTCACATACTTGCTCAAACCCTGCCCTCAAATATAAAGTTCCTGAGAGCAGGGATTTGGTGAGTTTTTTTCATTTCTGTAACTCCAGTGCTTTGAACATATGGCTGGCACACTGTAAATACTTGATACTTTATTTTTTTTAATGAATGAACACATTGAACTACTCTGTTCATAATTATCTGGGGGGCATATCTACCACATGATACAATGAACATTTTAGGGGAATCACATGTTCAGGAAAACAGTTGAGAAGGTGTAATCACTTGGGTGGTTTTGCTGACAACTTTTTTCTTGAATTTGGGTGGTGTCTTTTCTCATATATTTATAAAAATTATGGTTATAAACCTTTGACTACCTTTTCAAAATATAATTTGGGTACTTAACCCAATTTATTATTAATTCTCAAACTTCTAAAAGGCTTTGGGGATTGATATTAAATTGTGGCATTCCAACAAAGCATCTATTATATAAGCATTAGAACTTTCACACCTGAAAATTTTCTTTCTTTTCACAAGCTCCTCTTAATGAGTACTCTCCTATGACTAATGCTTTGATAGACAAGATAAAGTGAATTAGCTCCCCAAATTTTGAACATGTCAAGATGTATGCTCAGCTAGAAACCTTTTCATTCCAGGAATCTCTAAGTTAACAACTTTTTTGAGCTCTTTCGCTTTTTCATCTGTATTACATATTTAATGAAAAATGAAAAAATTCAGGGCTCAGTCAAGTTAAGTATCTTATTCAAAGATACATCCCTGATTGGTTATGGGTTGGAATTCCAACTCTTGTTACTATGTATGATCTCTTATTCACAACTAACAAGGGATAAAGAAACAAGCTAAATGGCACCATTGATGCAAATCCAGAATATGGGACATTCTGTAGGACATCCTATAGGGCAACTGGCTAGTCTGTTCAAAAACTGATGTCATTAAAAAAAAAAAAGAATCTTAAGATACATAACAAACAGACACAGCATGTGGTCCTGGATTGGATATTCACTTAAACAAATCAAATGTAAAGGACATTGTTAGGTCACTGGGAAACTTGAATTTGGTCTCAGAATTAAATAAGAATAAAATATACGGAAATTCTTGTTGACTGAAAAAGAAAGTTTTATAAATAGGTTACAGTATAATCTCATTTTGATATAAATGGATATGTAAATAAATAATGGGATGTGGAAGTATTTGCTATAAGGTGTTATAGTGATGATCTCTAAGTAGTAGAAATGTGATATTTTAATTTTTTGTAAACTTGTTTGTGTTTTTAATTTTTTTACCTCACACATGTACTATTTGTGTATTAATAAAAATGTTGATTTTCAAAAAAGGAGCCCTGGATTTAGAATATCTTGGTTCCAGTCCATGGTTCTGGTCCTGGATTAATACTGTGACCTTGGGCAAGTTACTGACTTTGCTTGTACAGTCCCAAGTTACTATACAACTTGCGTTTTTCAACTCTGAGTCATCACTGATAGCAAGACATCTTCATATAGTTACTGTTAGGATTAGAGAGGTAATGAATGGAAAGTACTTACCACAAAGTCTACATAGCCATAGCCTAATAAATGTTCACTATTATTACTATGCTCCAGTGTTACCAGAAAACATTTGAACATTTGAAAAACCGAGCCAATTCTGTGCTTAACATCATGGCTTTGGGTCATATCAAGGCATATTTATTATACAGTGGGATGTCCATGAATAAGATTCTTTTGATTCATTAGCTAAGGGCCATTCATTCTGGTTTAAATGCAAACCAAATAAGGTCCCTGAACAAAAGCACACTCTGTTCCTAATGATCTGTGGGATCCAAACTCATGCCAATGTATGTAAGGCATCTGATGAACTTGGGGGTTTATCCAAAGCGTGCTTCTCTCCAGCACTCTTAATCATCATTTAGAGGTTTAAATTTCACAAAAGGAATCTCACCACGACAAGGGCATTACTATTTGCTAGGGCTGCACCATATGCCTTAAATCCACAATTTTGTAAATTGGTTTTGATGATATATTGCAGGATTGCCCTGAATATGAAGTTCATGATGAAACCCTCCAGTGAGGCCTCTTTGGTTGAATCAAAATCAGCATGTTAATGACTCAAAAAAAAAAAAAGTAGCTAGCATCTACATTTTGCTTGATGAATCAAAGATGCAGGATACAGATTGCATAAGATGAAGGTTTCTTTCCATCAGGTTGACATCCAGAAACTGTTACTATTCCAGGTCACCTTGAGTTAGGTAATCTTAATTATCCACATACCAGTCGAGGCCCCCAGGACTTGAATCAAGTTCAGAGAAATTATTGGCTCCACATGCACTCTTTACCCACCTTTCCCCCTAAAGATGTCCTAGTAAACATCAAGAAAACATAATACAAGAATATGTAGGAAGAAATGTAAAGAGGGCCCATTAAAAGTTAAAAAATGGTGTTGAAGAAAACTTGTCAATCAATCAATCAATGAATCAATATCAATGTAAGACAGAGCAAAAAAATAGGAGACATTGAATACTTCAACCTTAAGAGAAAACAGGGCAGTGCTCTTCTTTATTTGTTTAATGAACACCAGTTGCTGTAACAGATAAGCCCGGAAATCCCAGTATTTTAACTCAATAACAATTTACTTTTTGCTTCTTTCACAGTTCATGGAAAGATCTCCCAGTCAGCAGCCTTCTGTGGGGTTTTTGGGGACCCAGGGTCCTTCCATGTTGAAGGTCCTCACAAGCATTTATTGACCCTTTTGGTTTGGAAGAGGCTTCATCACCATGGTCCATGTCCTGTGGAAAAGAACTGTATGTTAACCCTACCTAGATGTAAGGGCACTGGGAAATATGGATCCTGGCTGGTAAGCCATTTACTAGCAAGATCTCTACACTGTAGAAGGGGAACACAAATGTGGGGTGATCAGCTAAGTGTCACTGCATCCCTTTCCTTCTTTGTCACCTCGTAGGGGTAGACACTCCAAGTGTGTGGGTGCTAGTGATGGTAAAACCTTTTATGATATGTCAGTAATATAGTTTCACAAGACCTGTTTAATGCAGCATGCTTATTGACATCATTAAGCATTGCCCAACTCAATAAACATTTGTTAAGAATCTAGTGCATGTCAGGTTCTACAGGTGCCGAGGGAGAGACAGATATTGAATGGACTTGGTCTGCAGGAAGTGGAGAGACAGAGGTATGCATAATTAACATTAATTGAAGGTGAGATAAAAGTTCCAAAATTAAAGTATAAATAAAAAGAGTGAGTGGAATGCCAAGCAGGAAGATATTAAATTTTGAACAGTAAGCAGAGAAAGCAGGCAAAGCTCTTGGTTTTCCAGAAGAAGAGACCTACTCAAGCTAACTCAGCTTGTAAGTAGTAAAGAAGGGATGTTGAAAGAATATGAAGATCACATAAAATGAAAACACACCCAGCCATCATGAGAAATGGGGACTGCGGCCGATAAATTGGCAGAAGCTGTCTCTGATCCTTCTTATCCCTGCTCTTCTTTGTCCTCTCTCTCTATCTACTGGCTTCTCCTACTCTCACTTGGCCTTACACTGTTGCCAGCCCTAGTCTGACAGAACCCTGTGGGTCTTGCACTTAGCAGCATTTGACCCCTCTCTCTGTCTTCAGGAAGGAAGCTGAATGGTTGCCAACCAACTGATGGATAGCCTGGCCCTGGGCCAGCCACTGCTGACGGTCATGAGTGTGCAGAAGGAGCAGCCCCTCGCAGGGATGCTGATGGGGCAGGTAGGTTAACTGCCTGGTATAGGAGGCAACTATTAATTGGCCATTAAAAGAGATACTGGATTTCAACTGGGACTCAAGGCTAGAGCAAAGCATTTCTGGCTTAGGTAAAGCATGAGCAAAGAGGAAAAATACAAGTATACTTGGGGAATGGTCAGATACCTAGAGTGATTGGAGTATGAGATCCACAGGGCTGGCGGAGTTTACAGTGGATTATGAAGTTATGAGGCCAGAGCTAGGGAGTTTAGAATCTGTAGACAATAGGGAGAGCTTGATGATGCTTACCAGGGAGGTATCATACAAAAGATAAAAAACACAGTGCTCGCAGAGGAGAGGTTGTGGGTGTTCAGCATGGTTTCTTCATGGATAACTTTTCATCTAGCATCTTAATGGTGACAAAGGCCTCTTTCTAAGGAACTGGTCACTCTAACACGAGGAAATATGATATGGTAAACAGAAAAGAATCTCAAGCTTTGGAATCAGGCAGATATGTATTCAAATCCTGACTCGTCCATTTTCTGGTTATATGTTGTGGGCAGGTTACTAAGTCGCTCTAAGCTTCAGTTTTCTCACCTGCAAAATGTGATTGATATTCAGCCAGTTATACACTGGCAGAATGACTAGAGGGGTTTTGAGTAGTTAAGTGTCCATTACATTATTGGTCAGTGCCAGTGTTGTAATTGTTGTATTTTGAATGCCACCTTATTTCTTAGGTTCGTAGTAAGCATTAAATGGCATAATGTTTGCAAAATACTTAGCAACGTGCCTGGCACGTGGCAAATAGTTAGCAGTCATGACACATGTCTTTTTTTTTCTTATTAATTTCTCGTTGAAAATTTCAGATCTTTAGTATGAAGAATGCTTGAGTCAACAAGGAGTCCTTAAACTGGTTAGTCATATGATGACTTTCCAAGGTACCTAAGCAGCCCTAAACCCAGATGGGTAGGGAAGCTCCTCACTGTTCTTTCAGAGGAATGACTCTTTTCAACAATGGCTCTTGCTCAAAATTCTGCATGTAATGCTGTAGATGCCCAGTTATCACTTCTGGACCCCCTAATGCCCCAATCAGATGGTAATTTCTAGAACTTGGATGTGTTACCTTGTTTCAGAGATTCCTTGGTTTTGCAGGTCACAGACAGCAAACTCATGAGTAGACTTTAGACAGGCTCACATCATTATGATAATTAGCTGTCAACAAAAGAAAACAAGATGAGGAGCATCCAGTGCCACCTTTGTAAACTACCTAGTATTACTTCAATAAAGAGAAAGAAAGAGAAAATGGAATCTGTGATAGGCCCAGGGTGCAAATAAAGCAAGAATGTGGTCCTAGAGCTACCCAGTTGCATGGATTGAAAGGAATCGTATAACTTTGAATTTCCAAGCATGATGATACTTTCTGGAATATGGGAAAAAAATCCATAGGCTTCTGAGCCCATGGTATTGTAACCTTGACAGTTTGGGGTGAGAAGTGACCCACTGGGAATACCTGAAGCCATTGTTATTGTGGAGGGATGTTTATTAGTATTACCTAGAAAGTACCATGGTATCCTTTTTTTTTTTTTTTTTTAACCCAAAGGGGTTTAAATATCCCCATTGCTATAGCTTGAAGAAGAGTGCTGCGTTTGCACAAGGAAGACAGATTCCACAGCAGTACTTGGCAGGAACAAGATAAAAAGTTACTGCAAAAAAGTAAGACCCCTTTCTTGTCACTTGTGACTCCCCCTACTGCTCTTAGGGCAGAATGAATGGAGTGAGAGAACCAAGTTCAAGGTCAGAGGGATGCAGGTCTGGAGACTCCTGGGTGTCCCATGGGAACCCATCATCTTCCCTCTCCCTTTTGTTTCACCTACATTTTTTATGAATCTCCATTTAAATAAGATGCTTTTTATGCTCCTTACCCCAGGCACAGAGCTCTCAGGCAAGGGCCTGCAGCACTGCTTTGTTATTATCCAGAACTGACTAGATCATCCCAGCACATGTGAGAAAATGTAGGACAAGAGATTGCAAAACTCTAGCGAGAATCCAGACTGGACCAGACTATGGTCTTAATTGCTCTGGTTAAAGATTATCACCAGTTCTACAGTGAGGCAGAAGTGGAGATTGATTCCAGAAGCGTATTTCTTTTTTATACTGCAGTTTATTATATACATACATGTGAAGTGAATGGAATCAAATTCTCATTACTGAAAGGGGTTTATTCATTCTCAGTAATTCTATGTCATCTTCATAGAATCTCACGTTGAGAAACCTTTTGGGGATTATTACTTGTGATTCCTGAGTTGTTACCTACCTAACTATGCAATTCAATGGCTTGGTGTCTAAAGTGAGCGAAACCAGGCAAGACACTTTGACAGACTGATGAATTTGCAGTGCATATTTCAACATTAGCATATGACCGGTACATTGAGATAATCCACACACACCATTTCTTGTTTCTGACACTTCTTCTCAGTGTTGGGGTTGGGCCTAGTCATGTGCAAGTGCAAGACAGCACTGAGGCACTAACTGTGTAATTCAAGCACAGTGTAATCCACAGAGCAGAACAACACAGAAATTGATCACAAAATCCTTGCTCTTGCGAAGTTTCACAATTACCACTAAAGGTGCCTCTAAAAGGTGTGTTGACTGTTTTTTAAAGCTTCTCTTCTACAAAGAAACCAAACCCTTTCGTTGTGACCCTCTCGAAAAGTTTAGAATCTTTTGTCCAGTGTCTATTATTGTAAACTGGTCTGTAAATCTGGACGAGCATCATCAAGCCTTTGCCCTTAGCGCTTTCTCTCTACAGATTTCAGACCACGCTGTCCCACCTCCGTGGGAGATGTTAGTGTTAAAATGCTTTCTTGTCCTATGCGCTAAAGCTGATCAAACTCTGCGATTGATTAACTGTGTGAAATCTCACATAACAAATCTTAAAATAGATGTGTAGGAAGTGGAAAACCATCCTGAGGAATTCAAGTCAGTCAATACGATTTGCCATTCATAAAGAATCCTCTCTATGGTAACTTGACAGTTACTCTGGAAAATAATCATTACCTTTTTTTCCCCAGCCACACTACTCACAATATATTCAGGAATTGTTTGTGTGGAGGCAGAAGCCTTAGTTCTTGACAATGAATTTTGGTTTTTATAGTATGGTAAGGGTGAGTGTATGTAACATATCTTAAGTTGGTTGGCAAAATATGCCAAAGGACTTGGTTTTTCCATAAAAAAGTGAACACATGGTCTTGATATTTGATTGATTATTGATTATTACATAATTTTTCCAGTGGCAGAATGTGTTGATTATGGTATCCTGTGGATTTTTTGTTGTATTTTTAAGACATTGTCTGTCACCCCAGCTCCCCGGCTAGAGTATAGTGGCATCATCATAGCTCACAGCAACCTCAAACTTCTGGGCTCACATGATCCTCCTGCCTCAGCCTCCTGAGTAGCTGGGACTACAGGCGCGTGCCACCACACTCGGACAATTTTTCTATATTTTTGTAAAGATGGGGGTCTTGCTCTTGCTCAGGCTGGTCTCAAACTCTTGAGCTGAAGCAATCCTCCCGCCTCAGCCTCCCAGAGTGCTAGGATCACAGGTATGAGCCACCGCGCCTGGCCTGGTATCCTGTGTTTTGAAACGAGTAGCATTTTGAATTATGCAATCCCAGGCCTCTCCATAACAATTGAGTGTTATTTGCAACACACAGATTGCAGAACATTATATTGTAATATCTGGGAAAGGGCCTGTGCTTACCCCATCAGGCCCTATAGGGTGATATTGTAGGATGCCTACAAGAGTTTTGGTAGTCATTGGTGGGGACTGCTGGGAAGGACAGCTCTGTCCTTTCTGGAGCAGCATCGCTTGACAGAGTGGAGGGCAAGGGTCTTTAAGAGCACCAAGTAGGAGAAGGAGCAGCAGCCATGGGAAGCACCATGGCATTTAGGGACAGGCCCTTTCCCTGTTCGGAGGCATTGCATAAGTGCCTGGATTCTGTAATGCCCATGGGAGAGGCTACTAAAATATGACACCCCACCCTGACAAGGAGAACTTGGTGCAAAATTAATTTAAAGATCAACAAATTATTGGGATGTTTCTTGTTCCCAAGTATTATTGAGCAAATTCATAGAAATTAAAATTTCTATTTTAGAGCAGGTACACAATCTCTCTTGTTAGGCTCAATATCATATCACTGTCTCCTCCTTTTAGTTGTTAGATTTGTGCTGAGGAGTTCTTTATAAATGATTCATTATTTCATTGTCTGTTTTTATAATTCATAAACACACTCCCATTAATTCTTATTGTAGTTTCCCAACTTTGTTTGCTCTTTCTTTGGACTTCCCCTTTAGTCTGCTTTAGCAGCCCAAATTTTTGTGTTAATCTTTGTCTATTGTTCAGTAACTGGGGTCATTAATTCACTAATAGCATTGGAGAGGTGCTGAAGTTTTTCAAAACTGCAGATTGACGTAATTAATGTCTTTTCTGAATTGTGCTAATTCTCCCATTAACCACTCTGGGGCCTCTTAAAACTCCCCAGTCTCTGACAACATCTATTCAGAAGTGTTACATACTTAGAACAGGTTGTGATTGCCTTGATTATGCATAAAATAGCAGTGTTTTTAAAATGTTTGCAGAATTATTTTCCTTTTTGTCATTTATTTTTTTCAGATTTATCATTTATAACTCTCACTTATTACTTTGCTAACTTTCAATCGTCCTCCACTCTGCTTCTCATACTCAACAAGATTTGCCCCCCAGACACCCAGCAGTTACTGTTTCTTGGTAGTTGACCATGAAGAGGATTAAGCATAGATGCGGATCAGAACTATTCCCTTAACCACACTGCTTAAAGATAGTAGTTGTTTCACAATTAGGGAAGTCTAAAGATTGGAGCCAGAATCATTGTATAGCCTTTATTATTCATTGTTTAGTACCATATATAGTAAACTATATATAACAATAAGTCGTTCTGTCATCTCCATACTATATCTTCATACAGTGACAGGAACATGTGGCTCCTGAGGTAGGGGTGCTGACCTAACCACGTGCACAGAATGTAAGCATCGAGTATTAATAAACAGCTGTTCTGGCAGAATGATGACTTAAAGTTTATTTCTGGCTGGGTGGCTTCTACGCTACACAAGTACACAGATACCAGTGCAAACACCATTTCTTATGTTATTTTAGAGTGTTGTGCTTAGTCACAGAATGTGATTTAGTTTTCACATATAGGAGGTTTTTCTCCTGCATGGGAGAGTCCATTCTGCACTGATGGCTAAGGATTCAGATATACAAGTAAAAGGAAACATATAAATCTAGTTCAACAAAAATTCAGATGTCCATCTGGTGATCTATGTGATACATCTTCTACGTTTGGTGATGGTCATTGCCTTCTTATTCCCTGTCCCCTGCCCTCTTTGTTTTTCAGAACACTGTTTTAACCATGTGTTCCTGATGCTTTTTTTTTTTTTTTTGAGACAGTCTTACTTTGTTGTCCGGGCTAGAGTGCCGTAGCATCAGCCTAAGTCACAGCAACCTCAAATTCCCAGGCTTAAGCGCTCCTCCTGCATCAGCCTCCCAGGTAGCTGGGACTATAGGCATGCACCACCATGCCCGGCTAATTTTTTCTATATTTTAGTTGGCCAATTAATTTCTTTCTATTTTTAGTAGAGACGGGGTCTCACTCTTGCTCAGGCTGGTCTCCAACTCCTTACCTCAAGCAATCCTCCCACCTCTGCCTCCCAGAATGCTAGGATTACAGGCGTGAGCCACCGTGCCTGGCTGTTCCTGATGCATTGACGTCGGGGTCTTGCTGACCCTAGAGAGACTGCCCTCTCAGGGCTAGCCAGCTCCCAGGGAGAGTAGACCAACCAATCCAGAGCCCAAATGCCCAACTACCTCCTTGACTGTGCTCTTCATCCCAGGCCACTTTTCTCTCCTTACTCATCCCATGGCCAGGCACATATTCCCCAGAGCCCACTGAAATAATTCAAAACTAGCCAATCCTAAACCTGCTTACCCCACTTCACCCATCCTTTCCTGCAGAAACCACAGTAAAGGCTCTTGCCCATATTTTCCTCTTGCTCTTCCTGCCTCTTGATCGACCCTGGTGGCTCTTGTGGTTCAGCGTGGCCCCTCCTCTTGCCACCTGTGAGTATTACAGCAATCGATCTTCTCAATGGCAAATGCCCCCTGATCTGTTTGCCTCACATTATCTGAATAATAATAGATCCTATATCTTAAAACAAGCATCTATTACCTTCAAAAACAATATATAAGTTACTTATCATATTAATTCTCACTACCCAACTCCCTCCTTCTCTGCCCTCTATCAGCTAGAATAAGTTCTTGGGGGAGAGACATTTTATCTCTTTTGTTTCCTGATGAATTCTAAGAGCCTAGAAGGGTGTCTGGCATAGAGTATGTCCTCACTAACTATTTATTGAATTGAATTAATTACTTACTTGATTTATTTGGCTGTCTCTTTTCCAAAGCCACTCTGTTGAGACTGGCTGAGTTGTGGCTATAGCCAAGATTCACAGTAAAAAAGAAATTTCTATCTTATGTTGTCGACGCACATGAACAAGCAAACGAAATGGCCCAAAGGGTGTCTTGTGTTTAATTTCAGTTCCTGGTACAGTGTTTGCCTTTGCCTGTGAGTGTTATCCTTTGTAAGCCTAAATTCTGGCTCTGGCAACAGGCTAGGTAGGGGATTGTGAACAAGACATGGCACTTCTCTGTCTCTGGGTTTATTCATTTGGAAATTGCAGGGACAGAATAGATCAGCTAACATTTACTGTGCTAAATAAGTTTCATAAATTTTCCCATTTAGTAATACAAAGCTAAGTACTATTATCTTCATTTTAAAAATGAGGAAACTGAGGATGAGAGAAATTACATACATTACCCAAAGTCACAGTTTGTAAATAAGAAATCAAGATTTCAACTCTATGCTTCCAAACCTATGTTCTCTTTCTCTCAACTATTTTATTTTAACATATAATCTGTTTAGAAAAGCACACAGATTATATATGTATGCTGCAATAATTCTCACAAAAATGATTCCATGTGTGACAACACCACTCATTAAGAAACAGAAAAGTCACAGAAGCACCCTCTCTTGAATCCTGTCTCAATCACTAACCCTTCCCTCTTCCCCAAGGGTAACCACCATCCTAAATTCTAAAATCACAAATTAGTTTTGCCTACTTTTGAAATTGATATAAATGAATTCCTACAGTTATTTTCTTTTGTGTCTGCCTCTTTTGCCCAATTAATGTTTGTGAAATTCATTAGTTTTTTTTGCATATAAGTGTAATTTGTCATTTGATTTCCCATTGCATGAATATATTATAATATGTTTACTCATTCTACTGTTGTTGAACATTTCAGTTGTTTCTAATTTGGGGCCATTGTGACTAATGCCACTATGAACATCCTTTTGTACATAATGTTGGTGCACATGTACGTGCAATTCATTTGGGCACATACCTAGGAATGAAATTGCTGGGTCCAAGGTATCTTCAACTTTAGTACACCTACTGGCAGTGTGTGAAAGTCACAGTGGCTTCTCATGTTTATATTCTAATTGGTATTGTCAGCCTTTTTCTTTTTTTGTCTTCTTGTGTGTAGTAGTATTTAATTAGATCTTAATTTGCATTTTCCTGATAAAAACTCAGATTGAGCACTTTTTCTTATATTTATTGGCCATTGGCTATCCTCTTTTTCAAAGTGTGTTCTCAAGTCACTTTCTCATTTTTCTATTGAGTTGGCTTTTTTTTTTCCTTACTGACTTGTAGAAATCTTTGTAAACCCTGGATAGATTAGGTTGTACACAATGTAAATATCTTTTCCCACTATGATGTTGTCACTCTGTCACAGCTGGGGATATCAATACTGGAACTAATGTCAGTGCCCCAATGTTGGGCAGCCAGAAATTAACTTAGTATTTACCATTTTGTCTTCTTTGGCGTATCATTACTAGGTAAATCAAACTTCCCAGAGTAATTCTGGGTTGATTCCCTCAAGGTTCTGTTTTTTGGTTTGTTTTTTTTTTTTGTGAAGGGTGGGTAAAGGTCTCTTTCCATGTATATGAACTTCACAGAGACTAAAAACATTCCTTGGGATTCAAATTTTGGTAAGAGTAGTGAGGGAGAAGTGTATGGATTCAGTGATCTTGAAATAGAAAGTCCTTAGCTACGAATACCAGTCCTGTTCCTGACCCTCATTTCCCCTGATACTCATCTTCGTCCTGACTCTTTCTCCACCTCTACAGATCCTCACCGATGATAGGTTGTATCTAAGGGTAAACTGAGCGTTGGGATTACAGTATCAAGGATGAGGTGAGTGTCAGGGATGAGCACGAGGGCTTTAAATATATTACATAATAATTTTAAAAGCTAAAAGAGTAATTTTTTAGGTATAATGTCCATTTTTTTTAATGTTTCAAAATGGTGGTAGTAAGAACTCCACAGCATAGACTGGCACAAACACTCTATGGAGATGGGAGGTTATGCAGTATAACACTGTGCTACTACACCTAGAGCCGCTGTGACATCACTTCATAGTGACATCATTCCTTAGGGCTCTATTAAATGCAATCTTCCTGCACTTACATCTTTTGAAGTTCTGTCCTATTCATACAGGTATATGTCCCTTATTTTATGCTGGTACAAATTCGATGTACCAGAATGTGTGTTACCTAAAGCAAAATCTCTCTCTGCCCATGCTGTGTAGAGGCAGCTGACATGAGGAAGGGGTACACAGCCATCTTGGTCAATCAAGAATAGGCCTGGGAATGCACCTAAGTCTAATGTCTATAATCCATTATCTCCATGTGGAAGCTGGTCAAGAAACCAGATCATAGACCATTTTGAAGCTCAAATTACTTTAGATGATCTGGTTCAGGTGTTTTAAACCTGAGATTCTTGAATAGGCTGCTGTTGATTTATTCCTGAAATTGTATGTCACAGGTCTTGTGTATGTGTGTACATACATTTTTCTGGGGAAAGTGTCCATAGCTTTTATGAGATTCCCAACAGTTACAATGAACTGATCTAGTCCAACACCTTCGCTTGGGCAGAAGAGGAAACTGACTGACTTAAGGTCCCTCCTCTAATGACTGGCAGAACCAGAAGCAGACGTCACTGTTCCTGACTCCTGGACAAGTGCGTCAGCCAGAACTAAAGATTACAAGGTTAAAAGCGAGAAATTGGATAGGGAGCTATCTCACAGTCCCTATTAATGGGATTAGGATTCAATATACAAAACATTGCTTTATTGCCAAGGCATCCATTTATTTTTTAACTTGGGGGGAAGTCTATAATTAGAATTACCAGCAGTTCTGATTAATAAATTCTATCTGCTCTCCTACTGTGCTAGGGTTCCTTCTGAGTGCTGGGACATGTTTTATTAACATGGAAGGGCTGTTGCAGCTCACCTCTTGTCACTTGAATCAGTTGCCTGCTGGCCTGGCATTCAGTTTTGTGTGGCAGAACCTTACTGAGCCTGCATGATAATGGGCCTTTTAAATCCTAAACAATAAACATTCATTTTACCACTCCACCCAGCACAGAAATGCTCTCTAACCTCAAATCAGCCACAAATAAAACTTGGAAATCAATTCATTGTGCATAGGCTTCCTGCCTGGTTCATGTTTTGCAGCAAATAATATTAGCAAAGTATCTGCCGAGCATGTGTGCTTTGAGTATGCACAAGTTGAAATATTGTGTGTAATGGGGTCTTCAACCTCTTTGTGACATTTCTGTTTTTATCCATAGAATACACTCTACTGAGCAAATCTGATTTTTATGCATTGGTAACTAGGATTAGAAAGGTTCTCAATGAGTTTCAGGAGAGGAAAAATTCTGAAATACTCCCCTTTGGTGATTTCCCCAAAATTTCAGGGGAATTTTCAGTATCCCAAAGTCCTCTGGTTGTTTAAGAAATTATGTTTAATGGAAAACCAATTTATTATATTTGTGAATGTCAGATTCATTAGAATATTCTCATGCATAAGGTATCAGTTGTTGGAGAAGCCAGTAGGAGTACATTTGGCCCTGAAGAGGAATATCTTGTCAGGTTGAGACAGAAGATCAAATGGATATGTCTCAAATTCCCTTCTACTGGGGTTTGAAGTTTAAGCCAGACTTTCTTCCTCTTGTCTCCTAGGCCAGAGTTCCTCCAGAGTTCCATTATTTCATCAAGCTTCTGGGAGCTTCCAATTTCTTAAAATTCATGAGATCTTATGGCCAGGAGGGGCAAGGCTCAAATGTTTTCGGTTAGAGATCACTCAGAGAGGCAAAGAGCCCTGTCTCAAGTATAGCTAGTGGAATCACTACTCCTCTCTCTTTCCACCACCCTAACAGTTCTGCAATTAGTGGCAAAACTGATGCTGCTTTTGGGAGTTTCAAAGGAGTTGATGTGTGTTTTTCATTAATATAAGAAAATTAGTAACTGATGCCAGAAACTAAAGCACTAGTTCTGTTAAAGCATAATATAAACCTGAATACGCAGGAGACCAACCTGAGACAACAGGAGGGTCCTCTTGGGCCACACTGGGAAGGATGTGTGGGGCAGCCACAGAAGATCTGCTGACCTTTTAATGATATTCATTTATTTTCTCTCTTTCTCTCTCCCTCTCTCCGCACATTTGCTTTCAGGCAAGGCTTTTTCCTAGTTTTAATCATACATTCTAATTAAAAACGGGTACCTCTCCAAGTTGATTGTATGCCTTTTATTTTATGTTTCAAACACTCATCTTGAAAAAAGAGAGAGTCAGAGAGAGCATGTGCCAAGGCTATTGTAAGGTACTGATTCTATTTTAAAATCACTGCAGTGTCTTTGAGATAGAGGCATGATACGATGGTCTCTCTTATTGCAGTCATGATTAAACATAATGAGTAGGATCAGCCTGCAAACTTATCACTATTCTATGTTGTAAAATTGCCCAAGAGTAAAATGCAAATACAAACAAGGAGTTTTAATGAGCCAATGTAATAAAAGATCCAGGCAACAGGAAGCTGGTGGGGGTGCTCTGGCCCCTTCCCAATGGGTGGCTTGAATCAGACTCCTTTAAAGCAAGTCTGAGTTGGGTCAGGTCAGTTTCCAAATATAGAATTTAAAATATTGCAGATTAGCTCTAAGTAGTATTATTCATTTAGAAAGAAAATTTTCTTATTTTCATTCATGTGAGAGGTAACATTGAACTCTAACCTGCAAGATGCAAAAAGAAGCAAAGATAATTTCCTTACAATACTTTTTCCATTGTGAGTTAGTGTAAGTATTTTGGCCATTTTAATTAACAATAGCTGGTAATTCTGGGCTAAAAAAAATTCTGGGACCATTAAAACTGGAATTTTCTCCTCTACCACGCCCCTGATCATACTCTAATTGAGGCTTATACTAAGTCATCATCACAACCAAAATTTATGTTTTAACAATAGAGATAATATTTTAATGGTCAGATTGATATTCATTTCAGTTGTCTCTGTGTAGCACAGCAAAAGGTCCTCTGGATCTTCCTTCTTGAATATACACATTTCTTCCTGTATAAAAGTATTCTAAATGTACCATAGATAGACGCTCCAAAATAAAGCATTTCAGTTAATTCTAGCATATGATGAGTTGTCCTTTTTGATTTTTTGCACAAGAACTAGTTGTAATTTTAGACTTTGGCAAGATGGAAGGAGGAGGGCATGTGAGAGTATTTCTCCTTAAGTTTTATCCCCAAGGCACTATGTTGCTGATGAGGTTCTGTGATGGGTAAGGATGGACACTTGTTCCCTGACATGGGAATATTCTTTGCATGGCTCAGGGATATTCTTGTGCCTTGTGTTTGTAAGGGCTTTGGAGCACAGCCCTGAATGTCCTCATAGTGGGAAACACTCCCAAGGCCTTTTTGGTGGGCTTGTCAAAGAATGCTCTCATGTTAGACATTTGGATTCCACTGGGAAATTGTCAGGGAAGGCAGGACATAAACTGTCTTGCTTCTCTGTGACATTTTAACTTTTGGAAAAGAAAGTTACTTTCTAGTATTGTTCATGATTTATCTGAAACTGGAGTGTATATCTTTAAGCTTTGGTGGCATTTTAACTGTACCCTCTCTTTTGTCTAAACTTTTTTTCCAGAGAGATACATTTGATTCAGAGAAGATGCATCTATTTTCATGATTGCAGAGTCTCTGTCCAAGTTGACCAAGAGTTCTTACCAAAAATAACCCCCAAGATGTGAGGGCAGTAAAGAAAGTTGCCATTTTAGGAGGTACAACTCACCTCACTGCCACACTTGAGAACAAATGTGTAATGAAGGAGGATTTTCTTCTTGTTTTGAAGCTAAGAATATAATTACCACTTGGTAATTTAAAGGATGCCAACTCATTAATGCTGTTTAGTAAGCACTAAATTGCTTTAGAGGGCAAAGACACTGTGTCACCTGCCATTCATTAGACGGTCACAGGCCATTGTCAAACGCTGAGCATGTTAGAGCCCTCTGCAGTGATTTGATCACATTGTGTTCTGTCTGTGGAGATTCTAGAGTTTGAGGCTTTGCTGGAATCCCCACTTCCTGGGAACATGATGCTGAAGCTCTACTATACATTGGGATATTTGAATGGAATCAGAGATTGTTTCAGAGACGTGCCCTTTAAAGCCCTAGAGGACCCAAACTGACCGGCTTTCAAAACATGTTGATCTGACCTCACTGTTCAATTTTGATGAATGGTCTTTTTGTTTCTAGCTTTTGATTTAAAAAATTCCTTTTGTCTCATGATCTTTCAACCTTAAGAATGTGCCAGAAATTTAAAAAATGTTAAAGAAATATTTCACCTGCTGAACAAGTGCATACTTTGAAAGGGAGGGTAAATAATAGACAACATACATGAGAGAAGAAAAAATCTTAGTAATACTAAAGCACATCAAGACTGTGCAAAAAAAAACTCCACTAAATTTAAACTGGAATATAGTTTCACAGGGTTTAGGTGGAGATGTACAGGGGTCATCAGAGAAAATTTGACACATCCATAAAAGTGGCAGTTGTTACCTTTTAGCTTCTTTCACCTTCTCTTTTGACTTGGATTTCCCTGATGGCCCTTCTGTTTTCTAAGAACCTCTCAGTTGTTCCCTCAGAATGCACCACTGAAAGCTGTAAGGTACACAAACACAGATAGCATATGTACAGAGTCACGCGCGCCCTAAAATGGTGACAGGTGTTGCAATACTCATCATTGGAGATAGCTAACTGCTGAAGTTAAAGTACAATATTGAGATTGATAAAGATTGAAAGAGATGGGAGAAAGAGACTGAGCTAGTTCATGTAACAGCTGCAACCATTCCCAAATGTTTTTCTGCATAATCATGCAAGAAATTCATCATGCATTTTCTATTAAATATTCATGCAACTTACTCCATAGGAGGGCTGTGGTATTTATTAATTCCCCAGTGTTGGTAGGTTTTGGTACATCTACTGCCAGCAATAAATGTGTCATGCCTAGCAAATTCAATTCTTGGCAGAAATATTAGAATATAATACTTGCTTACAGGATATTGCAAGCTTTAATTATGCCTAAATGATTTTCAAGACTACCTTAAAATAAGCAACTGATTCCTTTTGCTTTTGGATAAGAGGAAGGGTCAGAGGGGTGGGGAATGGATGGGTACACAGAAGCATTTTGCTTTAAATGTCCATCTTTATGAGAAGTGCTCCATTTCTACCACATACTAGTAATTACTGTAAAAAGAAGTTGGGTCTAATGATTATCAGCAAGTGAAGTCATCTGTTCTTTCACACAGTTGGAAGTTCTTTATCCTAACACTTTATTAACTGAAAGGATGAAAGAGAAAAAGCTAATTATCAAAATTTGTCCTCTAAATTAGTCATCACATAACATTACAAATCTCAAAGCTGGGCTTTACCAACATGGATTGATAAAAATCAAAATGAGGCTTGTCTTAGTCCATTTGGGCTGCAATAACATAACACCACAGCTTATAAACACAGAAATTTATTTCTCATAGTTCTGAAGGCTGGAAGGCTGCTGGGGGCCTTTCTGACTCATGGCTGACATTTTCTCATTGTGTTCTCACATGGTAGAAGGGGCAAGCTCGCTCTCTGGGTTTTCTTTTATAAGGGCACTAATCCCAATCATGAGGGCAGAAATCTGCCCTCATGACCTAATCATCTACCAAGGGCCCCCACCTCCCAATGTCATCACTTTGGGGGTCAGGATTTCAACATATGAACTTTGGTGGGGGGCACACACATTCAGATCATAGCAAAGCTGATAACCCACACCTCAGAGTACTTTAACATATACAGACACAGGGTAAGATAGCATTTTTTTTTTAGCAAAACATTTTAAAAATGCCTATTTTGTGCATTACACAAAACTTGAAACTCCAGGAAATAAGATGGAAGTAGAGGACAGAAGCTGTTTTTAATGTGTTTACAGTCTAGGTGGGGGAGAAAGACATCCATCCCATAAACAGCTAGAGAAACAAACACATATTTGATAATGTAGAAATAACTGACTATATTCATAAGATGCATCACATTTACCTTTCCAAAATTCTTAAATGAGCATTTGTTTCTCATGACAATTCTGTCAAGTAAGAAGAGCAGATAATGTCCTCGCTTTTTAAATGGTGAAAGTTGAATGGCTAGTCTATGTTTTTCAGTAGGTTAATGAAGAGTTATGGTTACCACCAATTATTCTGACTCCTGGGTACACTGAGGCAAAACATCACCCAGGAAACCCCCAGAGGATGCATCTTCCAGTAGCTCTTCTTTTCTTCCATAGCAAGGGCTTCCCAGAACCGATTTTTAAAACAGTATGAATTTTTGCTTCTGGTGATGTTAAAGTAGTTTTCAGCAGACCATTCGCTAGCCCAAAACAACTAGAAAAGCTAGATAAAACAATTAGTTTCAAGGCATTGAAAGGCATTGAAGGACTTGGAGGAAGGAGAAATATTCTAAAAATGGGGAAACCTCAGAGATTTCAACCAATAGTCTGCATCTTCTGTTCTCCTCTGGGGGTTTTGCTGATTCTGGGCATGGGTAAAGAGTCTGAGAATCTGAAATATGCCTCCCAGAGGGAGGGCTGCTGCTGGGAGACAGAAAAACCAGCAGAGATTTTTGCAGTGGGGAGGGGGATAGTGGTGTGGCTAAGTAGGACAAAAAACTGAGATGGACAGATAGTCAATACATATAGCATACATAATACATTTGCTAAACACCTAAAGCTATAGTTCAGAAGGCCAAGAAGCTAACCAGAAAGCCTACAAAAAACGGAAAAGAGTTCTCAACAGTCTTGCCATGCGGAAACATAAGGATTGGAGTTCAGGACCTAGCCAGGAGTGAAGTAAACCAGAGACAGACTTAGTCATACCAAAATTGCAATCAGCCTTGAATCAGTTCACTTACTGATCAGATTAGGTTGGTCAGTTCTCACTCTGCCTAGCAGAGGAAAGATGAACTCTTTCTGGATGAAGTTAACATTACATGGAGCTTCCACAGTGTTTTTGTGTGTGTCTGTTTGTACATGTATATAGTCTAGTATTCCATTAAAAAATTACTGGTATAGGAGTCAAGGGAAAAACTTCCCCTTTGCTCTCTGAAGTTTCACTGAAAAAATCAAATCACAAAAGGCAGATTAATTGGAGAAAAGGCATACAAATTTATTAACATGTACACAGAGTGAACATCCCACTAACCAATGGGGTGCAGAAGCTTATAACCATCTTGAGGTTAAAGAAAGAATGGGGGCTCAGAGTATGGCCAGAAACAGGTTATGGTTGTAAACTGCGTTATAGTGGCAAGACAGCTGATGGAGCGAAGAAGAGGCCAGGCTAGCAAATGTGGTCTTGTTAAGCAGTTGAAATCTCACAGGTAGAAGCCCCTCATAGAGAATAGATGGTAAATGTTACTTTCATATCTTTAAAGTGACAGACTCACTTAATCTTTGCTAGATCTGGACAAGGGAAGGCCTGGTTACACCAGTGCAGATTCTCTACAGATGCAAATTTCCCCCACAAAAGATAGCTTTGCAGGGCTACTTCTGCTTGCTAGCTTTCTAACAGTTATCTGGAAATATGTCAAAGAAATATATTTTGGGGTAAAATATTTTGATTTTTTTTACCAGGTATGCCAAGAGATACAATCATATAACCAAAAATAAGAGAAAAAATAGATAACAGAAACATACCTATAGGTGATAACAGATATTGGTGTTAGCATACAAAGATCATAACTATTAATATGATTAGGATGCTAAAGAAAATAGAGAAAAGGTAAAGAAAATAGAAAATAAGATAAAAAACTTTTTATCAAAGAATTGGAATCTATTAAAAAAGAATTAAATGTAAATTTCAGAAATAAAAAAATTAAGAACTCAATAGATAGTTTTTCACAGAAAAATTGATTCAGCAGAAGACATGATTAGTGCATAAGATTGGCCAATAGAAAAATATTTAAAATTGCAGCACAGAAAAAAGAATTGAAAATATAGAAAGGGCACTAGAGACACATGTAAAACAGTAAAAATTTCTATTATATATATCAATTGAATACATAAGGAAAGATGAAAGCAACATTTGAATATATCTTAGTAAAAAATTTTCCTAAACTGATAAACCCACAGATTTAAGAAGTGTCTCAAATCCAAACCGTATAAGTAAAAGAAAAACATTCAAGTCATATGACAGTAAGAACTGCTGAAAACTAAAGGCAATGAGAAAAAATTTAAAGCACCCAAAATAGGTTCATTATCTTCAAAGGAACAACAAAAAGAATTAGAACCTGACATTTTACAGAAATGACGAAACCCGGGAGACAACAGAATGACATCTTTAAAGTGATGAGAAAAAAAAGTATCTGCCAACCTAGAATTCCATGCCCAGCAAAAATATTCTTCAAAAATAAGGTGAAATAAAGATATCTTTAGAGATGCAAAAACTAAAAAATTTTTTTGTAGAGGATCTCCACTAAAAAAAGATAAAGGAAGTATTTCATTCAGAAGAAAAATCACTCCAGATGGAAAAACAGAAACACAAGAAGGAATGAAGAACATCAGAACTGGTAATTTTGATTATAAAGACCATCAATATTATTAATAATATCTAATGAGTTTATAATATATATAGAAATAAAATGCATAATAAAAATTATGCAGGAGGTGGGAAGGACTATGTGGAGTTAAAGTGTTCTAAAGTCTAGTGTTCTTAGGGAAGTTGTAAAATAAGTAATTTGATGTCATTGTAACAAGTCAAGGGTGCATGCTGCAAGAATATTAGAAGAAAGTATAAATACAAGGTAATACATAGAAAAATGAAATCACAACAAATAGTTTGGATTAATTGAAAAGAGTACAAGAACAAAGAGAAAAAGGAGGATAAAACAGGTGGGTCATCCAGAAAACAAAAAGAAAAATGATAACTATAAATCTCAACTTATTACAATTAAATTAAATAAAAATTGATTGTATATTGCCATTAAAAAATTAAAACTTGATTAAAAAATAAAACAATAATATTCTATTTAACAATGGCATGCCTTAAATGTAAGGACACAGAGCAATTAAAATTAAAAGGATGGAAAAAAATAGATCATGTAAATACTAACCAAAGAAAGGTCCAAGTTGCAGACAAACTGGACTTTAAGGTAGATTTTAAGGTAAACTAGATTTTAAGGTAAAAAATATTAAGACAGACTAAAAGAGATATTCATAATGATAATGGGGTAAATGCACTAGGAAGATACCACAATTCTAAATTTGTAGCCACCTAGTAACATAGTTTAAAATGTATAAAGCAAAAATTAATGAAAATAAAAGAAGAAACAGACAGATCCAGAATCACAGTTGGGGACTTTAACTCACCTTTCTTAATAGGTGATAGTATAGACAAAATAATCAGTAAGGTTATAAAAGATCTGAATAATAAAATTAACCAACTTGAGCTAATTTATATTTATAGAACTATGCACCCAACAATGTCAGAATACTAATATTGTCAAGTGCAAATGGAACATTTGCCAAAATTGTCCATATGCCAGGTCATAAAACAAGCCTCAATAGATTTTAAAGATTCTATCATTCAGAATATGTTCTCTGACCATGGTGGAATTGAGTTAGAAATCAATTAACTAGAAAATTTCCAACTTTTTGAAAATTAAGCAATGTACTTCTAAGTTTAACCACACACAGAAATTAGAAAATATTGTGTACTGAACGATAAAGAAGATACAATTTATTAAAACCTGTGCAATGCAACTAAAGTGCTTAAAGGCACATAGTAGGAAAGAAGACAGAAAAGGAATGATCTAAGCTTTAATTTAAGAAACTATAAAAAGACACAATCACAATCACAAATCACACAATCACAAATAAAGAAAATAATAAAGATAAAACAAGTAATCAATGAAATAGAAAAGAAAATTACAGCAGAAAAAAGTCAACAAATCTAAATTTTGGTTCTTTGAAAATATTAAAATTGATAAACCTTATGAGCAAGACTGTTCATGAAAAAGAGAAGATACATATTACTAATATAAGAAATGGAAATTGAGCATCAGTATAGATTGTGCATATATTAAAGAAATAAAACTGGCTGGACAGTGGCTCATGCCTGTAATCCCAGAACTTTGGGAGGTTGAAGTGGGAGGATCACCTGAACCCAGAAGTTCAAGACCAGCCTGATCAACACAGTGAGACTCTGTCTCTATTAAAAAACAAACAAACAAAAAATTAGCTAAGCATGGTGGCATGTGCCTGTAGTCCCAACTACTTGGGAGGCTGAGGCAAAAACAAAAACAAAACAATAACAAGAAAAAACTCAAACAAAGAAAGAAATAAAACAAATATAGACAGATGTTATAGACAACTTTATGCCAATGTATTTGACAATTTAGAGGAAATTGCCAAATTACTCAAAAAAATTTTAACAATTAACTTTGTTATTAAGGAACCTCTTAGATAAACTATTGAATGTGCTTCAACCAAAGAGCAATTCCCTCAATTGACTTAGGAGACTCTTTGCCAATAAAGAGAACAAGGAAAGATGGGGAGCAGAAGGTCTTTTTCATTTACCCAGATGCATGCACAGGTATACGAGGATGAGGGCAGTGTGAAGCAGGTGAGAAAAAGAGCCGCAGATAAATGGAAGATTGGTGTTACTGGGAAGAAAAGATTTGAGACAGAGGCCTTCTGAGTGAGGTTAGGGCTCTGAGTAGTAAGCATTTATCCTGTTTGCTGTTGGTCGGAGCTGTGTGACAGTCAGATAGAGATGCCCCTGAGGTGTGGGGATGGGGATGTCTCTTCAAAGCAGTCATGAAGTTGGTCGAATCATCCACCATATGGTGGATGGGAGATGGGCAGATAGTCTTAATTCAGATCTTAACATTGATTATTTGGTCATCTCCCATCCACTTTAACTAGGGAGATTTTGTCTTCCCTAGGAGGAAGAGCTAATTTACTTGTTCTGTTATTTTGGCTTTCCAGGTACTCTCGTTTTTTAGCCCTAAAAGGAAGTGCTAATCAGACTCAAAATAAAGCCCAAATTCTACTTTGAAAAATAACAAGCTTTCATAAAATTTAAGCATCAGTTGCATTTTCACCATTTACTTATGTTTTTCTCTAATCAGAATTCTGACTTTTTTTTTAGATGTGTGTGATTTTGAAGTGTATCTGTGTATATGTGTTATGCGTTCATGTATACTCTGCTAACAAGATATTAATTTTCTATTTGATCATAAAAAGTTCTTATGGTATATAAGGAACAAAATCTGAGTTTCCTTGATCTCTTTGTCAATTTAAATCTTGTTTCTACTTATATAAGTCTCCTGAAAGTCATTATTAGCTTCTTACAGAAACAGAGAATGACATGAATAAACATGTTTTCCCGTAGCACACAAATATAAGCTTATCTGGGTCTAATACTGATGTTTATATGCTATTAATATACACTTAAATGACCTGAATTGCTGCACTAGAAGAATCAATTAAAAAACACAACTAAAGATAAAAGGCAAACTCACTCAAGACAATTTATGGCTTTAGCTCTCAGAAAATTGTAAATATGTGGCTGCAAGATTTAAAAAAATCTCTTCCATAATATTAACTGAGAAAGTAGTATGTTGTAACAATGTATAAACCAATGTGCCACTCAGAAGTAAAACAATAAATTGGAGCTCAATAATATACAACCTAAAAACCTTCCATAAAGGTGCTGTGCAATAACAGTACATTATTTTCAGGAGCATTAAGTGCTGTACCAATGCCAGTTTATTAATCCTCATGGTCTCCTGAAAGGAAATAAGAAAGAAATTCCCGTGGATACTTATGAGCTCTTTTTGACAAGAGAATCAGCAGGTGGCTCAAACCCAGGCTTCTGGGCTCCCTCCATGGGTGCCAAGTGGTGGATGGCTAAACCTAGAAGAACTCTGCGAGCAGGCTCTCTCAAAGTGTGGTCCGCACTGGCCTCACCTGGGGTGCTGTTAAAATGAAAACATACAACAGCAGAATCCTGGGACCCATTTGAATGGGTTTTAGATTTGATTCAAAATCTCTGGGCACAGGGTCTGGGAATCTATATTTGTTTGTTCCTTCCTTTATTTTTTACCAAGTTTTCCCCAGTAACACTGATGCTCACTGAAGTTTGAGACTTACTCCCTTAGAGGCCATCTAGTCAATCCCCTGATTTTTAGATGAGACTCAGAGGGGGGAAATGATGTTCAGAAAGCCACCCAGACATTTAACGGCAAAGCTAGAGAAGACCCAGGTCTTCTAACTACTCCCAGGCCAAGGTCCTTTCTACCATACCTAGTTGATTCTGAAATTTGGTGAATGGTATGAGCATCCCAAGAACCAATGCTATATACTCAGGAATGTGACTCCAGATAATTCTGCATTTCTCTAAACTCAAATTTTATTTTACTTAAAAAAATACTGTTAAAGGAAAGTCCAAAGAATATGGAAGAATTAAAACTCTTTCCTCTCAGCTGTTTACAAAGTGGTAAGGCTGAGAAACCAGGAAATCCTCCCTTTTAACACTCATAGAAGTGTGGTTGAGATGCAAGTACAGTTATGTGCCAAATAACAATGTTTCAGTTAACAACGGATGGCATATATGATGGTAGGCCCATAAAATAATAATACTGTATTTTTACTCTACCTTTTCTATGTTTAGATATGCTTAGGTACACAAATACTTATCACTGCATTACAGTTGCCTACAGTATTCAGTACAATAATGTGCTGTATGAGTTTGTAGCCAAGGAGCAATAGGCTATATAGTACCATATAGCTTAGGTGTGTAGTAGGCTGTAACATCTAGGTTTGTTTGAACAATGATGAAATTGTCTAATGCACATTTCTCAGAATGTATCTCCATTGTTAAGTAGTGCATGACTGTAATTTCCATCTAGGAAAAAAAGATAATTCCAAAGGTTACTGTTTATTAACCTGTAGGACATTAACCAGTTTTGTATGTAGCCCAGCAATATTATCCTAACCTTATTTTATTAAATTTCCTACAAACACTTGCTCCTCAAATTCTCATTTGAAGCAAGTTTAACATCTCACTGGTTCCTTCATTAATTAATGATTTAAATACAAACTTTGATACATATTCATTAGATTGTTGAATGAGTATTATTGTCTAAATTTTTAAAAATTATACTCAAACATGAGAAATAAATAATTGTTGAAGGCATGGATGGGTGAGAAGTTGCTCTATGAAGTCTTCCCTGAGTCTACCAGAGTAACTGGCACTTCTCCTCTATGTTTCTACAACATTCCACATATGTATAACATGCCTCTTGTATGGCAATTATTGAATAGTTGCAAATACCTCCTCAGCGCAGGGACCATTAGTGAGCTTTGCATTTTATTTTGACATGGTAAATGCTTAATACATTTTTGTTTCAAGAATGATTCAGTTGACTAGGTTCTCTTGGGGAATGAAGATTCATCACAGGGGTGAATGCTGAATGAGGGTCAGGACCATATCATACTCATTTTTGAACTTCTCACTGTGCACTGTTGCAAGTAAACTTGCTGAAACGGGGCCAACATGGGCAAAATTTAGAAGAAATTGCTTTGTTTATGGAGACTTGCTTCTTAATGGAAATAGTAATAATAGTGTATACTACTACTGTTTAATCATCTACGTTATGCAGAGACAAAAACCTCGAGTCATATATATTATTTATATACATACACACACACATATAATATTTCAACCTCACAATACTAAAAGCTAAATAAGTTTTCTTAGCCTCATTTTCCCAAGGAGGAAACTGAAGCCTGGAGAGGGAATGTATTGAAAAAATTATATGTCTAGTAAGAAGCAGACTGAGGATTTGAGCTCGGATTTCTCTGATTCCAAAGCCCAAGAGTCAATCCAGATTCCATTGCACGCTGGCTATATAAGCCTAGGCAAGTTATTAAATACCTAACCTCCCTGAGCTTTTGTTTTTTAATAATACCTGTAAAATGAAAAACAATGCAGAAAAAGCACCACCATAGCGCCCGCCACATTGTCAGTGATGTGGCAATAACCATGATTGCCATTGTTATCGTTTGGCCCCTAAGCGTGCCTGTTCACCTCACCTCACCACGCTGCACCTTCAGCTCAGACTGCTCTCCAGCTGTTGAGGCTCCAAGCACTGACACTCCATCAGGGTTTATTCTTTGGAGCTACTGCCTCCTGCCCTAGTGCAGTGCTTCTTAGAGTTTAACCTGTGCGGGAATGGTCTGAGGCTCTTGTTAAAGTGCAGATCCTGATCCAGTGGGTCTGAGGTGGAGCCCCAGACTGAATTTTTAACAAGCTCCCACGTGGTGCCGACACTCTTGGTGCCTGCACCACACTCGGGCATCCCAGCAAGGCCTCTCCTTCCCTGCTTCCTTCCCTCGATGCCCGCTTTCTCCCCTGCAACCCAGTCTCATTCCCTCAAGGGCTTTTTTTTTTTTGCTATGTGATAACAGAAAACTGAATATTAATGATTTCCCCAAGTAACAAACTTATATTTTAAAAAATTTGCAGCTTCATTCCATGCATATATTGCATAATAATGAAGTCTGAGCTTTTAGTGTAGCCATCACCCAAATAGTGTACGTTGTACCCATTACAAACTTTCATTTTAACCCTGCTTTCCGCAGCTTGTAGTTTCTCTCCCTCTACTGCCTCCACCCACATGATCATTCCAAAAGCTGTAAGGAGAGGGTATGTTTGTGAGTGAGGAGGGATGAGGGGTAAGGTTGGGGAGGGGGTTGGGGAGGAAGCTTTTTGGTACTGTCATTGACTTGTACCAGTCCATTTATCAAGTAACTAAAATAATGCACCATGGCTCCAAAATTCCTAATGCAAGCTAATGAATTCTCTCATCTTATGAGCCTATCTTTCATCTTAGAAGTAGGTTATAAATGCCAGCACAGTATTCCTGTAGAAAGTGTTGATTAACTTTTTGTGCAGTTGAGCTGTTAATAGGCAGTACTGTAGCTTTGGGAAATCAAACAAATATTGACAGAGCCCAGTGAAATGATGTAGTGATTATGATACTCTTTCTCCCACAGACCAACAGGGGCCCTCCCACGCCAACTCTCAGGCAAACTCTGCTCTTGGGGAAAGATTCAATAATTGACATAATCAATCTTTATTCATCCAAGTTTAGAAAAAAAATTTCAGAAAAAAATCCATTCTGTTAACGAAAAGTGTGTGTGCATATATACACATACATGTATACATGTGACCCTCTCTGCAATGTTATTCACGCTACCCCCATTTTCACATATGAGGATATTGAGTCGCGTGGTGTAAATATCTGGATCAGGGCCTGAAGAATTGTTATCTAAGGGAAAAAAATCATGCAGAAATTTCCAGTTTTATGACCATTATTTAGAAAAATATTTTGCAAATACCAGTATTTTATGCATCTATCACCATCATTATCATCACCTGGAAGATGGATATACCTCTCTTTTATTATCTAAGTGTGCAAACATAGCAATGCATGCTAGTAAGAGATGTCATATCTAAGTACAAAAGAGTGCATTTTAAATGTTTATGCTTAAAATGAGCTGCCGTTAAAAGTAGTTAACTTGCTGTCACACTGTGGTTGCCTACCCAATTACACCTTGCAGCTGTTCCTGCTCTATGCCCAGCTACCAGCTCGATCCTACTGTCAGACCTTGACAGGCAAGAGTGGAAGATAAGAAAATGCCCAGTACTGCTTTCCTTCCTGACAGCCAGGGCTTGAGCATGTGCCCCCATCCGGGCTTAAGGGACCTGAAAGGCAGCTGACGGGGGACTGCTGGGAACGTCTTCCTCTCACATGAAAGGAGACGCATGGAGGATGTGTCTCTTCTGCATTTTGCAGTGATTATGTGCAGATATGATACCCTGGAACCAAGGCGGCCATTCCATAATCACCGAAGCAAAAGGCTCTGAGTACAGGAGACCAGAAAGATGAAAAGAGCCTGGGGTCTCAATGGCATCATGGAACTCTTGCCTCCATTGTGGAACTGCCCTTGCTTGCAGATTGCTTACTTTGTGAAATGATGAATGCCCTTTTTGTTTCAGTCACTGTTAGTTGACTTTTCTGTTCCTTGCAGCCCAAAGCATCCTAATTGGTTTTCCAGTCCTTGAGAAGGGAGCCCCTACAATTGTGATTGGACACTTCCATGGCAGAGTACACTGTACTTTTTGAACTCTTCCTAAGATGGCAGAGGACATAATTCTGGTCAGCTGCACTTGGAAATAGGCTCTATCTACAAGTTGTAGGAATTTGCTCTGCTAGCCCTGATCAGGAAGCCTGACCCTGTGTCCTTGATGTGCCAAATTCCGTGTCATTTGTAACAAAATCTCAGGTTTGGGGCTAATGGTAGTTTTTAAGGCTTTTGGTTTTATGCATATTTAGACAGAATATGGCCTATAAATTGTAGTCTCTTCAATATTATCAGTGGAATGTATTTTTTTTTTTCTTTTAGAGACAGGGTCTCACTCTGTTGCCCAAGCTGCAGTGCAGTGGCCCAATCATAGCTCACTCTACCCTTAAACTCCTGGGCTCAAGCGATCCTCCCAGCTCAGCCTCCTGACTTAGCCTTCTGAGTAGCCAGGACTACAGGCACCATGCCCAGCTAGTTTTTTGCTTTTGCTTGCTTTTCTTTTTTCTTTTTTTTCTTTCATTTCTTTTCTTTTTTCTTTTCTCTTTTCTTTTCTTTTTATTGGTAGAGACAGGGTCTCATTATGTTGCCCAGGGTGGTCTCAAACTCTTGGCATCAAGTGATCCTCCCACCTCAGTCTCCCAAAATGCTGGGATTATAGGCGTGAACCATCATGCCTAGATGATGAGTAGAACACAGTTTGAAAGCAGGCTATTAACAGACAGATCCATTTATGTTCTTTGAAAATGATGCCATATATAAAGGTTTTTTTCTCAATAAGGTAAACTGTTTTCACTGTTGTAAGCATTATCTGAAATTGAGCCCAGACCCTCGGACTATACTGTGATGGGAGGAGGTATGTATCTATGAATAGGGTGGCAATCCTATTTTTGGAAATTTACAGGAGCCCCTTGTAAAAAATAAATTAGAAGGATTGTTGATCTTACCTTTCTACTTTCCTTTTGGTTTTTATGACACCAAAACTTGCTTTTTTGATTTAGACTGATTCCCCCTTCATAGACATAACTTTTGACTTTCTATAATCATATATTATTGCAGTTACTGTTTGGGTATATGACATTCAACATTCAAAAAAAAGTGGAAGATTTTAGAATTAGAAATTTCTTACTATTTTTGACTTAAAGCTTCACTGGTTCAAGATTTTAAATGTTGAGATAATAAAAATATCTTGATGTCCTTTATTTCACCATCATATTTTTCAAAATCTATTTTCATGTGCTCATGAAATTCACAAGCAAAATGCATTTCCTTCCACATGCACACACACAAATAATAAATTTGGCACAGGAAAACTGGAGGTACTCTTTAAATTTAGAAAGTATAAAATCTAAATTGTCAAACAAGGCAAAAAACAAAATACAAAAAAACAGGGCAGTGCCACGGAGGACATTGTACGACAAAAGCTTCAAAGATGTCATCCACATCCACTCTGGCTCCTTGGCTGTGTGTTCCAAAACTGAGAGAAAAAAGAGATTCCGAGGGATGGAAGGCCAGAGGATGAGCAGGCTTACTCAGTCTGTGGTTTCGGCCCCAACTAACCCTGTCTCTACCTTTCACCTGTCACCTCCACCATCAATGCCACATTGTATTGTATGAATTTTTGTATTATTTTCAACATGTAAGACAAAGTAGATATTTAATGAAGTCCTATTGTAATCCTTCCAATATGAAATGCAAATAAGAATCTTGATTCTCCCAGGATAAAGATCCTTTCAATCCATTGAAAGGATTTTTTTTTCAGGGGAACAGCACGTTCAAAGTTGTGCTTTAGCGAAATTCAGCAAGCAGTTGTGTGTGGGGTAGAGTGGAGGGAAGTGGAGGAGGCTAATTGAGGAAATTGGATAAAGAATCATTGCAGTAGTTTAGATAAACTTAAAAGGGTTTGGTGGTATAAATTAGAGTAGTGTCCTGGAGAATGGAGACAGGTGCAGAAGTGTCATGCCTGATGTATCTCAAATACATCTTGCATTCCTCTCCACCTCACTCAAATTTGATCTTTGAGCTTAGCCCTGTTTGGATATGCAGGGCCACTTCCAGCCAGAGACTGGAGGTGCTCACCCATCACACCACACCCTCTGCCACCCTCGCTGCCAATCCTATGGGCGCAAACACTTGCAGTTCTCCAGGCAGCCCATCCTCAGGAGCTTTGCTTCACCCTTCATTTGAGGTCCCTTCTCTTCATTGCTGGGGCTTACTCATGCTTCCAGAACCTGGCTGAGTAACCCTCTCCTTTATGCAGCCTCATGTAACACCTCCAGGTAGTAGAGCTGACCATCCCCTCCTTTGGGCTTTTCTGAATCTTGTCTGGATTTGGCACTTACCACACTGAATTGCACTTTGATTAAACTCTTTCCCAATATCCACTGTGAGGACTGTAGGCAGTTGGTAAATAGTTCTTGAATGGCTAAGTTCTGATAAAGCTTCTGCCTTATTCTGGGGCCCTATCTGCACTGCCTCATAACACAGTTTTTACAACTGCCCTCCTGCCTTCATCCCTGTTCCCAGGTTTCTCTTGCACTAATTGCTCAGTAACCCAGTCATATTCAAGGGTTGTTGGTCTGTGTTGTCTTATTGCTCCTTTTCCCCACCATTGTTGGGAACCTGGCTGAACTCTAGGCCAGTGTCAGCCCTGTCACTTGTCCATAGACCAGCCATGAACCATGTGCCCAACCATGTGAAAACTTCCAAGTTTACCAGCTCTAGACACCCAATGACTCAACTCCTAGACCTACCCCCCAAACCACAGACTACCTGGTCTACAGCTGGAGAACTCCACACATGTACTTGTTCACCAGGCTGAACTACCAGCAGCTATACCTCCCTTGCATTTGTTCCTCTCTCCAGCCACCCACCAGTGGGCACAAGTAATGCCTAGTTTGATCTTCCCATTTCTCTAGAATATGACTAATGGTGCCCTGCAGGATCTCAATATATGGACTCCATTGGATTCAGGAACAGCTTGGATTTGGGGATAAGGTAGATAAATGTGGGGCAGGAGTCAAAAGCTAACTGAGGCATACTGAGTGATTAGGAACATGATAGCATGGAGAAAAGAAAGCCCATAAGAAGGAATATTTTTAGGAAGGAAGATAATGAGTTCAGCTTTTAAGAGTCAATGATGGGTAATTTTGGATATACCCAGGAGTGATATTAAAATATTGAATGAGGTATAACATGACATCAACCAATCAGCAGAGATGACATTGTCAGGCTATACGGGCACCTATCAGCCTTACCATATGGGGTGGAGGGAGCTAGTGAAGCACAAAAGTTCACAGGGGTCTTTATCCTGGGCCAGGCTCACTAAATCCCAGATACACTTCCCATCTGAACTTCAACCTTCTTTTCCCTTGTCCCTCCTGCTGATGGTTAGACTGTGTCTACTTGCCAGTGGTAGTAGTCTTAACCTTTTTTCACTCCCTTATTAACCCCTGGGTAGTTTGCTTTAGGATTACCTCCAGGCTCCTAGTTATAGAACTCTGTGACTCTCCTCCTTGTTCCACCTTTTATGACTTTGTAAGAGCATGGCCAGCCCCCCCACTCCTTCAGCACGTAAAGACCTCTTTTATCCTCACAAACAAGAGAGGGCTGACTGCTGTGGATTTATGCAAATTCAGTTTTTAACCTGCCAGCCAAAGAATAGGGCATCGAGATTAATTCTTAAGATGTTTCTCAGCTTTTGAATTTTGTGTTCCAGAGAGGGTGTTTTTGATTTTTCTGTTTGGCAGATTTGATATAGAAATAAAGATAGAAAGTTAATTGTTAGCTCTGGGCATTTAAAGAAGGTGAGGGTTTTTACCTACGCTGCTTGGAAAGGACAAACTTATTGCCTAAGGATTTAACACTGGATTAGGAGCTTCTGATTCAAATTGAAAATACAATAAATGTCAAATAACCAAATTGGTTGCACCAGGGGTCACTCATTAGAGAGAGCAGAGAGTTAGCATAGCTAATGAGAAAATCTCCAGCAGGGGAAGCAAGGATGCTGGATTCTGTTCTCACTTCTGCTGGTGTCCTACGGGGAACGCCAGAGTACGAAACTTTGATTTTCCCAGATTCCTTCAGTTCTAGCACTGATGCAGGAGAAATGTGAATCTGCTGCCCCTTTTACCTCGCAGGTGTGTAGGAGGTTTGTGCAGCTGGACAGCACTAGCCTGTGTATCTACCGGCACCTCAGGCTAATTAGAAGCCTGTGTCCTTTAGTTTCAACTGGTTTAATGGGTATAAGATGCGTTGATAGTGGAGCTGTTTGTCATGCAAGGCAGTCCCTTGCCTATTCAGTGGAGACAGACTGCCACCTCAGAATCCCCGGGTCCTGACTCTGCCATGAGACTTGCCAAGTGATGACATAAACACCCACTCGAACGTCTGTGAAATGTCTGCCTCTTGAGTGTTCCCTTTGATTCATCTCCCACCCCACCCCCTGACGCTCATTTCCTGACTGCCCTTGCTCCAATCCTAGGAGTAAGCTTCCTGGCCTCGATCCTGAGCCGGCGGAATCAGCCACCTCCTCTGAGTGTTCAGAATGCTCCTCCTGGCCAGCGTCTCGCTCCCCAGATGAGTGGCAAGGAGTTGAAGGCACATCACCTCCTCCTGATCTTAATAAGATGCACTTTACCTGGCTTTAGGCCCAGGGTTGTCTGGAAGCAATAATATGTTGGCTGACTACTACATTTGCAGAGATAAGTTTAATGGATTTCTCAGTGTTTTGAGGTATATTCTTTATGGTTAAGATTGACTTCATGACAAAACCTACTATTCTCTGCCTTTAACCGTGGCTAGGGTTTTCACTACTTTGTAATATAAATCTTTGCTTCACCTCATTGTCTTTTCAAGCCACTGCATTAAAACTACCACCTTTCACTGCCAAATTCCTGAGCAGGAATAATATATTGGTTGTGTTAATTTCTTGATCATCTATCCTCATATTAGGCCTTTGCGATCTGTTTTCTGCCTCCACCAGACGTCTGAAATGATTTTTTTTTTCTGTGCTTTTATACCGGTCCTGTGTCGTTTTCTCAGATACTAGCCCATTAAATCTCTCTGGGGTATACAATACTGTTGATTACCTTTTTTTTCCTTAAAAATTTATCCAAGACTCTCCCATTTAGATGCAAATACTGCCTTGGGTAACGGAGGAGGGAGAGAGGTGACATGAGCCCCATGTATTTGCCATCCCTGATGCTTCTCACAAATATATCTTAAATTGATTGATTTTGAAAAAAGAAGAGAATCTTTTTGAAAGTCTTGGAAACAGAATACAAAGCTCTAGAGAGCATAAAAAGAATAAAAAGTAGAAGTACCCAGTTCATATTATCAGTTTACTAGACTTGCTAATGGAAAGTATTGTTTAACTGATTGAACACCTATATTGTGCCAGACATTATATAGTAAATACAAATAGCTCTGTTTCCCCCTAGTTGTCATCCACTCTTTTCAGTATTAAGACAAAGGACTGCACAACATGCTATGACCTCCAGGTCCTTTTTAGAAGGAAAAAAATAGGGTGCAGATTATATTCTTCAGGAATCATTGCCGAACCCACTGACCTAACACTTGAGTGGTCATTATTGAATAGTATATGCTTACTGAGCTCCTAATATAATATGTTCAAGGCACTGTTTCAGTTCTGTGGGGAAGCCCAAAGAATAAAACACATCGCTGCACTCTACATGTTCTTGACTTGGCAGTATTTTCAGTGCTGTGTATATTTTTTTGAAAATTAATTTTTTATGAAAAATATACATCGAAAAGTTAAAAATGGCAAATACTATTACGAGATACAATAAAAATGGCAGTCTCTTACTCCACATCTCCTTGAGTTTCATTACCCAGGGGCAACCACATTCAAGTCTTGTAGGTGTTTGTTGAGCTACTTAACTCAATATTTGTACATAACACTTCTTGGCATTTTGATTCTTGCAAATCTCTTATTACCCCCAACCTCTGCTACTTCCCACCTTCTTCTTCTTAAGATAATTATATTATAATTTTTGATAAAATAAATACTCAGTGTTTATATTACTATACTTAAATAAACATTGTTCACCATTCACTAAGTAGTATATTATAATTACAATTTATTTATTATAAAACTTTCTGTTTTTCTTATAGTTAATAATATCTCATTTTGTCATTTAAAAAATTGGCTGTGTTTTTAACTCTAATTTAAAAATAAAAAATTATTCTCAATATTGTTGAACATATTATATAATCTCTCAGTTTCATCCCTGACTACACATCCACCATCAGGGACTCTCTCTTGTAATTCTTGACTCTCATGTTTGAATCTGGAAACAGCTCTCTAAGTTTCCTGAACAGCTGTCATCATGAGAAATCCCTTTACCTTTCTCTTGAGTTAGATCCCATGTTTACCTCTTTTGTGATTTACTCATTTGCTTTTGTTTGTTTATTTATTTGATTTTTTAAAAAATATCCTTTATTAGCTTCCTGGGAAGGGATTCATGAGAATACATTTTCACATATCTTTTTTTAGCTTCAAACTTGAGTGACAGGTTGGTTGGGTATAGAACTCTAATTTAGAAATCATTGTTTGTCAAAATTTTGAAAGCATTGCTCCATTATATTCCATCTTTCAGTTTTGCTCATGGTAATTCCAACAATTTGTTTTCCATCATTATCACTTCTTGCCTTTTCTTTGACTTTGTGACTTTTAAACCTTTTAAAACATATTTAATTTTAATTTTTGGAATTGTCGGAGATCATTGCATGAATTCAATCTTCCATTTTTACCTGGGAGTCCGCAGTGTCCTATTAGTTCTAAAATAGAATTATATCATTGTGTAGAGTTCATTTTTTAGTAAATCACAGAGAAATGTTCTGGGTTAACCATGTAGTGATTATTTAGGGACTATTAGTCTCACATGCTTCTTCTTCCTGCCGTGTGTTTGAAATTAATTGCCCCTTTCTCAGTGCATCCTATCCTTCTTTTCATCATTTTTCACATACAGCTAATCATACCATTTACACCAGTTTAAGAATATGTCTGTCTCTACTAATTTTTTTAGCATCTTTCTTGAGACATAATTTAAATACATAAGGTTTATCTAAGTTTACAATTCCAATTTAAAAAAATATTTTCAGAGAAGTGTGCAACCATCACAATCTGTTTTATCATCCCCAAACAAAACCAAGTATCCAATAGCAGAAATTTCTCTTTCCTCTTCCCTCCTTTCCCTGCACCCATTCATCTATTTTCTGTCTCTATAGATTTGTCTATCCTGGACATTTTCCATAAATGGAACCATACCATCTATGGTCTTATGTAACCAGTTTCTTTCACTTAATATAATGTTTTTAAGTTTCATCCATTTTGTAGCATTCATAGTTATCAGAACTTCATTCCTTTTTATTACCAATTTCTACTAAATTTTAAGCTTTCTGATGACAGGTTTCTGTTTTCATTTTTGTATGCCCAACACCTAGCATAGTATCTAGGAGCTATTAGTGTCTAATATATATCTGTTTATTAAATAGATGGCTAATTCTAAGTCTATTTTCAAATTTTCTCTCATAGTCCCACTTCCAAAACTTTTATATAACCATGGAAAAACTTTTTTTAAAAAGTTTATTTCAAAAAAGTTGAAGGTTTAGATAAAACAATGAAAGAATTCCAAATATGGATTATTCTTCATTTATCTTCACAGTAGGAATAACATACTAGCCACAACCATCTTCTTTATACCTGAGGTCTTCATTAGAGTTTTCTGGTCTCTGAATCAGTCATTTAATAAAGTTCACAGTCATTGAACAGGACAAGATTGGAGCAAATAGGAATTTTTTAAAACTTGGTTCTAGAGTCTCTTTGCTTTGCTGAAGAAGATGACCTTAGTCATTGAAACTCATAATTTAGTTATTTTGGAACTCTAATTTAGCGCTATCATGTTTTTCTCTGAGAACACTAAGTATTTTCTCTTTCAATCCTTTTCATTTCTATAAAACTAAATAGAATTAGGTCAAAGCGAGGGTCCTTGGCATTTCTTCCGGTGTTCTGCCAAGAATGAGGTCAAATATTTGTGGGTTCCTCTGATTCTATCTCCTTGTCCAGTCAACATCTGGGAGGCAGGGAATTGTGCTTAGACTCTCAAACTATGCTTTCCCAGTCCCCCCAAAACTCTACACCCTTAAAAGAAAATACCCACACAGAATAGTTTAGAAAGCTCTCTAACCTCAGTATCTAAGGATGATTTTGGAGTTCATCTTGAAGGAGGGATAGAATGAATGAATTCCTCAAACTTATCTTTCTGTGATTCTAAAGTATTTCGAGTCCTAACATAAGGATACTAAAACATGTGGAAGAAAGTGGTGGGATGTATATGAATTGGGCAGACATTAAAAATTAAACCCATTTCTATTTGTAGGCTATAGTTTCCATCTTTGCCTTATATATTTATGATTTCAGAAACAAGAATTTAATTTTTAAAACTAGCTTAATGGCCTTGAATTATTTTTGAACAGCTAGAAATCTTTTACAGTAACATCAAAAATGATGTTACTCAAAGAGATCAGGGAGTTTGTGATTCTTGAGTTGATGTTAACTCAAGTATTTTTTCAAACACATACACACATACATGTGTGCACAAACACAAGCAGTATTTTTTTAAAAAAATAAACCTTTTATTATGAATTTAAGAGCTATGAGAAAGCTTTAAATGCCGCTTGTAGCAAAGCCCAAACCCAACATTGCAAACATCTAACTTTATCCTTATGTTTCTTCTTCAAAAAGATGAGGACACAGAGGAAAGCCTGCCTATTTTTACTCATGAAACAAGGTCACTAAATATGTCATGTTAGTTAAATCAAAGTTGCATCTTTTAAAAACATTTCTATGTAATATGTAAGGTCTTTTTGCTATAATTCAGGAGTGATGTGGGTTCTGTAACTATTATTTTCCTAGTTGGTTATAAGGGTCTGCATTTTTGGTTGACATTTCTGAAATAAATATAGCTACTGGGGCACTAGCGTTCTGATTTAGAAATTTGACTACATTAGAAGAAAATTAACCTTTTCAAAAAGCCACTGTTCTAAGGAATGATTTTAATCAAATGAGCTTTAAATGTTGTGCCTGCATTTAGAATTTTTGGAGAGATTGCAACTCCCCTGTGAACTACTTTTTGAAGAAGAAGAAAAAAAAAAACCAAAAAAATTATGGGAAAAGTAACTATGAAAATTGTAAGGAGGATCATAAATGAAGCTAAGTTTCTTTAACTAAAATGATTTTTATAGTAACATTAGGTTCAGAAATCAAAGAAACTTACTTTATTATAAGTAGTTTTGATATCTTCAAAGAAAAATATCATATTGTATTAATGTCCAGTAAGTTGTATATTTTCTGTTGGAATCCTCCTTGATATATTTATTTATTCATTTATTTACTATTTCATAGGTACTTACACTGCTAAACATAAACATGTAGGGTGAGCATAGGAAGCTATTGCAGAAAAGTACAGATTTATTGCATACAACAGATTGTTAAAATATTAAGCACCTCATATCCATATTAAACATTTGAATGAAAATTATAGTGCATATAATTTTCAGTCTACAAACTCAAATATGCAAGATATATTTTTTATTCCTCTGTTTACTTTCTCCTCTAAAGTTTCAGAGGAACATGGCCTTGCCAATACCTCAATCTCAGATTTCTAGTCTCTAGAATTGTGAGATAATAAATGTCTGTTGTTCTAATCTACCCAGTTTGTGGTACCGTGTAATGGCAACCATAGCAAACTAATCCAAGCCTTATACCACTCAAGGTGCCAGGGGTCAAGTGGCAGGGCATCTGGTCTCTGTTCTTCTGGCCACATAGACAGAATCGAGCAGGCCATTGTCCCTGTTGACGTGACTCCTCAGTCCTGGAGGTTCTCACTGGCTATTTGTATATCATGCTTGAGACTCAGGTATGATTTAGGAACAGGAACCTCAAGAACCTCTTATCTCTTTGCCTGGAACATCAAGTGGTTGACTTTAAGGTTCTGACACACACTGGGCTACTTACTGCACAGGAGACCTAAGCCTTCCTCTCTGCCTTTCCTAGCCCAGGGAGAACTATTAATATTTTTGGGGATAGCCCCTTTCTCTTGCCTGCTTTTCCAGATCACCTTGTTCCTTGTTTCTTCTTTCAAAATTTACATCCCCTCTTACCTTTTCCTCAAGTCTTATAAATTCTCCTAAGGGATTAGACTTTTGAAAACAGCAGAGAGGAAGCCTTCCCTGTTTTCCACCCCTGAGACAATAAAGAGAGGAGAGCTTGATATGGATAGACTGGGGAAGGAGAAAGTAGAAAATACAAGTAGAAAAAGCCTGTAGTCTATCAAATATCCAGCCACAAAGTTATTAACAAGGCTACATTAAATGTATTTTCAAAAATTTACCCAGTTTCCTTATGTCTGGATGGTAAATTAAATTTAGTAGATTGGAGCTGAACAGAGAGACCAAGAGAGTAGTCTTCAATGCAAAGTCACAGGGATGTGGACACATTAGTGGGTCTCTCCAAGATTCCAATTTAGGAAATTGTTTTGCATGAAAAATTGACTGACTCAACCATATACATTACTAATCACCAGATGATGGATACATTTATTTTTTAAGACAAGCAAAGTAACCAGACATAACAAATGAAAAGCCAGTTATCTTGCCCTTCTAAGACAGTGACTCCAAATCTGGCTTAGAATCACTAAAGCTTTTTAAAAAATACACACCCCAGACTTCGTTCCTGGATGTTGCTATCTGGAGTAAGGCTAGGCAATCTGTGGTTTTTAAAAGTTCCTGGGTGATTTTGCCCAATTTGGAGAAGCACTAATCTAAAAGAGGAAATTCATTTAATAATCTGAGAAATGATTGTTAGTATATGTATAGTCCAAATGAACAGATATATTTAGTGTTATTTGGATAATGTCTACTATCATCAGCATAACCTCTGCCCTAGCAGAATTAGTTCAGTGATTTATACTTGTGTATCTTTTAGTTTAAAATTCACAACTGGCACTTAAAAGGGAATTCATTAGCTTCCTGGATATAAATCTTTACCACTGTGTTTCTTTTCTTTTTCCTTTTTTTTTTTTTTTTTTTTTTTTTTTTTTTTTTTTTTTGTTTTTTTGGTGATAGGGTCTCTGTTACCCGGGCTAGAGTTGAGCCTGTTTCTAAGTGACACCAAAAGTTAGTCAGTTGCCAGGACATTCCCAAATATCTTTTAGCAGAGTAAACTTAGATGTGTCCTTCCATACTAACTCAGGTCTTTCTTTGAGAGCCTATTTAGTCTTCAATTGGCACTATCTAGTACTCTTAATTTAACACAATTGGCATTTCTGAGACTAATTGTTAAAGTATTCTAAATTAATTATGCTGTTTGCTAATAAAAAAGACTCATTATCAATGAAGGGCTGTTTTTAAAATATCTGCTTCAATACAGAATCTCATGTGCTTCAGCAAGTATTGCAGGTGTGCACATGACTCTGTGTGTAGAAAACTATGCCTACACACTGCCTTTTCACATTCTTGGCTAAGCTGTCATGCTGATTAAGCACAATAACACACCAGTACAACCACAAAACTCAGATGAAACCAGGTGAATTGCTTAACTGCATGTGTCTAGTACATTCAGAACAAACAGTTGATCTGGTAGATTTAGGAAGACATAAAACAAAGTCTGTTCCAGGTGCTAAAATTCACTGGATCATTCAGCTAAGATAATAATATATGTATTAAGAAGCACCTAACAAAAAGACACTGTCTAGTTAATTGTATAACAAGAAAGAATCTTTGTGTGTTAAGGGCCTTAATGCAAAGCCCAGCCCAGAAAGCCCAAGAGCTGGTGGAAAAGGCTTTCAGGAAACAAGGAAAAGGAATGCTAACTAAGCTAACCAACCAAAGCTTATCACTTCCCCAGAAGTTGTGGTATTTAGCATTGTTTGTGTAAGAAGTAATAAAACCTGGCAGGCTGGTACCTGTTAAGCTGCCGACATATGTATTCCATGCAGTCTGTAGGTTGGCTCTGTGTTCCTCCACTGGGGGCGGGGGCGGGGGCGCCCAGGAGCCACACGGCCCCCCGTTAGCTGTGGGGCTAGAGTCAGGGTGGCAGGGAACAAAGTTAAGTTTGCGGAAAAACCTCAACTTTGACCTCAGTGCCACCTTCTTTTCTCTCAGTCTCTGATCAAAGGTGTTGCAACTTCTGTTTGGGGCATCTGCTGACTTTGGGAAGACATCAGCTGGGTGCTTTGACTTTTTGTCGCTTTTCATATGGCTGGTTTTCTACCTCAGGTTTTTTGACTAAGTAGTTTCTTTGCTTTGGTTTGCTTTCTTACTTTGAAGTAAATCTGTGTCCACTGCTCTGTCGGTGCTGGTCCTCAGAGACTCTGCATCTGGCTAGTCTGATGTGATTCAGGTGTAAACACAGAGCATTGGAGAGAAAGGGTGAGGGCCGCTACTGGAAAATGCCCCCAGGAAGCACTTCTGAGAAGGCTGCTGTTTGCCACTAATACTGCTTTTCTCCACGTGGATCCTTTAGAGAGGGTTGGATTCTAGTTGGGTTTGGAATATATTTAAATGTTTCCATTCATTACTCGTAGGCTTATTCTAAAATAATTTGCTAAATAAAATGAAAATGGTAACAACTTTTTCAGTAAAAAGATGAATACATTTTCAGCAAATCCATGCCACTCCTTCTGGATTTTATCTTATATTAATATTTTGTAAATATGGAACATTGTGTAGGTTGTGCACTGAACAACCCTAGGGTATAAGATTTAAATAGTCATCCTTGAGTAACAATAAAGTAACTCACCTTGCTACTCAGGAAATTTAATCTCACAAGAGGGGTTTTCCAAAATTAGATTCAAATACGACTGTGTATGTGTGTGTGTGTGTGTATGTGTGTAGAAAACTATGCCTATCACACTGATTTTCTTATGAAAATCGGAGAAGCTAGTCACCATTATAATCCAGTTATGGGAAGTTATTTTCTCACATTACAGCTGAATATTTCATGTGATTCTCAACTTTAACATATCCCAAACTAAAATTTCACACAAATAACAGAGACTTGGTCTCTTCCCCAACCTCCATTCTCTGTCTCTAGCAGTAACCACTTTCAATTCTTTTAGTTGGTTTTTAGATATTCTCTCTATATTTCAAAATTGCGTATTTAAATTGCTTTTACCTGATTTTTCTGTTTTAGTTACTATCTTCTGACTTCCTATTTACCATGGAAGATGAGAATTTAGCTCTCCTGAACACCTCCCCCTTCTCAGTCCCACCCTATCTTCCTAATAGGAACCATATCATAATTTCAGGCTAGATCAAAATTCAGTCTTTATCTGTTCTGAATATGATTTATAGTCACAGCTGAGTCATTTGGTATACTATTATTATATTTCCTTTCCTGTTCGACTTCTTATATTTCCTGTTAATAACTGTCTGGTTTTTGTTAGCTTAGTTGTCTATGGACATACCACTAATTCATCCCTAAATCTCCCTGAAAAGCAGAGGCCTCTGGTACTGATACATGTTCAATGTTCCAGTATAGTCTGGTTACTCTCAAGACCTGCTACCTATTCTAGGTTGGAAATAATTTGTGCTCAACATTTTGAAGTAATTGTTAAATTGTTTTCTAGCTTCTAGTATTGGGAATAAATGACCAGATGGTATTCTATGTCTGTATCCTTTGTCTCTGACACTACTCCTTGTTCATCTTATGGGCTCCTTTTAGAACCAAAGTACTTTGGGGCAGGTTTCTTTCTGCTCCCAGCATTGGTTTTGTTCCCTGTAACTTCCTCTTTTTGCTATTTCTTTATTTTGGTTTCTGACTCCCCTGTTAGAAACTTTTCTCATCTATCTAGTGATCTCTGGCTTTCTATTTACACTTGAAGAAGCCACTGGAAGCTTTGTCTGTGGAGGAAGATTTGTCAACTGCTAGACTCCACTCTGCAGCAGCAGTTCGCAAACTCAGGGCCAAGAACCAAATCTGACCCACTGCTTACTTTTGTATGGCTCTACGCATGGTTTTTATATTGTTAAATGTTGAAGAAAATCATGAGAATAATATTTTGTGATACACGAGACCTCTTCATATTTTTATTCCAACTAATTTTCTGTAAAGAACAGACCAAATGAATCCTGGTAGCTGGAATTCCTGTGGGAAGAAAACTACCTGGCATTTCCCCTCCCCAAGAACTTGTATTCTTCATGAAGACATTTCTGACATTTTCACAGAACTGACCCAACTAGCAGAGTGCCCAACACAACCCAGACGGTTCCGTCCCTGCCCTCTCAAGCCTGTTTCCATCCACATGGTGTGACAGGCGACAGTGGCGATACGGCTGCTCTGGAAAAAGTAATACTATGCCCAGACTGTGATTGTGCTGTACCCAGGTTTGCAAGTCCCAGAAGGGTCTCATGGGATATTCTACCTAACAATTTAGGCTGTAACTAATAGAAGATGTGCTCTTTGGGGCTGGGTCTGTAGGCAGAACGGGACAAGTTAAGTGATTCCGTATGAGGAGTCTGGGGCCATAATTATAACAAAGTTTGCAGGGAAGTGGCTAAGGAAGGATGGCTTTGGACATTGGCTTATAAGATCCTTATCCTTATGACCTATAAAGAATTTTTTAAAAACTGACTTTATTTCTTGATAGGGAGAGTCAGACCCCTGGCTAATGTAGTGGACTGGTTAATGTCAGGAATCACATTGGAATCTGCCAAAGATGTGGTCTTGATGCACAGACAAGCTGTCAGAAGTTATCTTCCCATCACCACAAGAAGTCATTTCCAAAGATGAGAGCGTGCTCAGGAGGCATTGCCCAGGAATCTGGGAAGAGGCCTTGAACCCTGGCTCTACAGGGTTACTTCGATGGCGCAGGGGGCAGGGTGGGAGGGAAAGACATAGAGATTTGTGGAAACATGTGCATATTCAGCAGCTGAAGTTACTTGTATTTTCAAGATGAACAGAATCTTTTACAAATGTTGATCAGTGCACATCACTCTCCTATGCAAAACATCCCCATGGTTTCTCATCGCATTTATCACCAACTCCAAGTTCCTGGCGGTGTCCTAGAAAGCCCTGCATGCTCTGGCCTCCTATCCTGCTGTTTTACCTTTGCTTATCCTGCCCAACCCACGCTGACCTCCTGCCTGCTCCTTGAACGTGTCTGACTAACTTCGCTCTCTGAGTCTTTGCATTGGCTCTTCCCTCTGATCTTCAGATGACTCTCCCATTTCATTCAGGTGTCCGCTCAAATGTCACATCCTCACGTATCTTTCCTAAGCATCCTCTGTAAAATAGTCCCCACCCTTCCCCTGTTGCTCTCCCTCTCTCAGAGGGCGGGGTTGTCAGTTTCATCTCAGACCCATGCCCCGCCTTCCTCCGCTCCCTCTGCGGTGGAGACTGATCCCTACAAATCACATCTTCCAGCCTCCTTTGCCTTCTGCTAAGTTTGGCCAATGAGAGACATTATTCTTTTGGCAGAGGAGAGGAGGAAGGAAGTGGGAAGAATCCAGGAGATTTCTCCTTTCTTCTCTCCATTCAGTGGCATCTCCAGACACGGCCACGACTCCTCCATGGTTCCAACATCTGCAAAGTGGCCTTGGCTTCTGGGCTTCAATAATAACCATTTCTTTCCTTTGTTTTTTTTGTTTTTTTTTTTTTCTGTTCTTCTGACCGCCCTTTCCTTTGTTTTTTAGCCAGACCGGCAAATGCAAATCTCTGGGTTGCCTTGTTGTCAGCTTTTTGCTCTTTAAGTATTTCTAACAATACTGTAACTAAATCCCAATATTAAATTCTGAATTGCTGTTTGTTGGACTACTGTTTTCCTGGCTGGTCTATCCTGCTTTGTTTTCCATCGCACTTAACACTACCTGCTATTATATTATTGTTAGTTTAGTTGTTTATTTTCTGTCTCCCCCTTTAGAATATAAGCCCCGCAAGACCCACATGCTTGAGAATTCTTAGCAGACATGTGAACTTGAAATAGAGGGCCATGCATCTCCACTTCCTGACATTTTCCAGAGAGCTGGGAAGGAGGGCCTCGCGTGTTCCTCCCAGAGAGCAGTGGGGAAGGCGACAGGCCCGTTCAGAAAGGAGAAGCTGGGTCAAGCGCTACATGGGAGGTTCTAACTTCTCTGAGAAGTTCTCTGGTATATTTCCAGACATCTTCGGGGGAGATGTCCAAGTCCCCACTCTGGAGCGCTTTAGTGGAAGGAACCCGCAGGTTGCTGGGGCGGAGGGGGGCGGGACTTTCTACTCAGCCGAGCAGGTGGGAAGTCAGGAATGAAAGCAGTAACAACTGTGTCTCAGGATCCTCACGGTCTTCTAATTAATGGAAAGGATGACAGTGGCATCTGAGTGGAGACTGCCGCCCATAGAGCTCACCTCTGGCTATTTCCTCCCATTTCCACTTCTCTTTCCTATTCTGCTTTTTCAACTGACCCTGGAAAGCCCACCTCACCTTCTTTCTCCCAACATATTTAGATTTGATTACTTTGCTCCAATTTTGCACAAGATTCACCTCTTCCAAGAGGAATTTCATGACAAATCTTAGCCCATTTTGTAATTTTGGCTTTGTCTCCCTGCCACTGCCAACTTTACATACATCCATATATTTTTCTTTCTCCCCATCTATATAATAAACTCTTTAAGATTATAAAATGTATCTTTTCTTTGGTTTACTTCTTCTTTGCAAATAGTTATATGAGGGCCCGAGATGCTTAAGAAATATTTGTTTAATTGATGTTTATATTGTAAGTATAAAAATATGCAAATATAAAAATGAGATGAAGAATCTTTAAGACATCGGTAGAATAGTACTGAAAATTATTTTAGGAAAAGCTATTGAAATATCAATGAATAAGAAAACTATTTTTGGAACTATGGAATCAGTGAAGCAGAATTCTAGAATGAAATGATGTTATTGAAAATGATGAAAGAACCCACAACACAATAAAAACGGATGAAAGATATGAACACATTCACAGAGAGAGGCAGAAATATTAAAGCCTTTTCTTAAATACATGATGAGATACTCAACCTCACTTATAGTAAGAAAAATTCGTATTAAAACTTACAGGAATTTCTAATTCTAGCCAAGACAGAGTAAGAGAGACCAGATTTAATTTTCCATCTGGACAAAATATATGAGACAATAGTTTTCAGTGATTGGACAAGCAGTCCAGTTCTGGGATCCCAGAAAAAAATAGACAAACAACAATAGCAATGAAAGAAAGAACAAAAGAAAGAAAAAGAGGGACCTATATAATTGAACTATCTTCCTGTGCCTGGAGACAATTTCTAGGCCTCAGTGCAGAAAGAGTTATCCTAACCGAGCTAGGCTGTCTTACTGAGAGGAGGAGACAGAGATTAGAGTTCAGAGAGGCCGCGGGCTAGAAATTGTGGGGCAGATACTGAAGAGGAGGGACTGGCTCTGAGAGAGGGCTCTGGGGATATGTGGGAGCAGAGGGTTTCCCTGAGTCTTTCGTTGATTACTAATCTATACATACATGAGAGGAAACTACCTAAGGCTGAGTAAAAATATCACTGGAAATCAGTAGGCAGACAAATGCCAGGATCTCACACAGGGCTGGCAATAGTTTGTTGTGTTCATAACAGCCCAAGTAGAAAGACCTAATACATGGGCATTAAGTAGAATCCCAAGAAGCAGGGCAAAGTTGGTGCTAGACTAAAGTCTGACTGGTCCTATTCTAACAAAGTTTAAAAGCAAGACTTGAAATGATCCAACCGATTTCAAATTACCCAATTGTATATAAAAACAAAATTCAGCATTATTTAAAGGAATATAAGAAATCTAACAACAAGCAACATAAAATCACAATAGTTTCCAAACTACCAGACATGCAAAAATGCAAAATATATGACCCATAACAAGGAAAAAAGTCAATCAACAAACACACAGACAGACATGACGGAACTAGGAGATAAAGATGTTAAAAGAGCTATTATAAAATATGCTTCACATGTTTAAGAAAGCATGAATATTATGAGGATAGAAATGGAAGACATAAACAAATAAATAAATAGTACTTGTGTAAAGTTTTCAAATAAATGGAAATTCAATGTCTGAAATAAAAAATGTACTGGATAAGGTTAATAGCAAGTTAGTAACTGTAGAATAAATGATCAGTGAACTTGAAAACATAGCAATAGAACTATCTAAAATAAAGCACACAGAGGAAAAAATATTTTAAAAAATGGAGCAGCAGTGATCTATAGAACACTATCAAACAATCTAATATGCATTTAATTGGAGTCCCAGAAAAGGGAGTGGGGATAGAAAAATTATTTAAAGAAATACTGATCAAATTTTTTGTAAATTTGATGAAAACCATAAACCCATAAATCCAAGAAGCTCAATGAATCTAGCAGATTAACCATAAAGAAAACTAGAACAAAGGATATCATAATCAAATTGTTGAAAATCACTGATAGAGAAAAAAATCTTAAAAGCAGACAGAGAATATAGACACATTATGCACAGAGAAACAAAGTTAGGAATGATAGAATTCTTATCAGATGCTATGTAAGCCAGAAGACAGTAGAGGGATATCTTTAAAGTATTAAAATAAAGAAATCTGTCAACCCAGAATTTTTTAACTGTCAAAATGAAAAGTAAGAAAAAGACAGATACACAAAAGCTGAAAGAATTTACCACTAGCATATCTGTACTTCCAGAAATACTTTTAAAAGTTCATCATGGAGAAGGAAAGCAATAGCAGAGGGAAATTTGGATTTATGTAAATGAATGAAGAACATGAGAAATGGAACATCAGAAATGTATGGGAAATATAACAGGCATATTTTTCTTACTTTTAAAATCTCTTTAAAAGCTAATTATCTGTTTAGCAAAAATACTAACAATATATTGTGGAAGTTATAGCACAGGTAGTAATAAAAAAGCATTACAAAAGTAGCACAAAGAACAAGAGAGAGGAAATGGAAGCATACTGTTGTAAGATTCTTACACTATATTTATTAAGGGTATAATAGTATTTTGAAGTAGACTGTGATAAACTAAAGATGCAAATTGCAAGCCCTGAGGCAACCACTGAAATAATGCCGCAAAGAGACATAGCTAATAAATCAATAGTGATTATAAAATGAGATCATTGAAAAAACCAAACTCAGCCTAAAAGAAGTTAGGAAAAGGAACAAAGAGTGAATGAGACAAAAAATAACAAGTAGAAATATGGCAGATTTAAACTTAACCATGTTGCTAATTACATTAAATGTAAGTAGTTTAAATGTCTTACTTAAAATGCAGATCGTCATATTGGATAAAAATTCAGAATCCAATGATACGCTGTTTTCAAGAAACCCATGTAAAATCTAAAAACAGATAGGTTAAAAGTAAAAAAATTGAAGAAAGTTATACCATGCAAACATTTATTAAATAAAAAAAGCTAGAGTGGCTTTCTTAAATATCAAAAAGAGTAGACTTTAGAACAAGAAATAATAACAAGGAAAAAGGAACATTTCCTTAATGATAAACAGGTCAGTTCATCCAGAGAACATAATAATCCTAAATGTGCATGCACCTAGTAACAGATCTTAAAATACATGAAACAAACACTAGAAAAACTTAAAGGAGAAATAAATAAATTATAGGTAGAGTTTAAACATTAGTCTTTCAGTTTTCAGAAACTGATAAAACAAGTAGACAGAAAATCAGAAATGCTATAGAATATTCAAAAAATGCTATCAACCAACTTAACCTAACTGATATTTATAGAACACTTCATCCAACAACAGCAAAATACACATTCTTTTCAACTAAACACAGAACACTTATCAAGATAGACCATATTCTGGGCTGTAAATCAAATCTCAATAAATATAAAAGCCTTGAAATCATAAAGAATATTTTCTCTGAGTAAAATAGGATTGAGTTAGAAATTGATAACAGAAAGATATCTGGAAAATCCTAAAGACTCGAAAATTAGTCAACACACTTCTATATAATCCATGGTTCAAAGAAGAAATCAAAATGGCAAATTAGAAATATTTTAAGCTGAGTCAAAGTGGAAACACAACAAAACAAAATCTGTAAGATGCAGCTTATTAGGGAGAAATTTATATCATTAGGTGCTTATGTTAAAGGAGGGGAAAGTCCAGGCATGGTGGCTCACTCCTCTAATCCCAACAACTTTGGAGGCAGAGGTGGGAGGATCCATTGAGCCCAATTGTTAGAGGCTGCAGTGAGCTATAAATGCTCCATAGCACTCCAGCTTGGGGACAGAGAAACCCATCTCTTAAAAAAGAAATAACGGAGAAAGGTCTTAAATCAATGATCCTGGTCTATGTCTTAAGAAACTAGAAAAATAAAAGTAAATTAAACTTAACATAAGCAGAAGGAATAAAATAATAAAGACAAATCCAGAATCTGTTAAATAGAAAACAAACACAGAAAACAATGGAACTAAAAGTTGGATTTTTGAAAAGAACAATGATATTGGTAAACTTCTAGTCAGGTTGATCAGAGAAAAAGAGGTAAAACATTCTTTTTTTAGAAATGGAATGATTGAAATTATCACAGATTCTACAGGTATTAAAAGGATAATAAGGAAATATTATTAACAACTTTACGGCATTGAATTTGTTATAAAGATAAAAGGAACAAATTCCATGAAAGATACCAATTAGTTAAGTGCTCATAAAGAGAAATGTATAGCACAAATAGTTTCAAATAGTTAAAGTCTTTTCCAAAAAGAAAATTGTAGGTCCCAAAACCTTCACTGGTAAATTAGCTAAATAGTTAATAAAAACAATAATACAATTTCTATACAATCTCTTACAGAAAACAGATTAGGAATATTTCCCAAAACGGAGGCCAAAGTTACGGTGACACCAATCCATAAAAGACAGTTCCATAAAAGACAAGAAAAACTACAGATCAGAAATTTTCATGGACATAGAAGCAATAATCTTTGACAAAATTTTGACAAATCACATCCAGCAATAAAAAAGATAACACATGATGGTCAAGTAATGTTCATCACAGGAATGCAAAGTTGTTTTAACATTTGAAAATCAATAAATGAAATTCGCCATATCAATAGGTTATAAAAGAAAAACCACATAATCATTTCAACAGATGCATAAAAATTTGACAAAATTCAACATTTGTTTATAAAAAAACTCTCAGCAAACTAAGAATAGGTGAGAACTTTCTCAATATGATCAAAGGCATCTACAAAAAAACCTGTTTTAAATCCCAATTAATGGTGAAAGACCAAAGCAATAAAGTAAAGGAACTCATCATTTTTTTCCAACATTGTACTGAAGATATTAGCTAGTGCAATATGGCAAAAAGAAAGGCAGGAGGAGGGGAAAGAAAGAAAAAGAAAGGAAGGAAGGAAGAAAAAGAGGGAAAGAAAGAGAGAAAATAATTCTATATCCAGATTACATGATCATTTGTATAGAACATTAATAAATTTAGCAAGGACTCAGAACATAAGGCCATATACAGAAATCAAGTGTATTTTTATGCTTTAACAATCAGAAATAAAAATAAAAATATCATTTATAAAAGCATAAAAATCTGAAATATTTAGGATTAGGTATTTAAAATATTCAAAATCTGTACAATAAAATGTAAATATAAAACATTGCTGAGAGGAATGAAAGAAGACCTAAATGAATGAAGAGAAAGGCTATTTTTATATATTAGAAACTCAATATTATTAAGATGTCAATTTTTCCCCAAATTGTGGCTGGTCCAAAAGTAGTGAGTTATCTTACGTGATTGTTCACAGTGAGTTACAGATTGAACTTCTTGTTCTACTACTTTCCCCCCTTCTCACTACTGCACTTGACATAGTCTTTAAAAAAATTTAAAAAATGAAACATAAATAAAAAAAAATTTTCCCAAATTGATCTATAATTTCATCAGGATACCATCAATATTCCAACACTATTTATGAAATTGACAAGTTGATTCTATAATGTATATGGAAATAAAAAGGATCTAGAATAAACAACATCATTTTGAAAAAGAGCAAAATTATAAGACTTCCACAATCTGAGTTTAAGACTAACTATAAAGCTAAAGTCATTAAGGCAGTGTAATATTGATGTGAAGATAGACATTTAAATCAATTGAACAGAATAGAAAGTTCAGAAATAGACCTAGAGGGGGCAGGGGGGTGGGTATATACATACATAATGAGTGAGACGTGCACCGTCTGAGGGATGGTCATGCTTGAAGCTCAGAATCGTGGGGGGAGGGGGGGCAAGGGCATTATTTGAAACCCAAAAATTTGTACCCCTATAATTTGCTGAAATTAAAAAAAAAAGAAAGAAATAGACCTAGACATACATATATGCACCCCCCCCCACATATATATAATCATTTGATTTTTCACAAAGGTTTCAAAGTAATTCAACAGGGAAAAAACATGATCTTTTCAAAAAATAGATATCTATATGTAAAAAGGTGAAACTCAACCCTTACCTCACATTGTAAACAAAAATTAACTCAAAATGGATTATAAGCAGAAATATAAAAGCTAAACTATTAAACTTCTAGAAGAAAATATTAAAAGATACCTTTGTGACCTTGGTTAGCAGATTTGTTAGATAGGAAATCAAAAGCACAAACTGAAAACTAATAAGTTGTTACATTGGATTTCATTAAAATAAAAAATCAGAATCCTTTGCTTTTTAAATGACTACCTTAAGAAGATGAAAGGCAAACCATAGCCAGGAAGAAAGTGATAAAAATGAGACTTAGTAGAGTATATATAATATAAATACAAATATAGGAGGAAAAAAAGTCACTGAGAAGAAAAAAAGTGTTTCTAAGGAGAAAAGAGAGAACATGGATGCTAAGTAAGGATTTGGATGAAGTTAATTATGATGCAAATTGATGAGACATTTAATTAATGTTCTTAAATCTTTCAGACATGCATGAAAGATGAACAAATAATGTGTATAAAAGAAGTTATGAAAATCTTGAAAACACTCATTAAAATGTATATTCAACTCAGTGTACAACTTAGTAGCTATAGATGACATTATTAAGATAATTACCATCTTTATTTAAGAAATAATTATAGAAACCCTCCTGCAACTGTATCACTGTGACTACAGAATACATAAACAAGACTTCCGTTTAGAAGGCTATGCATTCTTGAAGAGCACTAGACCCAAATTCATGAAGAATTTAATAAACAGAAGCTGAAATATGGCAGAAAGTGCCTGTGTGATCAGGAAAGGCTTCAGGGAGGAGGTGGTCAGCGAGGTGAGCTGAGAGAAAGGACAGGAGCAGGGAAGGACTGCCCTTCTAGGAGGAGGGGCAGGCAGCATTTGAGTGGAGGCAAGGAGCAAGGAGGGAGATAGGAGAGAGAAGGACTTCCGGTGAGAGATGGGGAAGAGAAAGTAAGGATGTACGAAGAGGTACCCTCATGGAGAACCCGAACAGCAGGCTGCCATGACTGAACCTCTTACAGGCACAGGATGCCACTGGAAGCTTTGAGCAGAGGTGGGCCATCCACACTGAAGATTTAAGATACAGCTTATCTGGCTATAGTGAGCAGGGTATATTACAGCACTGAGAAATTGCAGGCAGAGACTGATTAGGAAACTTGTAATAAATTAGGCATGACATGATGATAACCAAGGCTCTGGACAAGGGTGTGGTATGGGATCAGAAAAGAAGGCATGGATACAGAGATTACTTCACAAGAGCCAACAGACTGGATGACTAATCAGAAGTGTAGGAGAAAGGAAGGAATGGAAAGAAACAAAGACAGCTCCTGAGGTCGAGACTGTCTTGCAGAGAGAATGATAGTGCCATTGACAGAAATAACGAAGCCAGGAAGAGATGCTGGTTTAGAGGCAGTAAAGGGGGAGTTTGACTTTTAATATGTTGTACCGTGTGTGGAGTGGAACATTGGATATCAAGTAAAAATGTTCAGAAGGTAATTAGGGAGAGAGACCTTGGATAATTTAAGTAAGGAAGTCGTCAGAGGGAAGAAGGACGAAGAGGTAAATGAACAGTTTGGTTGGGAGGGAAGCTGATGAAAAAGAACATTATAAGCGAGGAAAGGCCCCAGGAATCGCTAACAGAGTAGGGGGCCCAAAGGGAATAAGGACTGAAAAAGCCCATTAGTGATGGTGCTTAGGAGGTCAACAGTTCTAGTAAAGTGGGCAGTTGAGGATGGGTTTCTGGGGTGTGGGAGGAGAGGCTCTAATATATTAGGGGTAGGTAGTAATGGCTACTTGCTTAAAGAGGTATTAAGAAAAGCAGGGAGAAAAAAATATAGCCAGACTAGTACCAAATGGTCATATATTTTGGAAAGCGAAGGCCAAAGAGGAACCCGAAAAGGCATTACACATAAACTCTAAAAGCAAGTACTGGGAAGCTTAAGATACACAGCTTTTATTAGTAATAATAATAAAAAGTTTGAATGGATATTGACTATCAGTGAATACATTTAAAGAAAAGCTGGCCTTCAAATAAAAATGAAGAATAATGTGTTTCTTGGCACTCAAGAATAGAGGTCCCAATCTAGTACCCCATAGGATGAACAGAGCTCACAGACACATGTTGCTTGCACGGCAGAGTGTTTGAAACTTTTTGATTGAATGCTGCGGTCCTCATCACTCCCGCTCTCCCCAGCCAGCCTGCTTCGCTTGTTTATGTTACCAGCTTGAGCCATTCGGGCATTTGCCTTATCAGCTCCTGCTCTAATGCTTTCTGATGCTAAATCATCAAAAATAGAAACAAAAACATTAAGATAAAGCAATAATTCCAGGCAAAGTATCCTAACTTTGTCTGAGTATACTTTTTTTTTTTTTTAGCAAATTGGGTTCAGTAAATGTTATTGTTGTTGTCTTCTGAATTATTTCCACGTGTAGCGGTCCCCTCCCTGGGCCTCTCTTGGAGAAGTGACTGTAGTTTGAGTGCTCTCACCCTTGCATTCGCTATGTGCTCCCGGTTGCTTGAGTGTTTCTTTTACCCCGTTCTGCTTAATTACCATGCAAAACCCTCTGTTGAGCTTTTAATTAGCAAGTTATCTCGTCTGAAGACTGGAAACCCTGGGCTCTTTCAGCATATATTAGACAGCTAAGATATGAAATTAAAGAAAACAGAGTTTTAGCCAACAGAAACAAGTGACTCATTTCCTTGTGAAAACACACAAGGTTTATGTTACTCTGGCAACGATATTGCAGAATAGCGTTTCTCCCCTCCCCTTTTAGAGCTTTTATGTGTTTCTGTTATAGTCTGTGTTCCACAGTGACCTAATGTTGAACCAAATCACTTAGTGATTCATGAGAGACAAGAAATTGTGCTTTCATTTAGATAGCGTGTCGAACGTCCTATTGACCAAAGGAAGAAAAGTTTACTTTGTACAAAGAGAGGAACTGCAAAAAAGATATAAAGAACTCTTGACTGAGTGCTGTCCTGGGGTATAAGTGTGGTCCTGCTGTTAATTTTAAAACACTAGAACCCGTTCCAGTGTGTTAGAATTCTAAGTGCCTGTTTTTCTAGACGGCTGACTGTGCAGCTTATAATGTGCAACCTTGTGTGTATCACGTGGGGAGATAGAGATTTAGAGACTCATCGCAGAAGATTCCAGGTGTTTCTTGAGAATTGCATCATTTCATGGTGCTCAGGGTCAAAATTTTAACCCAAACCACTACACTGTCCAAAGCAAAAATGTGGAGGGCAAAAGTAGTCACATTAACTCTTTCTTATTCTACGTTTTAAGCTCTTAGGTAGTTGAAAGGAAGTGAAGAGAGCCTTCAATTTATTAAGCTCTTGCTGCTCATGCTCTTTAAAAATTATGGTCTAGATGGGGCGATGGCTTCAGGATTTTAAGTTTAGAGATTGTGAACAGCTTTATACTTTCACTGAAAGGGCAGTAAATTTTGTAGCTATTAGAATGCAACAGACTAAAAATTACTGGTGTATCAAGATTTTTAGTTTCTCTCTCATACTTAACCACCTGTCTGCAAAACAGAATTTCAGCTTTGCTCAGTCTTTTGGTTTCTCCTCAAAAAGTGTCTTTCCATTTCTCTTGGCTGTGGAAAGAAAGAATAGAATACCAGGCAGAGAGATAGACTAGAATAGTAGGAGGATGAGGGAGAATGATTTATGTCGATATATATTTAATGTCCTATTTTTGTATAATGTCCTATTTATATATAATGTCAATTTATACAATGAGGGGCTAGGAAAGGGAACATAAGTTGAAAATAATAATAGGAAAAGTAAGTCATGTGGGTTGAAGGTAGAGGAGGAGATTTTTTGGAGATTTTAGAAGAAAGGTCCAGGAACAGTCATATGTGACAGTGACAGATGGGAAAAGAGAAAAAAAGAGGATTTTAAGAAGAATTCCTGGGACTCATGTGTTCTCATCATAGTGTTCAGGAAATAAAAAAAAGGACTTCATTTATTTTGAAATTAAATTTGTTTGCAACGATTGTATGCTGTTTTTAGCCACAACACTGCTCTTATATTGACCCACATGGATCGTGGTATTATAAACAACCAAAAAGTATTATTATTAAAAAATTGCTTGTCAAAACTCTGAAATTATTCCTACCAGAAAAATAATCTCAACTGGGGAATGTTGAGTAGCAATTCCTTTCTTTTTTTTTCTTTCATTCTTTCTTTTTTTTTCTGTGCGTGATAACCCAAATATTAAGGTAGAAAACAAAAGTCACAACAAATTACTTAGGTCAAAACACTCTCATTCAGCACTCTCTTCACGGAGGTGGCTCTGATGACAGGCCTTCCCTTCCAATGTAAATATATAAAAGGCATTGGGACTAATTTTAAGTTCTAATCTGTTTTCATTACAACTTCTTATATGAATTTTTTCTTTTTAGTTAAAAAATTATTTACTTATTTTTTACTGTGATTTTTTTCTCTTTTTTCCTTCAAACTTCAACTCTGCTTTTGAGTATTTTAAAAAAATAGTCCATCTGTTGGGTATGTGGCTTGTGAAATTACAATTACAAATTCCCTATAGAATGATATAATATTTTCTTTTTTGAAATTAATAACAACTCAAAGTCATTGCAAAATATTTTCAATTTGTTCAGTAATGTAAAATGAGAAAGCTAAGCTATTTGCCGCACAGGATAAAAATACAGGTTTTACATTTTTGCAAATTGTAATCCTTTACCATAAAAATTAATGGATCACATCTAGAAGTATAACTGTATGAGAGTCAAAAGGTTTGTATATATTTAAAACTTGAAATATAAAATATGAATGAATTATAATTGGCGATAAGGATGAACTTTGATAGAAATAAACTGAAAAGACCTTGATTATCAGCCTTCAAAAAGATGTTACATGCCACAATGTATTGGATATGGAATAAATTATCATTATTAATGAACCAATGAAATAAGTGTCAAATTCCAAAATTTGGCCTAAATATTATTAAATTTCATGAGCAACTTTGCTTATACAAATATTAGAGAAAATTCTGATGATTTTATTCTATAGTAAATATTAACTATGCCTATATGATATGAGAATGACTAACTAAGACTGAGGGGAACTCTTGGCTCATGGAGAAAAAAATCTGATTAATTAAAAAATGTTAATTGTAGAAAAAATATACATAACGTAAGAACAGTTCAATAGTGTTAAGCACAATCATAGTGTTGTGCAACCAATCTCCAGAACTCCTTTGATCTTGTAAAACTGAAATTCTATATCTACAAAATAACTACTCCCCATTCTAGTCAACCACCATCCTACCTTCTTTTTTTTTTTTTTTAGAGACGGGGTCTCGCTCTTGGTCAGGCTGGTTTTGAACTCCTAACCTTGAGCTATCCACCCGCCTCGGCCTCCCAGAGTGCTAGGATTACAGGCGTGAGCCACCGCGCCCGGCCCCATCCTACCTTCTGTCATGATGATTTGACTACTCTAGGCAATAGATAGAAGCAAAATCACACAGTATTTGTCTTTTTGTGACTGGCTTATTTCACTTAGCATAATGTCCTCAAGGTTCATCCATGTTGTGATAGTATTTCCTTCCTTTGTAAGGCTGAATAATATTCCATTGTGTATATATACCACATTTTGTATATCCAGTCATCTGTCGATGGACAGTTGGCTTGTTTCCATATTCTGGCCATTGTAAATAATGCTGCTGTGAGCATGAAGCTATCTGTTTGAGACTCTGCTTTCAGTTCTTTTGGGTCTACACCCAGAAGAGGGATTGCTGGATCATACGGTAATTCTATCTTTGAAGTTTTGAGCAGCTGCCATATTGTTTTCCACAGCAGCTGCACCATTTTCCCTTCTCATCAGCAAGGCACACGGCCACCAATTTGTCCACATCTTGGTCAACACTTACTATTTCCTTTTTTGGTTCATTTTTATGCATTTTTTTGTTTTTTGATAGTAGACATCCTAATGGTCGTGAGGTGGTCCTCAATTAATTTTACCTAAAATCAAACATTAAAATTATGAAATAGTTATGCCTGTTGTATATGTAGAAAAAGCCATAACTCAAGTTTTGCTTAAGTTGCTTATCCTTTATTGAAGTTTATTTTTAAAAATGAGACATGTGTTATATAATAATATATTTTTAAATAAGATTATTTCACACTTAGAAGTCCATTTATCTACTGCTGTATAATATATAAATGGCACCCCAAACTTAGTGGCTTAACACAATGATCAGTTATTTCACTCACAATTCAATGATTTGGGCAGGGTTGGAGAAGACTGCTCATTTCTGTTCCCCTTGATACCATCTGGGGTGGATGTGTGGAGACTGGAATATTCTGAAGGCTTGTTTACTCACATGTCTGGTGGGTGCTGTTGGCTGGAACCTTAGCTGAGAATGCAGGCAGGAATGCCTACGCTTGGCGTGTCCATGTAAGCTCTTGGCTTCCTCATAGCATAGCTACTGGGTTCCAAAAGCAAGTGTCCTGAGAGAGAACAAGGAGGAGTTCTCTCTGTAGTTGCCTTTTATGACTTATTTTTAAAAATTACATGATCCTGCTTTTGCTAATAATAGTAATTAAACTAATAATTGAAGAAATCACAAAATCTTGCTCAGGGTTAAGAAAGAAGACATAGACTCTACATCTTAGTGAGGGAATGGCAAGGTTCTAGAAGAATGTATGGGATGAGAAGAATTGTTGTGGCCATTTTTGGAAACCGCAATCTGCCACACTTAGTAACTTACTAAATCAGGTAACTATATGAAGAAGCATCTTTCTCTAATACTTAAAATAGTCACATTTGTTTTATGTTTCAAGGTTCATTGTAGCTCTGTTATATAGAAATACTAATGAAATTTTCTTGTTTTCAAAAATTCTCCTCTATCTATATATGAATAAAGTATATCTGTCTGTCCTGCTCTTCTCTTGTGGCCCACATCTAGGCATTGTGGGCCTGGAGCAAGAGTGCAGATGGAGAATCACATATCATTTATTTAAATATTTAACAGTTTCAAATCAAGTTAGTAACATGATAGGTGAAACCACTTCCATTCCCTTACCTTGACAAATATTCCTTTATAACAACCTGGAAGGTTAGATTTTAATTTATAATTTTTGAGCCCTAGGGGTTTTAGGCCGACTGTGATGGGAGAGGCTGCCCCTGACTGCTGGCTCCTGTTTCCGCTTCTCTCCGCTTCCCCCCACTAGCTCCATCCATTGACTGAAGGACCTCATGTACACACACGTGGGCAACCCACTCCATACTCAAATTCCACCTATAGTCTCAACTAAAAGTGGATGCTCCTTGGTCACCCCTCAGGCTTAGGAGTGCAAACATCAGAGATGTAGATCACCTTCTAGAAGATGGTGCAGGAAAGAGGCCCATGTAGGCCCTGGGGGTCTACAGGGAACCTGGGGGCCATTTGTGTAGGGAATTCCAGAGTCTAAAGTACACAGAATGAGATCTAGAAGTGGGGACATGGGTTCTGAGTGACCACATCCACTTGGCCCTGTCCCCTGGGCTCCTGTGTGATAGAACACAGCTGGGGGAGGACCAGTGCAGGACTCGGGAAAGTTCAGAGCAGGGAGCCTGTGCCCAGTGAGAGGCTAGTACTTGCCGGAAGGAGTGAGGAGTGCGCAGGGCTGCTCCCCACCCTGGAGTCTGCCATGGGCCTGCCGGGCATGTCAGGTGCAGCCCTGTTTCTTTCCCTCTCATTCCTTCCTCCTATTTCCCCTTTCCTTTCTTCCTCTTACTCATTTTTTCTTCTTTTTCCCTTCTTTCATTTTCCTCTTTTATTTCTCTATTTCCTTTCTGGATCTTCCTAGTTCCTCTTTTTTCATTTTTGTTCTCCCCCCATCACCCCTCCATAGTTAAAGGGCTTTGTTAAAGATCTTTCCTTTTGTCTTTCCAGACTGAGCTGGTTTGGACCTAACAGTGATTCTGCTGCCTTTCTTTATCTGCCGTCTGACGACAATTTTCCATGGATCAAAGATGGAGTCCCAGCCTGCATATTGGTGTTGCTTATACCCAGTTCATAGTTCCAGGCTTCAAAAACCAAGCTTTATAATAGAAGAGTCGTTTTATTTCAAGGTGACCAAGAAATGTGTTGCCCTATTGACCTCCAACTCTGCAGGAACAAACAACTTTTATTAGAATTGGTGTTACTTGGAAAGGATATTTGGAAAGAATGAGTCAAAACTGTTTTTATCTTGTGAAAAACATTTTTTCCCCCTGGATTTTGGTTCATTTTAATTCAAGTACCTTACCAGATGCTTTGAGTCCAGTCTCAATTGATCTCCAAACCCAACTGGAGAACTGAATAACCCACTATTCTCTTCTTTTGTCTTCTATCTTGTTTCATGTTCCCCTTCAAGCTTCTTTTACTTGAAAAATTTTGCTATCTTACATCCACCAGTTTATTTTCTGCTCCTTAACTAAAAATTACTTCAGTTCCTATAGGATTTATACATCCTCCATATACAGATGGGTGATGTTAAGAGGTAACTAACTTCCAATCAATTGCCTTTTATACAATCATTTCTGCTGGCTCTTGTCTGTGGTAAAATGCTAAGGCTTAAATACTAACATAGATCTTTCTTTACAACAATGAACAACTGAGAATCAAGAAAGTCAGGTCATGACAAAAACTCTTCAATGTTAATTACAAAGAGAACACAAAGTATGTTAGTTTCAGTTTTTTTGCATTTAGACTTCAAATACGGTGGAAGCTTCTGGATACCATATATATTAATATATATGTCAAGAAACTCTCAGTACGCAATGAATGTATAAGATTTAAGACACTAAAAACTAAAACTAAAATTAATATAAAAATGGATATGTCAACTCTTAATACCCAAAGGTATAATATAAGCTTTGAGAAGTTAAGCATGGTATGGGCCATTACGAAACATTTCAATTTTTCTGACATGATCTGCCTGCTGAATTTTTACTTTCTGTTTATCTTTTAGAGCTATAAGATTTTTAAAAAATAAAAAATATAATTAAATAACTTTCTAAACCAAAGATACCCTTTATTTCCATGCATATATATATTTTTTAAAAATTAAAAAATGGTAATTTCCCCATAACAAAAACTTCTACAGCAATATTTATAAATGTTTTATAGCCATATATAAAAATATTTTGTATAAGTAACATATGCACCCGGTAACAAAATTGCAAATCATATAGGAGAGTTCACAATAAAAAATAAGAATTTCCCCTGGAAAATATGACATATATTCTTATGTCACCAAATCTGTGTCATCTCAAACAAAATATTACTACAGACAGATTAGGAAGAGAAAGAGAGAAAGAAAGAAATACTTCAATCTTCATTTTCCTCATTTCTTTCTTATTATTGCATGCTTTTATGTTTCTTACAAAAATAATCTAGATAGTTAATCATATATTTCTTACAAACACTTCCCCCTAGAAGATATTCTTATTGAAGCCTATGATTCACAGAAGTTTTAGCTATTATATTATAACTTTGCTGATTGCTATCAATTTGAGATTTCTTTTCATTGCATTCCTGGTTAGCATCATTGTTCCTTGTATTTTATATCTTTTTTAAAAATTACCTTTTCAATTACCTGTAGTATATACATCCTGCAGGAATATTTTCATAGATAGTTTGTGGATTGTAATAAATTTTCTGATTACTTCTATGTCCAAAAATGTATCTATTTTGTACTCACATCTGATTGATATTTTGGCTAGAAATGCAATTATAGATTCAAAATAATCTATATTATTTTGCTATAATATTTTGGTATGAAACTGGATGGAGTCAATCTGTTTACCTCCCTGCTTTCAGCTCCTCCTCCTTTAAGTGAAGCTTTCCAATAACCACTCTCTGCTCATATTCACATGCAGGCTTCCACGGATGGGAGAAACTTGTTGTTCGACAGGTCTAAACACCTACAGAGGAAACTCAAACCAGTTATCTATGCATGTCTTTTTGTCCATTGTTCACAAATATAATGAGGAGCTAAAACAACTGGCTTCAAAAGAAACAGTACTATTAAGGCATTGCTCACCTGGCTTAGGGTATCTAATGTCCTGAATGAAAAGTTGGACACCATTCTTATTTTCATTCCTTGATACATAATTGTTCTTTCTTTCTGGAACCTTGTAGGATCTTATCTTTATCATTAGAGTTCTGAAAATTTTCTGGATATGTCTAGGTAAGGGCTTTTAAAAAAATATAAGCATTATGCGATACCACTCAAAAAGATAGTGCTTTAAGACACTAGCAAATTACTATTTCTTGTGATTCTGCTGATTAGGAAATAGTACAGAACTTGGCTGGGCAATTGTTTTGCTCCTTTGACGTCAACTGGGACCATTCATTCAGTTGTGTCCAGCTGCCTGCTGGCGTGAGCTGGAAGGATGGAGCAGCTTTCATTCATATCCTTGTTGCCTCACTGCTCTTCCACGTGGCCACTCTCTCCAGATGGTGTTCTTGATTTGATAGTCTAAGCTCTCCTGCAGCATGGCAGCTGGCTTCCCCAAAGAAGGCTAAGAAGAAGGTACAATGCCTCAATGCTGCCTCATCTCCAAAGCTACCCAGTGACACTTCTGCCACATTCTGTTGGGCAAAGCAAGTTTCAAGGTAAGTGCAGGTTTAAGGGTAGAAGAAATTGACTCTACATTTTTTTTTTTTTTGAGTCAGAGTCTCACTCTGTTGCCCAGGCTAGAGTGCCATGGCGTCAGCCTAGCTCACAACAACCTCAAACTCCTGGGCTCAAGCAATCCTACTGCCTCAACCTCCCGAGTAGCTGGGACTACAGGCATGCGCCACCATACCCGGCTGATTTTTTTCTATATATTTTTAGTTGGCCAATTAATTTCTACTCTACATTTTGATGAAAAGAATGACAAAATCTCATTGCAAAGGTCATGTGGAATAAGATATTGTTGTGGCTATCTTTGGAAACAATCTACCAGTAGCATCCAGTAAGAATTTTCTATTCAAAAACTTATTATTTTCAATTTTAGAAAATTTCCCTTAATTATTTTCTCTGCCTCTCTGTTATATTGTTATATTCTTTGTTCTATCATTAGGAACTCCTGTTAGATGGATATTGAACCTCCTGAATTGATCTTCTATATCTGAACTTTTCTTTCAAATTCTATTTTTTATCTTTTAGAAGATCTTTTTAATTTTTTCCTCAGAATGTCTATTGAATTTCTTATATTTGCAATGACATTTTTAATTTCCACAAATGCTTTAGTATTCTTTGATTGCATATTTTTCTTAGCAGTGTATTCTTGCTTTCCATAGACAACATGTTCTCTAACATTTTTAAAGTTGAAAGTTATTTTTTGTTCCCTTAATTATCACTGTTTCTTCTGAAGCCATTTGTTTTATTTCCTCATTATATTTATGAACAATGGACAAAAGGACACGCTTTTTTACCATAGGTAACTGGTTTGAGTTTCCTCTGTAGGTGTTTAGATCTGTCGAACAACAAGTTTCTCCCATCGGTGGAAGCCTGCATGTGAATATGGGCAGAGAGTGGTTAGTGGAAAGCTTCACTTAAGAGAGGAAGAGCTGAAAGCAGGGAGGCAAACAGACGGACTTTATAAGTCTCCTACCCAGCGAGACAGGCTTTGCTCTGGAGTGATTCCATTCCCCAGGGGCCCTGCCCTTTCCCAGGCATGTTGGTCAGTTTCTTCGGACATTAATTCTTTCGGTTTATCCTGGAGGTAGATGTTGTGACTATCTTAGACAGGGTGTATGGGGTTGAGGAGAAGCCAAGTTGTACAGTTGCTGTGTAAATAACCCTTGATTTAATCATCTTCATTTCTGCTTCTCTACCTAGCCCAGCTCCTTCCCAGCTTAGAGCCTCCCCTTAGGCTTTGTTGCTGAGGAACATGACTCCTACCCTGCTTGCTGCCTTTTCAGACTCCATTCTACTTTCTCCCAGAGGTTTATCAAAAGTTCTGGTTCCCTGATGCTTCCTCCTCTCCTTCACAACACCGTTACACACTTATCCTTTTTTGTGCTTCTTTACTGCCCTTACTTTGAGTTGTGTTCAGTCTGCCATATTGAAACGGAAGACTACACCGTGACATTACCAGTTGTTTGGTATTCCACTATATGGATGGACTGTGATTTGCTTAAATAAGCTCCTGTTACTGAGCAGTTACATTGTTTTCATTGTTTGGTTGTTATTCTTAAAAATGTGTAGGGAGAAAAAATATGTTATTTTAAAGACAGTTAAGTCTTTCTGGGCATAACTGGAAAAGGCTGGATGAGTCAACAAGATAAGTAAATTGTCTCTGGCAAGAAATAAGGTTTTTTTTTGGTTTTCTTTTTTCTTTTTTGGAGGGAGTAAATGAGCTGGGGAGAAGAAAAGAAGGTTAAAAGACAAAGGAGGATCAGCAAGAAACTGAAGCCCGGGTAGAAGAGACAGCCAGAGATAAGGCGGACTTTGTCAGGAGATGGGTGTCTAAGATTCGGTGTTAAGTCATTGGCTGTAACACCTCGTGTGGCCTCACGGCTGCAGTAGGGTCTGCTATTCACAACCTCTGGGGAGAGAAGGGATTAGGCAGCGCCCAGCAATAAAGGGAGATAGTGTGCAGAAAGGAGACATTGGGGATTAAAAGTACAGCAGTAATAGGTACTTGAAACCAGAAAGTATCAGGAAAAATATAAATAAGGTACCACCCTTCCCCCCCTCCCAACACACCTATGGTTCCCCAGACACATTGGGAGAGGGATTAGGTAGTTTCCCACTGCATAATACACAGGGATTTGGAACAAATTTAACATAAAAATGGAAGTGCTAATTCTCTACATCAGGACTCCTCCATGCCTTCACAGTCTCTCCTTACCTGGGGTACACTGGCCCAGGAAAAGCCCTCTTCCTTTCAGTCAAAAAAAGTTTCCAGGAGGCCTTAGGTGAGTGGGGCTGGATTGCTGACCTTACCCAAATTCCACTGTTGAAGGGCTTAGGCTTGGCCGAGTGTCCTGAAGGGCCAGCTTGCCTCTCTCACCGCACCCTCTGTAGCACTTAAGAGGCCAAAGACTACTGTGAAGGAAAACCCACTTCACTCTAGCTTATAAAATAAAGAGGGAGAAATGATTAGCTGACTTAATTTACAGTCCTAGATTAAGGTAGGCTTTACGTTTGGCTTAATCCTATCTCCTCCTTTTATTGTCATTTCTCTTCAAGGAGTCAGAAAATATAATAGCTACAGAAGTTCCTGGCCTCACATGTGTACAAAGCAACCCCCAGAGCAGGGTGAGAAAATAACTTCCACGGGTTTCTCTTAAGAGGAAGCTTTTCCCAAAAGCCCTCAGCACACCCTCCCTCCCCTCTTGCTGGTCACATGTCCATTCGTTAACTGATCCTGTTCTCAGTGGCTTTATATGGATCCTGAACCAGTCAGGAGAGATGGGATCACCATGACAAATAAAACAGAGAAAGTATGGAATGGATGTAAAGGAGACAGCCTCCATGTCCAATGTGTTCTCTTCTTCACAGTGAGGGCTCCCCACCTCCATTTCTGATGCTGATAGGAGACTCTCACCAACTAAACACAGCTTTCTTCCTGCCCTCTTTCTGATTCTAGGCCTCCATTAAGGAGAGAGGGCAACTGAGCTTGGTTTCTCATTATGCTCCAAGCCCATGACTATTTTCTGACCTCTTCCAACAAGCATTAGCTTCTGTATCTCCTTAGTTGGATTTTTAGCATCACAATAGCATCAAGAAATTCCCATTTTCTCTACAACCTACCAAGATTTGCTCCATGAGTGATACGCTCTACCCTTTGTGCAAATTTTGTTGGCCTTAGCTGTCTCTGGCATGTTGCCATGACAATCCTCCTCTTACATTTGCTCCGTGCAGTTTGTAGTTTGCTAACTACTAGAGGATACAAGCATTTCAAATGTTGTTAGATGTTTCTAATTGCATTTAAAAGAGATTGCACCAATTTATACTCCCATGAGTAAGAAATGAGTGCCTTGTTCCTGTCACAACCTTGCCGACACTGTGTACCATCAAGCTTTTTGATCATTGTACATTTTATAGATTAAAAACTGGAATTGGTAATCTCATTAATCTCCTTTTCAGCTAGAGTTTGTCTTTGAGTAACTTTTTTTCTTTCATGGAAAAGAAGAGGAAGGAAGAATCCATGCATAAAATATTTTCTGAGGTCTTGTATATAATTATTTATCTGTTGCCTACACACATACATGACACATCTGAGAGTTCTGTGTTCACAGTACAATTGTATCTTGGTTGTTGAAGAGAAATTTTGAGGCTAATCTGATTTTCTTCTTTGTACATAACTTGATATTGTTTTGCAGTCTTGAAAACTGTGGAGTTTTATTTTTATCATCTAGAATTTTTCCAGAATTTATTTACTTATAATTTTTGTTTTGCTTTGCTTTTTTTTTTTTTTTTTAAACATGCCATTTCCCCTCAGGGACATTTTCTTATGTTATAGTTTTACCATTGCCACTGTCCATGAATTCTAGCTTTTTGTTTGTTTGTTTGTTTTTTAGGAAATCTCAGTTTTTATGAGTTTTTTTCTTAGCTTCCTACTCTCTGTGTCTATTTGTCATTTTAATTCTGGTCCACCTTTTCTTAACTAATTTTCCTAGGATAACACATATTCTTGCACATCTTAAAACACTGATAAAACATCAACATATTTTGGTTATTTATTCACATATTTCATTGCTAAGACATTTAAAAATTTTACTCTTTTGAGTTATACACTTAATAAGCGCAAAGAAAGGATATTGCAAGGGCTTTCTATATCTATAACTACATACAGTTTGTGGACCTTATAAACAGAATTTGCCAAAGCCTTTCTCTATGACAGTCTCAGTTGCATGCACATTTCTTATATAAACCTATGTAGGTAAGAAATTAAATGCTGAAATGGATGATGTGTTTAACATCATATATTGCACCAGTTATGAACTTTATTTAGAAAAGATTGGGTAATTAAACACTACTCAAACCACACAACTCTTACAAACAATTATTCTCTACTTCTTTCATGGCAGTGTCAACATTTATAAATAAAATCTGGGTTATATGAATCACTAGACTATATAATTGTGGATGAATTGGCTGGGGCAATAATGTGGAAACCACACCCGGTTGAACCAGAACATAGAAGATGGCCTGAATGAATGGTTTTTCATTTTGGTTGCACCATAGAACCATCTGAGGATGTGTGGATGAGCCCACACACACTTGCTCTCCAGATATAATGCCCACTTAATACACACTGATTACTTCAAGCACATCGAACAATCTGGACATACTACTGACTATACCTACCAAAATATGCAATTCATACATCCTTTGATGCAGCAGTTGTATCTTCAGGAATTCATCTTACAGAAATACTTGCATATATGCACAAAGATTAATATTCAAGATATTTATTCATTCAACTAATATTCTTGAAGCTCATATTAAGAGCCAGTACTTTTCTAAACACAGGACAGCGAACTGCTTGTTCTCAAGAAGATTATAATCTTGTGGGAAGGGCCATATAACAAATGCACAAATAGATAAACTGAAAAAGGAATAGATAGCTATAAATGCTATGGAGAGATTTCAAATATGGTACCCAATGAGGTCCTTTGAAACTTCTACTTGTCACTCAGGACTGGGGAAGACACTATTTTATACTCCTCTCTACTTTGATTTTCCCTATTTCCACTCTACCATGGAAGTCTGTGTTGAGGAAGAACCTCTAGGAGGTACCTCCATCTGGAATGCCAGGGGCAGGGGGGAGTGGGGTTACATCCTGAGAAGTAAAGCTCAAATCTTTTCTTTTCCTAGATGCTCCCAACCTTATCTGTGGTTTCTTTCTTCCTTTCTTTTTTTTAAATTTTTTTTATTGTGGTAAAATACACATAGCTTAATATCTATCATTCTAACCATTTTAAAGTATACAGTACAATGGAAACATCACCACCGTCTGTCTCCAGAACTCTTTCATCATTCCAAACTGAAACTCTGTGCCCATTAAATAATAACTCTCCTTTATCCCTTTCCCCAGTTCCTGGTAACCACCCTTCTACTTTGTGTCTGTGAATTTGAATATTCTAGTACCTCCTATAAGTGAAATCATGCAGTATTTGCCCTTCTTGTGACAGGCTTATTTTTCTTAGCACAATGTCCTCAAGGTTCATTCATGTTGTAGCATGTGTCAGAATTTCCTTATTTTTAAGGCTGAATAATATTCCATTGTATATATACAGCACATTTTGTTTATCCATTCATCTGTCAATGGACGTGTGGGTTGCTTCCACCTCTTGAATATTGTGAGTAATGTTGTTATGAACAAGGGTGTGAACATATACGTTCAAGACCCTGCTTTCAATTCTTTTGACAATATACCCAGAAGTGGAGTTGCTGGATCGTAAAGAAATTCTATTTTTTATTTTTTTGAGGAACTGCCATAGTGTTTTCTACAGTGGCTGCACCATTTACCTTCCCACTGGCAATGTCTAAGTGGTTCCAGTTTCCTCACATCTTCACTGACGCTTGCTGTTTTCTGGGTTTGTTTTTGTTTTTGTTTTTGATAGCAGCCTTCCTAATGGGATGAAGTAATATTTTATTGTGGTTTCAATTTGCCTTTCCTTAATGACTGGTAATGCAGAACATCTTTCCATGTTTTTTGGCCATTGTCTGTCTTCTTTGGAGAAATGTTCTCTGTCCCTTTTTAAATTGAGATTTGCTGTTGTTGTTGAGTTGTATGAGTTCTTTATCCTGGATATTAACGCCTTATGAGATATGATTTGCAAATATTTTCTCCCATTGTGTAGGTTGTCTTTTCACTCTGTTTATTTTGTCCTTTGATGCACAGTTTACTTGGTACTTTGATTTGTGAGAGAACCATGTTGCAGTCTGATTATGATGAGTGTGTGTCAATTTCTCCTTATAGGTCCACCATATTTTGAGTTACTTGGTTAAAGTTTTGTCTGCTGTGTGAAGGTTCTTGGTTGATTATACCTTTAATCAATGGAAAATAGAAGTTTATTTTCTCATTCTAAAAATGTGTATTTTCTAGAATTCCATTTTGTCTGATGTTGTCTAGTATTTTAAAATACCTTAGTTGCTTAGAAAATATAAACTTTTAGATTAAAAGTATTTTTTTCTCAGAACTTTCCCAGAAAACTTTCTCCACTGTTTTCTCACACTTGGTATTGCCAATAAGAATCTGCTACCAATCTGATTGTCTTTTTTATATGATTTTTTTTTCTTCCTGGGAACTTTGAGGATTTTTCTCTGCAGCTTTGAAATTTCACTGTGACATTTCTAGGTGTTACATTTTTGTAATTCTGCTCAGCTCTTAAATCTGAGAAACTAAGTTTTCTTCAGCTAAAATTTTGATTATTTTTCTGAATTCTTGCTCTATCCCACTCTCCATTCTGTCTGTTTCCTGGATTTCTTATTAGATAGATGTTGGACTTCTGAGTCTATCATTTATGTCCCTCACACAGCTCTTATGCTTTCCACAGCTCTCCTTTTAAGCTGCACTGTAAGGACTCTTTGCACTGACTTGCTAGCTTAATAATATTCCTTAGCTGTGAATGTTCTCTTATTCAGATTAAATGTTGTATTTTTAATATTATCAATCACATTTTTAATTTATGAAAATTTTCATTTTTTTTTCTTTTCACAAAAACATTGTCCTCTCAAATCTCATTGTGGACATTGATTTTACTTATTTTAAAGTCCTCTGCTTGCTATATTAATTCCTTTTTCTTGGGTATAAGTTCTTTTGTGAATGGAGTTCCAGTCCTCTCTTTTAGGGCGTTTATTGGCTTCCCTCAAATATTTAGGGGATTCTTCGTTGTTGGCCCATATTTGTATTTGAAAATCCCTGTTTTCTGCTCTGTGAATATTAACTGTGCTTACTGTATATTACCACTGAGAATTGTAGACCAGGGACAGGGTAAGCTGACATAAAGGTATACTGGTAACTTGTCTTATTATCAGACACCTTCCTATTTCCTCCTGGGGACAAGCAGCTATCTTGGGTAATAATACTCTGCCCTTTAGTTCATACCCACCCTGGCTGCTTTGGCCTGGGGTCTTCCACTACTGTTAGCTGCTTTAGCACAAGCAGGAGGCAAAGGAGAAACTGACAGTCAAGCAGTGCCAAATCCACTTCTCTGATTAATTGCCCCGATAAATGTCCTATGCATTTCCTCGCTCCGTTTCCAGTGATACTAAATTTGGAAGACCCTCTCCTATGCCACTCCCACCTTCATAACAGTTTTTTCACGGGTATTTTTTAGACGATGGCTTCCTTCAATTTTGTTTTTTCATAGATCGATTCCATGTCTTTGCCATATTTCAAGCATAATTCAAATTTTCTGATCTGCTGATAACACATTGCATTTTAAATGCCATTTTAAAATATCTTGTCTGTTATTTCAAGGAATTTGGGGCAATGTATCAGGCAGTGTCCTGCCTCCAAAGCAGAAAACCTAGGAATTTCAAGAAATAAAGGACAGGAAATTGGGTGCTTGAAAAGCCACTGGAAGAGCAAGAGGACCAAAGGTCCAGGAAGGTCAGGGAAGACATTCATCTAGCTCTGAGAGTCTTCACCAGCTTTGGGGGAATCTGAAGTTCTACTGAACTGGGTCAGAACTGCAGAAAACTGTCACTGAGGGCACAGGCTCCGGCAGGGTCAGAGCACCAAGGCTGGTGATTCTCCGGAGAAACCTTGGGGACAACTGTAAATGTCACCACCACGTCACCTCTGCTGAGCTTAAGTCTATTCCCTTCAGCCTTCCAAATCGTGAAATACAGCTCATGGGGAGAAATTAAGCCCATTTAGCCCCCTGGGGGAAAGGGGGTCTAGGACACATAGGAAGGGAGTGAGGATGGATGCTGGCTGATGAAGAAGTCAACTCCCAGACCTGGCACAAAGGGAAGGAGTCCGTGTGCTCCAGCTATGATCTTGATTCTGCCTCTTTCTGCATAATGCTCAGGTTTCTAGTTGTTCATCTGTGATCTTACCTTTCACACAAGCCTATCTTTTAAATTCATCTTTATCTTTCATCACTAGTAGAAACCTGGTAGGGGTGGGAGCAGACCAGGCACTGAGCCCCACGCTTATCCAGATGTGATCCTTGACCCGCATCTTTGAGGATTTGTCCCATGCCCAGCATTGCGCATAGTACCCAGTGGGCATTTACTAGATAGTTGTGACTAAATGAATAAGGTGCAAACAGCTGAAAAGGAAGAAAAATAGATTTTAATGGCTAAAAAAGAGGTGCTAAATAAAGGAATAAGCTAAAATAAAAAGAGATCAGAAAGAAATGCGAGCCCTTTTTTAAAAAAAATTAGGGATAAAAAAAGTTAAGAAATATGTTGTTTCTATAACTGGAGAGAAGAGAGTAGTAGAAAAACTACACACACACACACGCACACACACATGCACACATGCACATAATCATTTATTAATTTATTTTATACTTAGCCTAGAAGATCAAGATACCAGAATAGACAACAAGGAACAGAAAATCAGGAGACTGAGCAGGGACAAGGAATTAACTCATGATGAATTTCAAAATAAATGAGATGTGATGAATATCCACCAGAATTTATTGACATCATTACGTATACACTTGCTATCAATTTTTAGAATTTGAGAAGAGCAGGAGTGTTGGGGAGATAACTGTATTAGTTTACAAAATAACTCTGAAAAGCATGAAAAAATTAGTTTAATTTTCAAATCTAGAAAATTTATTGGGAAGCATTATAAAAAATTTTCATTTTTAAATTCCCAGAAAAAAAAAGATACCGATTAATACCCATCAAAGCTTTGGCAAGATAAACTTTAAGGTGGATTAATCTGACAGATTTCTTCTGAGAGCCACTGATCAAGGTGATACATGGAATACATTAAAGCATTATTATTAATTGTTCATTGTCCACTTGGAGAGATATAAAAATGATTTAAAGTTTGAAATCTAGCTTCGTTCCTACATGTCTCATAGATAAAATGCTATGAGGGCAGCTAATGATCCTCAAGGAGTTAGTATTTTGGGTGGATGCTTTTGTGAAACGGAATGACTTAGTAAGTAGAGAATAAACTGTATCTGCAGAAGGAGGAATTTATGAAAGATTAGGAAAATCCCTTTCCCTAGGATTTTCTGGGTGTGAAACATTGGGATATGTAACCATCAGAGATCATGGAGGCTTATTCTTTGGAATATGGGGAGGATATGGGGATTTTTTCCTTCCTGAATAATTTAAATGCACAGGAAAGAATAATCTAAAAGACAGTAGTACTGAGGGTTAAGTCCTAGACTTAGCACTTCACTTTCATTAATAATATAGATCACAAAATAGATGTGAAAACATAGACCGCATTCCCAGAAATCTGTACCATCACAGAAACTGTGAGAAGCAGCGGTCCAACAGGCAGGGCTGGGGGCTACGTGATGGGCTACCTAGTTTCATATTTAATAGGGCAAATAAGAGTGCCAGGACATTAAAAGACAGAAAAGAGTGAGGTCACCTATGGAAGCATTTTTGCCTAGAAACTCCAGCTTCAAAATTGCTTCAATAAAGTTGAACACTACTCAGAAACCAACAGAAGGCAGTTCAATAGAAATAAGTGAAAAGTAATAACAGCTAACACTTTTATAGCACTCAACAGACACCAGCCAGCTTTCTAAACCCTTTCATATGTTAACACTGGGAGGGAAGTCAAAAGCACATATATTATGTAGGATGATGATAAATTCTCAGCTTATATGGGGGAAAAGATGCGAGATCTCATTTAAAGAAATACTAAGTTATTGGTTACGGCATTCTTCTAAATAACTAGAATTTGGCAATATATCTTTTTATTTTTGAAGAAAGAATGAAGCCAATAAAGTAATAGTATGAAGCCTACATAGGGAAAGGGAAATATTTCCAGAAATCTGCTATGTGTCAGGCATCACGTCACTGATCATTCTGTGATTTATCTCATTTAATCTTCACAATAATCCCAACAGATAAGTGTTAGTATCACCAATGACAGACAGAGAAACTGACACTTGGGGCAAATAAGTAGTTATCTCTCAGCTGCTTGAGATATCCAGATAGCTAGGGCTTTACGACTCTAAAACATGTCGTCTCTCATTTAAATTGCCCTTTAGATGACAACAAGCATATTGGTGATTAATAGAAGCCTGAGTGGTAAAAAGTGAAGGTTATAAAATTGTATATTCCTATGATTAAAGCTAAGAAAAAGCACATACTCATTTTATTCTAGTTATTGATTGCTAAGTAGCAAACATCTTAGAGGTAGGAAACAGTAATTATTTAAATATACCCACAGATTTTTCCGGTTAGGAATTAGGTAGGTGAGAATAGCTTGTCTTTTCTCTACAGAGTCTGGGTTTTCAGCCTGGAAAACCTGAATGATTGGAGGTGGCTGGATTAGCTGGGCCTAGAATCATCTGGAGGCTTCTCCTCTCAGATTTCTGTCTCCTGGGTTTGGAGGACTCAAAAGGTGGAACTGTAGACTGAAGCCTTGTATGTGGCTTGGATTTTTCCCAGCATGGTGGCTGGGTTCTAAGAGGGACACCCCAGAGGGACTGTCTGGAGGGTAGGCATTTCAAGAGAGCCAGACAGATACTGCAGGACCTTTTCTGGCCCGTCCATGAAAGTCATGTGGCATCACTCCTGCCTCATTCTGTTGGCTACCAGCAAGTCACCGAGGCCAGCCCAGATTCCAGAGAGGGAAATGACATTTTACTTCTTGATGAGAGAATGGCAAGGGCACATGCAGAAGAGCAAGTGGAATGGGAGATAGTTTGCAATCACCTTTGGATATTGAATTATCTGGCACACATATGGCCAGTGATTGAATGAGAACACAAAAAAGTGTAAACCATGTATTTGTAAGGATTAGCATCTGTGCGAGTGTGTGTGTGTGCACATGCATGTAGGCATGAGTATGCGTGTGTGTGTGTGTACCTTTCAAAAATTTCTCTTATAAAAGGTTTTTCCAAAAACATTTGTAAATGGTAAGCATGACCCTTGGAGGCATGAACAGCTGTAGTGTGAGCAGAGATGTTGGCTCCACTTTCTGGTCTACTTACCATGCCCTCCTGATAGGAGTGGAAAGAGTAGGAATTATTTCCTAAGATAAAGTGAACCTAAGAGAAAAAAGTAAAGGAGAGGTCTGTAGCTCAAGGATGTAGTTTAGATTCAAAGAAGAATCTCTGTGTGGTAAAGCTTGTTAAAAACTCCAGTGAGTTTTCTGGAGGAAGATTGTGAAATCCCCTTTCTTTCAGCTATCAGCCTCACTTGAAGGTTTGCAAAAGTACAGTTTACACAGGGTGAAGAATAGCCTATTAGTAGACAGGCAGATGTTTCTGCTTGAACTTGGGAGCCTAATTCTCCTGGTGAGTGCTGCTGGACTGAGTTTACTGTTGCAGAGGAGGGAGGTGGACGGGAGGTGTTCTGAACTCAGACGCAGATTGTTTCTCTCTGTGCTGTGAGCTTAGAATTTTCCTGAATCTTGTAATAAGGATGGTTTGGTTTTATGGTGTCAACGAAGAGATTCCCTCTGTCTGTGTTTGGAAAAGCGCTGCCTAGATTTTCCCCAACTATCAGTTTACGGACTGAAGTTTTTTCCAAGTTGAGATCCAACTTTGTAATTTTTTGTGTGGATTTCTGCTGCTAAATTATCGCAAGCCAATGTAAATGTGAAATTAAATCCATAGAACAAAATGTGCATGATGAATAGAACTTTGGCCCGTGTTGAGTAGTCTCTGAGTATTACTGAGCTTGAAGGCACAGGGAGCAGCTGTCAATGAAAACTCTGTGCTCTGTAGAAACTGGGCTACATAAATATTTTATTTAGCTGAGATAGTAACAGATTCTTAGAATAACATTTTTTTTTTACTGTTGCAATCAAATACGATTTGATCCATAAAATCCCAACTGTAAATTTACCTCCAGTGAAGTTAAGCAGCTATTTAGACTAACTGAAAAATTAATATTGCCTGTTAGAACAGTACATGGAATCTAGTTAGGTGGGATCCATAGCTCTATTTTATTGAAAGTGACCATTTTCCCAGGTATGGTAAATATATGGTAAATATAATTTGGATATAATTTTCAACAACATACTTTTAGAGTTGATGCATATGATGTTATTGATTTTAAAAATAATTCTTAAGAAATCAAGAGGACTATGTGTTGGAAAAGGCACCATGCTTTGAGATTCCCAAGAGTATAAAATATAAGGGATGGACTATCATCATGATATGCTATCCCCCTCACTTTCTTTGATGCCCACCCACATTTCTACCCTGCCTCCATCTCTACTAGAGGAAAGAACAAAGGAAAGCAGTCTAATCCCCAAGAGGACAGATTCAGGTTAATTACAAGGCAGAAGAGCCCATCCTTGAGAGTTAAACAATTGCTGATGTTTGGGAACATCCCTTTCATATTTTAAAGTTGGATCAGTGCCAGGATCCAGGCCAGGAAGATGGATTGAGACTGTCGCTCTGCAGGAAGAACTGTTGGAGGGCTCCTCAGCCAATGTTGTCCCCTCTAGTCCTGGTCAGCAGAGACCCAGAAATCTTAGCCACACTGGAAAGACCCCCAAAAGGCTTTGTCTGCAGGTGCAGACACAGGGTTGCCTTGATCTCTGGATTCCTAGCCAGCCTCTGATTCCTGCACTGCTGTCCTAAAGGTGGTGGTGCATGCACGGAACAGCACCGACACCACGGGGGCAGCCACCAGGACCACAACAAAGATCGCTGAACCCATTTACGGAAATGGCACTGCCCGATGCATGAAATGTCAGACAGTGACACTTTTACATTTTATTCATACACTATTTTTTAAAAATGAATGTTCTATTTTGATGATTCACTCATGTATATCTAAGGTGCTTAAATCACTCGAAACTACTGAAATCTTTAGTTTAGGGGCTAAGACATCTGCTGTACTTCTTTTATTGGTAAGACTAACTCCATAACTCAACTAATTTTTTTCCAACTGCTCTTTCACTCAGGTGGATAAAACAACATGAATGAGACCAATTGAAAAAATAATAAACATTAGTAATTAGCCAACATTTTTTGAGTACTGACTATGTGCCAGGCACTCTGTGTATACATTTCTTGTTATATATTATTTTCTTTAGTAGTCACCACAAGTCTATGAGTTTGGCACTCTTATTATCATCCCATTTTACAGATTAGTACCCTGAGGCTTACAGACATTAAGGATATTGCTTTAAATCAGAAGCCAGTAAGTGGCATAGTCAGAATTAGATACTACCGTGTTTCTCCAAAAATAAGACCTACCCATAAAATAAACCCTAGCAGGATTTCTAAGCATTTGCGCAATATAAGCCCTACCCTGAAAATAAGACCTAGTGATGGGTGTGGCTACGCAGCGTATCTGCACAACCCATGCATTTCGTCGCAGATCAGTAAAGAAGACAAGCAGCCATTCTCATCTGCCCCATGAGAGCTCTATTGTTGGACATCAGAAATTGGGGCCAATGGTTCTATACAAAATAGACTCGCAAGAAATTCAGGATGGAATTCGGGGTTTGGAGAGTTATGATGATGTTCCAGAAGAAGACGACTTAACTATATTTGAATAAATGTAGATTGTTGTACCGTACTTAAAAAAAATAACACATCCCCTGAAAATAAACCCTAGGGTGTCTTCTTAATGAAAAATAAATAGAAGACCCTGTCTTATTTTTGGGGAAACATGGTAGCTCTATCTGACTCCCAAACTCAACCAAGCCTTCACGCTTACAGGGTTATGAAGAACGACAACTGAATACAGTGTCATGCTGATGTGGCAAATTCAGAAATTTCTTGGTTCCAGTGATTGACAAAAACAGTTAGCTCAAGAAAATTCTTATCCATCCAAAACTCCAATTTAAGGCATACTAAAATGATGCCATGAGGCCAGGGACATTAATTTGACAAATAAAGAGTATGCATTGTCACTACTGGGCAAGGAAGTATGCTTTCAGAATAAAGTTGCCAATCTCTCCACTAGTTTGTAAATCCCAAGCTTTCTATATTCCAAGGTTAAAATAAAAGCCCAGGTGGGCATTATAGAATCAGACCTAGACTGGGAAATGAGTCACAACCAATTCAAGTATTCTGCTAATTCAGCAAAGGATTTACTCTCAGGGTAAAAAAAAATCTTTATTAGAATTTTCAACTTATAATAGAAATATTGCTTAAAACTTTTCTTGTGTAGAAGGTATTCCTTAGCAAATATTAATTTCTTCAGATGTTAGTGATAAGAAGTAACTTTTTTATTTTTTTAAGAGCCAGGGTCTCACTCTGTCACACAGACTGGAGTGCAGCGATGTGATCATAGCTCACTGCAACCTCCAACTCTTGGGCTCAAACCATCCTCCCACCTTAGCCTCCCAAGTAGCTAGGACTACAAGTGTGTGCCTCCATGCCTGGCTAATTATTTTATATTTTGTAAAGACAGGGTCTCTCTAGGTTGCCCAGGCTGGCCTCAAACTCCTGGCCTCAAGCTATCCTCCTGCCTCAACCTCCCATAGTGCTGGGATTACAGGTATGAGCCACTATGCCCAGCCAAGAACTAACTTTTATTGAGCTTTTACTATGTATCATGTACCTTGCCGAGCTTTGTGTGTGTAGATGCACTTAATTCTCATACCAAGCTTATGAGTGAAAGACTACTATTATTGTTTTTTCTAGTTGAGAAGATTTGGGTTTAGAAAGGTTAAAGAACATGCTCAAGGTCACATGGTAAGTAGGGGAGCCAGACTTGCATGAGTCCAAAGCCAGCGCTCATGGTGTAATTGTTCATATGATTCTGTATATAAAGAGGACATGCAAGAAGAAAGAGAAAGTAAGCTGAAGTCAGAAAAGGAAGAGAGTTGGCTACCTTTTCCTATTTCTTTTTATGGAGATAAATCCTCCAAGAGCAGCCCTTAGGTTGATAGGAGTTAGACATACCTTGATCACTAATTTTCTCCCAGTCTACTAATGCCTTCCTAGCTCCTCTTTCTCCCTCTGCAGCCCAGGCTCTATATTCTATATCCTCACCTATCCTCTCCTGTTGTCTATGGGTTTGCGGAGGGATGAGTGGGAGTTGGCTAGGTGAAAGGAATGGAGTGGAACATTTAGGTAAAGTATAAAACCTGTGCAAAGGTCATGAGGTAGGAGAGCGCATGGCACAGACCTGGAGCCAACAGGAGGTCACAGAGAAGATGGGGTTGGAGATAAAGAAGGGAAAGGGATAATTGCCACAGGCAGTTCCCGGAGAAGTCCGAAGGAAGTAAGTGGAATTCTGACCACCTCCGGGCAACTCCACAAGGGTGTTGCAAAGCTGTTTCCAACATATCAAAATTGGAAATCATCTCTCTCCTTTTCCATATTCCTCTCCTGAGATTTCTGCCCCAACCTCCTCTTCTAACCCCCAGCTCTTTGCCCTAATTTCTGTCTCCTGGTAAATGATATCAACCAGTGACTAAAATGCCTAGTTTAGGACATCATAACCCTGGAGGTAGAGTCACACTCAGCTCCTGGCAACACTCACCTGCTGTGTGTGATCAGTCACCAAGTCCTGACAAGTCTACAGTCCTGGGAGCTTTCAACTCTGTCCCTACTTCTCTACCTGCTGAGACACTGCCCTAGTTGAGTCTCTCAGTTTCTCTTGCTTGCGTCATTGCAACAACGGCCAAGCACTTCTTCCTGTCTGCAATCCAAGCAGCACTCAGCTACCAAAGCAGTCTTTTTAAATATTCAGATATGTGGATGTGACTCCTCCCCATAGGAGAAAAACCCTTTGCTACTTTCCCCATTGTCTATAGTGGGAAATCCAGACTCCTTAGTTTAGTGCACAAGCCTTTTGGCATCTGGAACTCTTCAGTGTTATCTCTTGCTACACTACCTCAGGCATACTTCAGCGCTACTTGCAACCTCACCACTTACGCACATCAGACTGTAAATCCCCTCTCTACACATCCTTGTGCTAATCCCAGCTCATCCTCAAGGTCAAGTGTTGCTTCTTCCAGAATATCTCCCCTGCCCTTCCTACCCCAGGCAGGTTATGGCCCCTTTTCCATGCTTTCTTGGTGCCACGCACATGCACCTCCCATAGCACCATCACACACTGCCACAATCGTGGGTTTGCTTCCTGTTGCTTATACATAACTGTGCGTCTTGGAGCTAGAAACTGACTCCTTGTTAACTTTTAAATTCTCAGAACGCAGAGTACTGCCTGCTGTAAGGCAGATACTCAGTGTGAATGAAGAATGGGATCTCTTTCTTTGGCAGTTAACTGAGAATAGGAACCATATCTTCACTTTTGCTAGCATACCCCAAATTCTCACAGTGGAACAACTCTGTAATTTTGAATTAGAAGGCAGGTTAGTCAGGAATTATACCTCACATGCCCTCACATGTAATTACATCATACCGGAAACCACTCGAAAACGTTTTACAGTAGCCTATTGTAATTTGATGTATTTAATTTATTATTATGACACCCCAGCAAAGAGACTTAAGGTAGATTTAAAGATAACATAAAGTTCCAGGAGATAATTGTGCTAGTCACTGCAGGTTGTGATTCTCTTCTTTCTATCAATCACCCCTGATTTTGTCCAGGTGACAATGGGCGCAGGAAAAAAAAATTACATTTCTCAGTGTCCCTTGCAGCTGGGATTGGTCATGTGATAAAGTTCTGGCTAACGAAAACAAGCAGAAATGGTCTGTGCCTTTTGACATTTGTATTTCTTCTTTCCATTCCTGGAGTAGGGATCTGGTACTGGGGTAGAACAGCCATCTTGAGAGCACAGGACAATTGTGGGGTGGGGAGGGGACATCTCTTTCTCTCCTGTTATGTGAAAGTATCAATAAGATTCTACTTGTTTAAGCACCTATCTGGGGACTTTCTCATGCTCACAGCCAAACCTTATTTCTAACTCCTAGAATAACAAATACTAGAAGTTGGTGAGAAAAATGAGACAAAGGGAAAACAAGGGCAGGGACATGAAGGGGAACCAGGAATGTGACCAGAAGTGCATACCGTGAAGTGCTACATACTTTCTATGGGCAGGTCAGATATTTGTTGCTAAGATGTCTAGAAGAAAACAGGAAGAGGGAAATGTGGTCAGTTATAATGTTTGTCTGTAAGAGAAAAGCAAACTTACTCAGAAGAAGAAAATGAATTTTGATGGCAAGACAAGACAGATATTTCTTTCCAAGACTGCTTGTAAAAGGGAGACAGCGTGGCGTGAAAAACAATGTTCTTGTCAGTATCCCTACAGCAACAAACATCTCTGAGTAGTTCTAGTAACTGATGGTCTCATCCAAAGGGCAATAAAGCAAAACGATCAGAGTATTTAGACAAATAAATGGACCACACATCTTTCAGGCAATCCTCCATAGCTAGGCTTTCTCTAATTTTTTTTTTTAGGTGAACTACATTAAAAATCTGATGGAAACTGCAGACCTCTGAACAAAAAAATTGCACATACACACCAAATTTTGCCTACCACTTCAAGGAGTTATAGATTTAAGGGTTTGCAAGTTTCAGATTAAGCTTCAATCTGTATTCTTGATATTCAATCAGCTTCAATCTGTATTCTTGATATTTAACAGCAGCAAGGACTTATTTTATCTCTGTTGTCATATGAGTAGGATGACCAACCATCCCTAACTGTTTTGCTTTGGACTGAGGGCTTTCTTGGGATACAGGATTTCAGTGCTAAAATCAAGTCGATCCCAGACAAACTGGGATAGCTAGTCACCCTATACATAAGTGCAGAGTCATATGCCTTAACAGTCCAGCAAACTTGTGTGTGTACGTGTGTGTGTGTGTGTGTGCACGTACACGTTGCGGAGGTGAGCAGACTTCTTTCTATGAAAATTAAGGTTTTCACAAGGATGCATGCTTGAAAGCATGGACACCTACAATGCCAAGGGATTCGCACTGGCAGGACTGGACTCTTCATTTCATCAAAATCAATTTTAAATCTATACCAATGCACAAACTAATGTCCAAAATCGGACACCTTTTTCCAAAGCTACAATGATTTGCATGTACTAGTCATCTTGACTATTTTTTACATCCCCAGAAATACCTACAGTTGCCATTTCTTGGTATAGCTTCTGAAATAAATCTTTGCAAAATGTATTCCAAAGTAACTAAATGGAGATACTTGCTATGTGGAAATAATTAGCCATAAATCAGTTACAAGTTAGGGAGAATCATCAAAAATTATAACTTTGGTTGCAGAATGGTTGACTTTATGTTTTAGAATTATCACAGTCCTTTTTTAATGGTAATATTTCCATAGCAGGACCAAATATTTTTTTATTAAAGTCACCACTAGACCCTCATATTAAAACCACATTACCTAGGTGCAGGGGAATTGTTGATTTGCTTATCTCTCAAACAGGAAGGCTGGCCTTTGATAGCTGGATAAGCAACAACAAAAAAAAATGGTTATCAGATTGGTAGAGAGGCCAAAATCTGTCTTTGCTTTACTCACTTGGCAATTTTTAACTGCCCAGTCAAGAGACCTTTCCTACCATCCTTTTCTGTTATGGTAGGTAATATTTTCATAAAATTTCAAAGAGACATCAATGTCATTCTAAATTCAAATAGTTTGGCCCATCTCCAAATTCAAAGGCTCATAAAAGTCAGTAAAAACTGCAAAAATATTTTTCTTGTAGACTTCCTCATAAAATAAAGGGCCCCTCACTCTCAGGTGCCATGGGGATGTGGGAGCTGCTGGTTGTGTCTTAGGTGGGAAGCGGGGATCAGGGTGTGATCTGGAAGCACTTCATGTAAGCACATTTCTGGTGAGAGATCTCAGAAGAAATCTGAGACTATCAATATTTCTTGAAATTCCTTTTCTCATTCAAAAATGAACCTAATTTTGTGTTTGTAATTTTATATTCTTTTTCTTAAAAGTGGCCCTCCAAATTGTATAAGCTTCAGGTCCCACAAAACATGAAACTTCCTCTATCTGAAGTCTACTATATCCTTAATCCCCTGAGAAACTCAAGAAGCCAGGGTAAGGTTTATATAGAATAGCCAGTTAACTAGACCATTGGCCAAATCCCAGGTTGTACCCCAATGGAGTTTGCAAGAAAAAAAAAGGGGGTGGAGGCTTACCAATTAGTCAAGCATATTATCAACATGAATGCTGACATTCTTTGTCGTTCATTTCTATCTCACGCCTCTCCTTGCATGCTTCCAGATTATTGATGCTTCCTCTCAAAGGAATAAACCATTGGACTAAGAAAAATTTGCACATACCTCTTTGAGGACATCAAGTATGGATTGCAGAATCAAGGAATTTTGACATTTTAGCTATCCAAAAACAGAAAGGGAAAATGGGAGCAGGGGAATGATTTAAAAAATAAAAATAAAAAACAACACTGAAATATGAAGAGCTTGATGGCTTTGGGGGATAATTTCTTAGTTCTTCGAACAGAAAATGGTGTTGTTTCTGTCTCTATGAATTTCTGCTATATGATATAACTTTGGGTTAATAAGAAGTTTTTTTTTCTTTCTTTCTTTTTTTTTTGTTAAATTAAAGAATATCTTATATTGCCTTACCAAATAGCTTCCTGCTATTTGTGAAGAGTTTTCCATCTTCCCTTTGGTTAAAGGATGTATGACTTGATCTCATTAGTATAGAGCCAAATTTGAACTAACCTTATTAACACAAACCAAATCTCTTCTATATGCCCCCATTTTGCAAGAGCGTGTTCTGAAATATGATAAGAAAAGCTATCCTTGAAGTATTTCTAGACAAATTAAAAGCAGGAAATAACAGAGATTTCATGTGCTGAACTCTCATTAGATTTACTGCCCAATTTAGCAGTTTCAGCAAGAGCCTGGGATATGCCTCTGTACATTTTGATGTGAATTCCAAGTGGACTGAACTTGTAGAGCTTTAGAATTTCATCCATCACTTAGCATTTCTCTGATTTGAGGTTAAATGTCACCATTAAACATAAAAATACAAGATCTCTTGAAGTATGGCTACTTGGGCTCCTCTGTGGAATTAATGGCGTGAAAACAAACAAACCAATAAACAAATCAAGTTAGTCTATGAGTATAATGATCAAGTTTAAGCCTCAAAATTATTTAAAATTTTATATTTTCAAATGGTTTTCAGAATAGGTTAAGTACAGCATTCCCTGGGGAGTCTGATGTGATTTTCTAGATCTCCTTATTCCGTCTCAGTGAGGAAATTGAGCAGTATATGTGGAACCTAAGGACACATTTGACCTCCCTTGCTTGGCTTTGTGGCCCCCAGTTAGCTGTCACCACATGCTTAATGCCCCTTTGACATCCAAGCCCCATATTGTTAAGACAACGAAGTAGGCAATTACATAAAATAGAAAGTGTTTGTGGAACACATGGTTAATGATCCAAATGGAATGTAAGAGTTATTTTTATTTAGAAAAAAAGAAATTTCTGTAATTCTCTTACTTGAAAATCTTCATTGGTTCCTCATTGGCTACATCTGAGGTTTTCAGATTCAATCTCATGGAATGAGCACCAGTCTGTGATAAAAGTTTTAATAATATTAAAGCTAAAGGAAAAATAAAGGTAATTGTTGGGATTTTTTTTCATAAGAATAAATTTACTCACTTAAATGACTGTTTTTTTCCCCCTGGGATTATATCCTTCCTACTTTTTGGTATTTTTAAAAAATCTTTTCCCTTATGAAATCCTTATATTTGCAAATGTCAGTTTTTAAAAAATGATTTAATTTGGCCAACTAAAGGCTTGGCCATCTTAAAATGTCTTTGAAATTTACTGGTCTGTAAAATTCAAAATTCTAGGAATAACTGTCCTATACGATGTTGATTACCTTCTTATTATGGCATCTAAGCCCTATCCCAGTCCAGTCCATTCCTAATTTCCAATGTCATCCTTCTCCATTTTAAATCCAGGAATTCTGGGATGGGGACACACTTAATGGGTTGTATTACACACTTCCACGTGTTGTCCTGGAAAACTCCTAATTAGCCTTCAAACTAAGGGAAAAATACCACCTCCTCTGTGAAGCCTTCCCTGATAGCCCCATATGGATCCCCCAGGAAGAGAATGGGGGCTCACTGCTCTTACTGCTCCCAGGTGTGGCACTGGCCATATGACATTATCATGATGTGTGTTCTTTTTTTTTTTTAAGACAGGGTCTCACTCCGTTGCCCTGGCCAGAGTGCCGTGGCGTCAGCCTAGCTCACAGCAACCTCAAACTCCTGGGCTCAAGCGATCTTCCTGTCTCAGCCTCCCGAATAGCTGGGACTACAGGCATGCGCCACCATGCCCGGATAATTTTTTCTATATATTTTCAGTTGGCCAATTAATTTCTTTCTATTTTTAGTAGAAACGGGGTCTCGCTCTTTGCTCAGGCTGGTTTCGAACTCCTGACCTTGAGCGAATGATGCATGTTCTTGACTGTCCCATCTAGAGTGAGATCCTTAGGACAGGTATTTTTTTTTTCTGGTTTATTTCCTTATCCCTTGCATCTAAGCCTGTAGTTGACACATAACAGGTACATAATAAATGAATGATTGGATTTTGGATGGATGAGTGATTAAATATCCTATCATTGTCTTGCTTTTATACATTCACTTAGTAACTTAAAAAGAAATACTGAAGTGCCTGCTATGACATAGTTTTATTAGCGCCCTGATGGTTGCACAGAATAAAATACAGCCTGTATTTATAAATTGTTTAAATCCAATTAGAGAAGACAAAGAATCCACAAAGAAAATGTTATATAACCAGTACACAAAATGATCAAAGACCAGGGCGGTACACGTTATGTGCATATTAATGGGAGTGATATAATGGAGGCAATAGGGTGAGTGTTTTCTACTTTCACAAAGGAGACTATGTTACACTTTGCATTGGCCAGAGGCTTCCAGGAGGATGTACAAATACTGTGAATCCCCTTTGTCACACAGCCAAGGCCACACAAACTTGGGACTCCTATTCTCTCTCCCAAAGCTGCTGCCTCCATTCATTTCACAACCGCTTGACTTGGGTGCCTGTTTATACCTTGCCTCATCCTACACACTTGGCACTCAGGCTGCTTTTCTGTCTCTGATCCTTCAGGTTTTCCTCCCCAGCTGCAATTGATACTTGCTGGTTAATTTTGCAGCCTTCCATAAAGGCCTAGAGTAAATAACCCACCTGGTATTTTCTGGCCCAATCTTTTCATTATTGACAAGAAATGTGAGACCTAGGTTGGTTACAACTCAACAATTCACCTGAGATCCACTGCGATCACCACTAAGGTTCTACCTCCAAGGTCTTCCCATCGTTTTATTCTGTGTGTACGTGGAGCATCTCTCAGATGTTCGGAGTAAATTAAAATGTGAATCTCTCTGAATTGAGCTTTGTTGCTTCTATGAAAACTTGGTCACGGACATGTTCACCTGAGGGCAAAGGATCTATAACTTAATTGCAGCAAGTGTGAAGAAGTGGATTTTCTTTCATATGGTTTCTACTTGGTTTTGCTCTTACACTTTGTTTTTTATTTAAGTAGAAACAAAAAAGAAAAAAAGGAATGCCCTGAGAAAACTGCACAATGAAAGTTACATCATAAAGAGGCTGCCTGACTCCTATCTATAGATAGCATGAGAACCTTTTCTGGTCTTAGATGGCTCGTAAGTAAATTTAGGTAAGATCTCATCCAGCTTCTAAATTTTCAGAGATGTTATATTAATTCTTCATAAGTTACCTAGTAGTACATGCTTAATTTCAAAAATTGAAGCTACACACATGTAAATAAAATATAAACTCAAAGTGTTTTTATTTTTGTATACCTACCCCCACATGAATGTATATACTTACACACACACACATTCATATTCAGACATGTAAGACACTGATACTGATCCTCCTTTATTTGAACTCACTTGTGGGGCATCTTTTAGACTGTCTTCCCTAAGTCCATGGACAAAAACAAAAATAACCTTTCATTCTTCTTAGTCTATGATAAGTGACGTATAAATATTACTTATAGAATTAAACTCCATAGAATCTTAGTAATTGATTGCGAGTAAATAACTATTTCCATTTCTATTTGCAATAAAGTGAAAAAAAACAAAGGTAATTTTCATCTTTATTCAAGTCTTAGGTTTACTTTATTTTTTCAAGCAGCATTTACATGATTTTGTTTAATTTAAACCTATTTGTACCCTATTTACATTTACTGAGATGGGACAGAAGTTCCAGCTTTCCACTATTTTGTTTTTATTTTTGGGTGAAATCTTAGTTGTTTAATGAGCTTCAATATTTATATTTAGTTAAAGCTCTGTGATCATTTATAACCAGATGAGACAGCCATGGGAAGATAAATTGATAATTTATTCCTCCTGCATTAGGGAAACAGTTCTTGTATTTATAATATGCTGAGCATAGCAATTCCCTGCCTAGTTGCCTAATATTTGTGTACATTTTTATGGTGGAGTGTGACTTTCAAATTAAAAATGATTTGTTGCAAGAATATTGACTAGGAAATGCATCCTGAGAAAAGACAGCAGAGAAGAAGTAATGAGATTTTTCACTACCCCTAGCCCAGGGCCATTCAATAATTTTTCTTCTTTAAAGCTGAGAGGAAGAAAGAGAGCCTCAAACTGAGTGGCAGATGTTAAGTCAGGAAATGGGAAACTCTGCCTTCCCCAGAGCTTCGAGTCATCTCCATGACCTTTGTGGCCTTGCTGAAAGGCTTTCTCTGAATTGAATGACAACATGGAGGCTGTGGGTAAGATTGCAAATCAGAGAATGTGGGTCTGAATGAGAAGCTGTGACCCTTGCCCTGGGTGGTAGTTCAGACCTGGGTTAGGATGAGGTATGGGATTGCGCTTCCAGACTGCAACCCTGCTGGGAAGGGCTTTGCAGTGCTGGGTGGTCTGGCAGGGTCTGAGGTCCCCCCACAAAGTGGAGAACCTAGGAAACTTAGCATGCTCCTACCCTGGTTCCTGCTCCGCATCTCTGCTTCTGTCCTCCAATCTTTCCGTCAGTGCATCCAAATTGGCATCCAGGAGTCAGTCACCATTGGATCCAGATGTTTTCTAGAGTCCGTGTGGCCATGCAACGTAGACAACTACAGAACCCACGAGAGAACCACTTCTACCTTGCACTTCAGGGCATCTACACAATGACATGGCTCAGAACAGACGCAAAGCCCCTGGAGAAAAAGGACACCAATCACTATGGATGCAAGGGACAGAAAAAACGGTTCTGAGAACATGGTTTTTTAAGGTAGGCCTTTTAATGCCTGTTTTGGTTTAAGTATTGCAAAGATCAATGAAATAATACTGTAATGATTTAAGCTTTTTAGTAGGAAGTTCAAGAATGTTGTTTTTATGTGTTTTTTTTTAAAGATGCCAGTTACTAAGTCTAGGCAATTTTTTAAATCTTCTTCATTAAACTTGTTTCATTTTTTCAAAACCTGCATCTTCTACAATTTATCATACATTGAACCTCTTCTCTCTCTCTCTGACTACATTCATGCAATTTGCATTATCTTTTGTCCCCCCCATCCTTGCTTATTAACCTGGTAACCTATGGAATATGTGCCTTTTAGCAGCTTTCTCTGCACTTCCTTGCATGTAACCTGTTGCCAAGCAGACAAAAATGATATTTATCACATCGGGGCAGGTTTTCACTGCTGATAAGTATCAGCTGTCTCAAGAGCAGGCATAGGGAAGATATACAAGCAGTCTCCATGAAGACAAGAAAACATAGAGGAATGAGGACTGCTAAAAGGACATTTCACTCAGAGGGACCAGCATGCATTCCCAGCCAGGAGGAAGAAGACATGGGGGGAACTCTAAGAAAGAAACGGGATCTCAAGGAAGGATGAGGGAGAAAAGGAGACACATCTCAGAATGTAACATGGTGATTTTATTTGAAGTGATTGGGCTTAGAACAATAATACTGGCAAGGCCATCAGCTCTTAGGAGGTTTCTTGAGGCATAAGCTGTCATTTTGCTTTGATCAGGTTCTGTTGATTTTGGAGAGGGAGTGAAGCACGTTCCCACCCAAGGGGATGGGATTTATTCCAGGAAGTCATCCTTGAACATTGACTGTTATACTTTTATCAGAATAGTTGTCATAATTGTCTCTTTCTTTGTCTATTTGTCTATCACTAGGGAAATAATAACCAGCACCATTCGTGTGTGTGTGTGTGTGTGTGTGTGTGCAGGAGAGGCACTGCTGGACTGAAGAAAAGAAAGGATGAGAGAGCCCAGGAGATTGAAAGAGCAATGGTGCAGGCAGTGATGATGAGACATGGGACGGAGGCACTTCAGATTTCAAAGAGTACAGCTTCTTGTGATGACTACATTTGGTGTGCAGCCAGGGCAGTGGGAAGCAAGAAAAGAGGAGAGGTAAAAATCATAGAGAATCAGCAGGTAAAAAAGTTTCAAGACAAAATGTTGAGGTTTGTCCATATAGAGTGATTGGGAAAAAATGGGTAAACAAAGGCAAAAATTCGAACAATGTAGGAAGGTGTAAAATGAAAAGTCACAATTTCTCATCCAAACTTCTCACCCTCTTCTGCCACTATGGAAGTGTTCATTATTAAAAATATACTCATTTTGGTGGTGTTAGAAATCAGTAGGGCACTTAAACATTGCAAGGGGCTGGAGTGCTCAGGGGCTGGTGGTGTTAGGTTTCTTCATCTGGGTGCTGGTTATACCGTTGTAGTGAGTTTGTGCAAATTTATCAAACTTTGTGCTAAATTTTTGGACTATATTCTACTTAAATAAAAACATTGATTTACTTAAAGTATATTCATTTAAAATATTTCAGACTTACAATAAGGTATTAATAATGATGCAATAAACACAAATGCCTTTCTTTATACTGTCTACTCGATTTAAGATATAAAATATTACAAAGGCCCTGTGCATCAGCTGAGTACATTTTTTCCTCCCATCTTCAGGTGGCCACTATTCTCGTTTTGTAGTTTTTCTTTCCCATATATTTATACTTTTATCAAATACACTTGTATTCCTTGAGTGCTTTATGGCTTCATTCTGTATGTACCTCTCCTCAACTAGTCTTTTTATTCAATTGAGGTGAAATTAACATAAAATTAACCGTTTTAAAGGTACAATTAAGTGGTATTTAGTGTATTCACAATGTTGTGTAACCACCAGCTGTCTCTAGTGTCAAGATGTTGTCATTACCCCATAAAAACACCCCACATTCATTAAGAAATCACTCCCCATCTTCCTCTCCTCCCAACCCTGGTAAACTCTAATCTGCTTTCTTTCTCTATGGATGGTCTATTCTGAATATATCATATAAAAGGAATATAATATGCAAGCTTTGTTGTCGGGCTTCTTTTTGTTAACATAAAGTTTTCAAGGTTCATCCAAGTTGTAACATGTGTTAGAACTTCATTCCTTTTTGATTAAAGCCATCCTAGTGGGTGTGAAGTGGTATCTCATTGTGGCTTTGATTTGCATTTCCTTAATGATCAAAGATGTTGAATATCTTTTCATGTGCTTGTTGGCCATTAGTATTTAATATATCTGCTTAGGAGAAATGTTTATTCAAGTCCTTTGCTCATTTTTAAATTGCATTTGTCTCTTTATTATTGAGTTGTAAGAGTTCTTTATATATTCTGGATACTAGACCTTTATCAGATATATGATTTGCAATTATTTTCTCCCATTCTATGGGTTGCCATTTCACTTTCTTTAAAAATGTTCTTTCACACACAAATGTTTTACATTTTAATCAAGTCCAATTTATCAATTTTATCTTTTGTTTCTTGTGCTCTTAGTGTTATATCTAAGAAGGCTTTGCCTAACACATGGTCATGAAGATGTACTCCTATACTTTCTTTTTAATTTTCTTTTTATTGACACACAATAATTGCACATATTTATGGGGTACAGTTTTGATACATTTATACATTGAGAAAACAATCAAATCAGGGTATTTAGAATAACCATAACCTCATACATTTATCATTTCTTTATGGTGCAAACATTCAAAATCCTCTTTACTAGCTATTTTGAAATATAAAATATAATATTAGCTCTATTCACCCTTACTCCCATAGTTTAAGAATTTTAAGGTTTTAGCCCTTACATTTAGGTATATGATCCATTTTTAATTAATTTTTGTATATGATATGAGGAAGGGCCTCAACTTCATTCTTTTTTATATGGCTATCCAGTAGTCTCAGAAGAATGAAGACTATTCTTTTACCATTGAATTGTCTTGGCACCCTTATTGAAAATCAGTTGACTACCTTTGTGTCAATGCCATTCAGTCTGGTTTTTTTGGGTTTTTTTTGAGACAGAGTCTCCCTCTGTTGCCCAGGCTAGAGTGCAGTGGCATCATCATAGCTCACTGCAACTTCAAACTTCTGGACTCAAGCAATCCTCCTGCCTCAGCCTCCCAAGTTTCTGGGACTATAGGCAGGTGCCCACTATGTCTGGATGATTTTTCTATTTTTTTGCAGACACAGGGTCTCACTCTTGCTCAGGCTGGTCTTGAACTCCTGGCCTCAAGTGATCCTCCAACCTTGGCCTCCCAAAGTGCTAGGATTACAGGTGTGAGTCACCACACCTGGCTGCCATTCAGCCTTGATTACGATAGCTTTGTCTTACATTTTGAAATTGGGAAAATCTGAGTTCTCTACCTTTCTCAGTCCTTTTTCAGATTATTTTTGGCTATTTCAGGTCCCTTGAGTTTCCATATAAATTTCATGATTAGCTTGTCAATATTTGCAAAAGCCCAGCTAGAATTTTGATGTGGATTACATTGAATCTATTGATTAGTTTGGGGAGTATTGCCATCTTAACAATATTAAGTCTTCTGATCCATGAACTTGGAATGTCTTTCCATTTATTTATGTCTTCTCTAATATCTTTCAACAATATTTTACACCCCTTTGTTAAATTTACTTCTATTTTATTCTTTTTGATGCCATTATAAATGTAACTGTTTTCTTAATTTTGTTTTTGGGTTTTTTTCATTGCTAATGCATAGAAATACAATTGATTTTTGTATATTGAGCTTGTGTCCTGCAACTTTGAACTCATTTATTAGTTCTAATACTTTTTTAATGGATTCTTTAAGATTTTCTTTATACAACGTCATGTCATCTGCAAATAGAAATAGTTTTATTTCTTCCTTTCCAACCTAGAGGTGATTTGTTTCACTTCCTTACCTAATTGCCCTGGCTCTGCCTCTGGTACAATGTTAAGTGGAAGTTGTAAAAGTAGATATCCTTGACTTGTTCCTGATTTTAGGGAGGAATGTCATTGATTTCTGCTCTAATATTTATTATTTTCTTCTCTCTGTTTGCTTTAGATTTAATTTGCTCTTCTTTCTAGTTTATTAAGTTGGAAGTGTAGGCTATCAATTTAAATATTTTTGCTTTCTAATATTCATATTTAATGCTACAAATTTCTCTCTCAGCACTGCTTAGCTTCATCCCACAGATTTTGATATTTGTATTTTCATTTAGTTCAAAATATTTTTAAATTTCCTTTGAGGTTTCTCTTTAACTCATGTCATACTTGGACATGTTTGCCTTCATTTTCAAATATTTGGCAAATTTTTTGGATATCTTCCTATTACTGTTTTCTAGTTTAATTTTGTTGTAGTCAGAGAACATATTTTGTATTATTTCTATTATTTTAAATGTGTTAAGGTTCTGGTATAGCCAAGAACATGATGTGCCTTATTGAATATTTCATGTGCACTTGAGAAGAATATGTATTCTGCTGTTGTTGAGTAAAATGTTCCATAAATATCAACCACATCAAGTTAGTTGATTGCACTGTTCAGGTTGTGTATATTCTTTCTGATCTTCTGCTTACTTGTTCTATCAATTTTCAAAAGAAGAATGTTGAAGTCTCCATTTATGATTGTGGGTTTGTTTATTTCTCCTTTCAGATATATCAAGTTTTTGCTTCATGTAGTGTGAATAACTATTGTTAGGTAAACACACATTTAAGATCTTCCTGTCTTCGGGGAGAGTTGTTTCTTTTATAATTATGTTGTAACTATCTTTATCCCTGATGATCTTCCTTGCTCTGAAATTCACTTTGACTGAAATTAATACAGCTATTCTAGTTTTCTTTTGATTAGTGTTTGCATGATATATCTTTCTCAATCTTTTTACTTTTAATCTTTCTATGTCTTTTTTTAGGCCACTTAAAGGAGTTTAATTCTTTCTAAATCTTTAAAGTGAGTTTATTATAGATGGCATATAATCTATACATTTTCAAAGTGTATACATGACTATGTATATTATCTGTATGTCCATAGCTTTCTGTTTATAAAAATCAATACAGCTAATTTATTTTCCTTACATTTTTCTTAATAAAGTCAATGTCCTTTTCTCCCCTAAATGCATTTAATCATTGGACTATAACAGAACTTTATAAACAATTTCCTTTGGTTTTCTCAGAGTCACAATATTTGTTTCCTAAAGTCACTTACTTCAGAAACACTTACTTAATATTTGACATCACGGCCATATTGATTATGTGGCTTAGGGACCAGAGGAGTCCAGGAGGATAAAACTACTTAAACAGAAGAATCTTGAGTTTCAAGAAACTTTTCCTAAACCCAGAAAGGAATACTTCATTATCCGTGGTGATTGTGTCCTGACATAACAATGATTTGGACTGAGTATAAGCACAGAGTTGATGAGATCAACTTCAATCCTCTCAATTCACAGGCAAGGAATCTGAGGACCAAGAGCTACTTGGCTAAGTTTCCATATATCAGATCCTATTTTCCTTGTACTTTTGGCAGAATGGAGTAAGTCACATTATTATATGGTTGCTATGATTATTTCACCAGTGAGATCCATCCCAGCAGCTGTTCAGACTGATACTTGTGAGCGTCCATGGGAAGAAGAGAGAAATTTCTTTCTGTGCAAGGACCTACCCTTGAGGTGTGCACCATGTGTCTAATCTTTTATGCAGCTATTTCTTGATACTCTTGAATAAGCTTTCAGATCTTACAATTTTTAATCTTGAATTAAAATTCCCAACTTGTATTTGGCAATTTCTATTTAGAATGATTTAAAAAAAAATTAAACTAGAATTCTCTTTGTTCCTAAATACTTTATTTGCCAGCTAGGAGATTTTACTCATAAAAATAACTATTACTTAGCAATGCAAAACTAATATTTCAAGTTTGCTTTTCTCTGGGCAAAGTTATTGACAAAGGCCTAAGAACTTTAGGGTCAGTTTGAGTTGATTAAAAAAAAATCCAAAATTTAAAAAATAAAGATTAGTATTTTGGAAGCTGAACTGTCTTCCTAAATATATTTTAAGGTTTAAAGAAAGAACTGTTCTTTAGATACCTTAAATTTTTTTATTCTCATCATCTGTGATGCCAGCAAATTTAGAAGGTCTTTAATTGAGAGAAAACAATCACCAAACATTTTTGCAGTACTTTTCTTTTCAAATGTTTGAATTGTTGGTTCTAGTTCAGAGTGGTTCTTAATTTGTCCAAAAACCCTTGTGAGCCGGTGCTGTTTCAGGATCTCCCCACAGCATAATGACAGTGTGAGTATGTCTTTCCGTTATTACAGAAACTCTACTTTATAAAGTGCCTTTAGTAGGATTCTGGGAATTCACTGTAGGTTAACAGTGGGGCTCTCACCATTTAGCATTCTTTTCTCCTAATGAAAAGAGTCTGAACCCTTGAACTCTGTCAGGGACTTAGGCATGTTCCCCAGGCCTGATTTTCATCCTCAGAAAATGGAGGTCAGATACATGTCAAGAATAAAAGAAGAGTCAGATTAGAGTAGCTAAAGACTTCGCACACACCCAGATGACGTTAATGTGTTGACCATAGTGCCTGGAACCTGCTAGGCACTTGGGGAGTGAGTGGATGAACAAGTGAACCCATGAGTAGAGAGTGAGTAAACATGACAGAAATATTCAGGGGAGCGATTACCTGTGTGTGTGGTAAAACATCTTACCTTCAGTGTGTTCACCTGGGGTAAATGGTGATTGTTAGGAAAAGTCTAACACTTCCTCAATCTGCTCCTTTTCCAAGTGACAAAGGCAGTGTCGTTCAATAATGCACTGTTTGTAAAGAATTACTATTGGAAGTAATTTACGACTATAGGAATTTCATGATTTCTTATATAAATACAGCTTTGATTCTTACCTCCTTGACTGATGACAGCATCTATGCACCTCATAGCCACTTCACACCCTCATTTTTATGTTTTGATAAACAGAAGAAACAACATAAGAAGGGAGGCACATTTGTGTTCAACCTCTGTAATTACACCTACAGTGAGTTCACAAGCTCAGGTGTGCAAGACACATTTTCTTTATTTTCTCTAACCAAACTTAATTTATGATTCTAAGCATTAATTCTATTAGATCGGCAGAAAAGAGAGAAATTCTAGGTTTGGGGTAGATTCTCCCCACCCTCTTAGTTCCTGGGGGTTTGCCAAGTTTCTGGGAACTTATACAGTGCCCAGATTTGGAGGGAGTGGAGGGTGCTACTTACCTTATTTCATTCATTCGTACCCACAAAATGCTATCGAGATGTCCCTCATTCCTGTCTGTATGGTCTCATTAGGTCCCCCCAACACACTCACACTTGAGGCCCAGGAGTCTTTGGGGGAGGTTGTCCAAAGTCCCACTTTGCTAGGTGTGCGCCCTGCTCCCTTTCCTCTTTGGGTTGCCAGCACCCTGGTGCCCCTGTTGGGATGCACCTTCTCTCTCTCATCCCAGCCTCGGCTGCACTGCCCTTCATTCCTCCTGCCACTCCTCCACCCCAGGAAGAACTTCTGTCTGGCAGGGGGAGTCCCTTCTCTTCTTACATTTCTTCTAAGATAGTCTGTGGCTATCAGTGAAATAAATGCTAGAGAGACTTGGAGGGAGCTTTAATGTTCTGCTCTGCTGCTTCTCTCCCTTATGGCTAAATCCCTGCAGGAGAGAGAGGAAGGGGAAGAGTAACAAAGAAAGCAAAACAAAAACAAAAATAAAAAACGCAAACAAAAAATTTTAAATCCATAAATTAATATCTCAAAATAGCAATGCAGTCAGGTCAAGAGCAAAGGTCTGAACGAGAGTTAATGTTATTGAGCATGTTCTATGGTCAGGACCCCTGAGTCCTTCAGATGCATGACCTCATCGTCACGGCCACACTGCAAATGGATATACTTATCCCTTTTGTACAGTCAGGAACCTGAGGATTAGAGAGATTAAGTAATTGTTCAATATTGAATTTGAAGCCAGGTTGTTGAAAATTCTAAATTCCATTCTTTCCTCTATTTACTTTGTTCCACTTCACAACTCCACAAAAATGGTCAGTAAAAGCTAATTAGAAAATGAGAAATTTGGAAAGATAGTTATTTGGAATTATATCAGACCAGCTAAAATCTATATAGTGACAATTGGGTTGAGAACTGGGGACTAAAAGTTGTGGTCTAAATGACGTGGACCTAACTCTTTGCGGGACACACAAAACAAAGTTGCTCCATCCAGTGTCCCTCAACTGGAGAGCTGAGAAACAACCTGTGGCTCAGTACAATGGACACTACTCAGCAGTAAAAAGGAATGAACTGCTGAGACACTGAACAATGTGGAGGAATCTCGAATGCCCTATTATAAGTGCAGAGAGCCAAATGTAAAAGGCCACATAGTGTGTGATTCCATTTATATGACACTCTGGAAAAAGCAAAACTAGGAACTCTTTCCTATTTTGTTTGAGGTGGTGGTTACATGACTGTGTATTTGTTAAAAGCTGCAGAACATCAGACTAACTGGGTGAACAATATACTATGTAAATTATACCTTAATTTTAAAAATGGGAGAAAAAACCGCAAAGTTGTTCGGTATTCGGTGCTTTACTAACCTCATTAGAAACATCCTAACTAACAATTTTGGGATGTAATTTGGAAAACAGAATGGATTCAGTCCCTTTATAACCAACTTCTTCTTAATATCATATGTATGACCCACAGAAACCCGAGGGTACCCCAAATAGCATAGTTCCTAAACTAAATAATTTAAGATGCTTCTTAAAACCAATGATATGAGCAAATCCCCAGTTGCATGCAGATCAATAAGTTTTGATATAGTTGTTATAATATTACCTACAAATGTATAAAATGTACAAAGTTAGCTTTTGAGCAATTCACATTGACTTTTAATTAAACTTAGATTTGTTGACTATTGTTTAAAATGCTCTCAAAATGATTACATGGCTACTTGTCACTATTTTACTGACACCTACCAGGCAATTCAAGTTAAGGCAGTAGAAATTGCCAAATCCTGCATAAATAAAACATTTCAAAGCTAGGAGAGTTTGGAGGTCATCTATTGATGTACATGAAAATCATCGCTTAAGCCCTGAATATCTACCTTTAGCAGGACAATAACAGGTCGTTGGTGAGGGGAAGATAGCCAGCTTGGTGGATTCACACTGGGAAGGACACAGTTTCTTATGAGAGAGAAAAAGAAATACGGAAAGCAAGAGTGAAGAGAAGGGAGAGGAGAACAGCCCACTGGTGTTGGCTTTCGACAGATTTAGAGAGCTGTTTGGTTTTGTTCTGTTTGGTGGAGGTCAAGGCAGAGAAGAAGTGAGAGAGAGATGGAGAAAGAGTATTTAAATATGTTTTTCTCTGTAATATAAATAAAATCCTTTTTTGGCATTTTTAAAAGATTGCACTAAAGACTTAAATTGCTTTTTGATTATTTCTGGACTTTAAGATTGGTTTCTCTTTGGAAGGTGACACCATGCTAAGATGGGCCGTGAAGAGGCTCAACTTTTCTGAATAGCATATCTGTCAAAAGCTTTGGGTTGACTTTCAAGCAAAGCTGTTTAACTTCCAGTGATATGTAATTTAATGAAGGAAAAATATGAAACTATTAGTTTAACCAAATAGAAAATGCAGAAGAAACTGATATTTTTCAATATCCCTCAGAATTATTCTGTCAATCTTCAAGGGCTAAAGAAACCAAAATGATGAGCGTTGCTTATAAAAAACAGCTTGTCACCGTGATGCCAGACACACCTGTCAGAGGCTGAACGTGAATCCAAAGGTTCCTCAGAAAATATATCTGAACAAATCTTCGAGTCCCTACGCTGAAGAAAAAAGTTTGTCTCTAATTAAAAGGATATATGAATACTCTTGTCAGATATTAAAAGTGTATATTTGCACAATGAATTTATGGGCTTTCCTCCTGAAAAGCTCATATGAAATTTATGGTGTATCTTACAATTTATGGCATCTTAGAAGTTGGTTCTAAAGATATTACAAAAGCAATTTTCCAGTTACCGTATTTTTCACTCAAGAGGCCCTCAGAGATATTTGACTAGCATATTTCGGGGGTCCCACCCATGTTTTTCAATATTGTTCTCATGATCTCCAAACATGGTGAACTCTTCTGGCTTTGTATATTCCAAAACTTTGACTAGGACCCCATATAAGAAAGTATATGATATGATGTAATACATACACACATACATTTTCTCAACTTTTGCCCTGGTTTTACAGGCTTTATTGGGTGTGTGTGTGTATGGTAAAGGAGTTGGTAGGGGGGAAAGAGAAGTAGGAGGAAGAGGAAGGGCAAAAAATGCTGACAGGTGTGTCCTGCTTTCCTAGAGTATGGTCCCGGGCACCTGCCTTCAAGCATAATGTGTGTGAGACAAGAGAAGTGACAATGAAATAACAACATTCACTGCTCTGGCTGGTGCAGTGGCTCTTTCATTTTTGTCCAAACCCATAGGGTTTGGCAGGCTTTGCTGTTTGCAGTCTTGGAATCTGCTTCCTTCCCTGTCCATGTGGTTTGTGAGTAACCCACAAGTGATCACAGTCAGAGCAAGGCCTATTTCAGGGAATTTGGGAACCTGTCCCCTGAACCAGTGGCTACTGACATTTCAACTGCCAGAGCAGGGGTGTGGGAAAATATAGGCTTATTTGAGTGGCTCAGCAGTGCTTTAGGAAATTCTCTTTTGCAGGAAGAACATCTCTAAGCTATCTGCATGCTTAGTTTTTAGGTGCCTTTGATTTGTACCTTGTACTCTTGCTGGTCAGACACATTTATATCTGAAGGGAGCAATAAAGGTCGAATTAGCTCTATAATTTTAAAAATTCATTAATTTTTCTGAATTCTAAATTATAAGACTTGTCTCTGTTTCCTTGAATATTAACAGTTCATCAGTATTTAATTACTTGCAAAGTCTGCATCTTCTATGCAGGAAAATCACGAGTAAAGCAAGAACTCAAACACCAAGAAAATCTGACCCCCTAGGTTAAGGCAAGTGTCATGGGTTCTTGATATCAATGGGGATAAACTAAAGGGACCAAAGACTTACTATGACCTTAGGTGGGAGGATTCTGGCATTTGTTTATCATTTACTCAGCAAATGACTGCGCCAGGCATTGTTCTGGGTGCTGGGTTTACAACAGGTGCAGAGCACCCACCCAAATCTTGGTTCACATACTGCTCTGGTGTAGGAATGATGCATGGTCGAAGTCAGTGGAGTGCTGTATGCAAAGTGTGTTTCACAATGAACCTCTCTGAGTTCATTTCTTGAAGAATTTCATTCATTACATTTTGCCAGTTGCTCATTATTTTTCTTTATAAATGAATTGGCTAAGTGACATGCATTAGATACATTTTTAAACCTCGTGAAGCTTATTTCTGGTAAACATAAGCATTTGCATTGCACACAGGGAATCATAATAGCAAGCTGAAGTTGTTATAGCAACAATGAGAACACTTCAATATTCAGGAACTATCATTTTTCAAGAGTAAATGATACAATTAATGCTTGATTCTATATTGTTTACAGACTTCCTTGCGACTCATTGCTCTTCACCTGTCAGTCCTAACAGATGGAAAGGTAATTCTATGGGACTGAAACAATAATTCAAATATTGGTGTATGGAGCTGCTTTTAAAACCTTGACAACCTTTTTTACCCATGATAGATTTATACCTCTTTTATTGTAACAAAACTTCAAAAATTGCATCTAAAAAATGAAAATTTCCCATTTCTTCAGAGGGCAGCTGGAACATGCTCATACAGATAAAGATTTTTATACACACCAAAGAGGATCACAGAACAACAGACGAGAGTAGCCCATGTGGATTATGGGGCCAGGCGGGCTGGATTTGAGTCCTGGCTCTGCAAGCTTACAGCTGGGTGAACTTGGGCAAGTTAATTCTCTTCTTACTGCCTCAGTTTCCCCATCTATAAAATGGAGATGGTAAAGTACTTACTTCATGGGGTTGTTGTGAGGTTTAAAGGAATTAATGTGCATTCAATAAAGGGTTTTGCCCAGAGTAAGTGTTACACAAATGTTTTGCTTTTCTTCTGTCTTTGGGAGATCATCTGGTTCAGGTATCTGCATTTCAGCAGGATTTGGTGTCAGCAAGGTAAGGATGCTAGTTGCTCATTTTCTTTACATTCTCTATGGAACAAAGAAACGAAATATATAGGAATATTTATTTTATCCATTTTTTTTTAACATAGTCTGGTTCAAAAAGTCATTTATATTGCCTTCAGTGGCCCCTCAGTTCTTGCTTGGAGGAGAGTTAGGGGTGAAATGATGGGAAGCAGCATGGCATTGTGGAGGAAACAAGGCCTTTGGAACAAGCCAGACACAGCTCAAATCTAAGTTCTGTTACATATAGTGACTTAACCACTTTTACCACCTGTAAATAGCAGCAATAATACTTACCTCTTAGGGCTGTGGGATTAAATGGGATGCATGTACTTGGCACATCCTAAAGATCAACAAATGCTTGGATCCTGTCTGGGTGAATAGGTCTAAACCTTTCTTTGAGCAGAAGTGGCCAACTTCTGACCCACATAGACCTGCCCTGCTCCTCATGCCCCCCTCATACCCCCCAAAACTTCACAAACCTCTACAGACACACAGCCAATTCAAGCAGGAGTCAGACCTTTAATAGGCTGACCTACAACCTGTAAGGTCAATTGGCATGAAAAGCTCTCTTCAAATAGAAACAATGAGATCAGCTTGGCCGATCAGAACCTGTTTCACTAAAATATTTGAAGTGAGATTTAAGAAAGGAATTAGCAGAAGCTAAAGAGCCAAGGGTTTGAGGTGGTCAGGCCCACAAATATGTTGAAATGATGAGGAAGCAGAGTCTAAAAGCTAGCACAGCCTGTGAGACAGTATGGTGGACTGAATGTGTCCCCCTAAAATTTGTATGTTGAAATCCTAACCCCCAACAGGATGCTATTAGGAAGTGGGGCCTTTGACAAGTGAGTGGTTGGGCATGGGGGTGGAGCCCTCATGAATGGGACTAGTGCTTCATAAAAGGGACCCAGGCAAACTCACTTGCCCTCTTTCGGCCATGTAAGGAGACCACAAGAAGGCAGCAATCTGCGACGTGAAAGAGAGCCCTCACCAGAACCTCAGACTTCCAGCCTCCAGAACTGGGAGAAATCAATTTCTCTTGTTTACAAGCTACCCAGTTTATTGTAGTTTTTTACAGCAGCCCAAACTGACTAGGACAAACAGGGAGAGATTTAAGGAAAAAGACAGTTGGCAACTGTAGGATCAGGAAAAACAAAGGCCAGAGAGTCGAGTCCTCTTGACAGCATTGTTCTGACAGCCGAGGTTCGTTCATCTCCCCAAGGCTGACACTCCACAGTTCCCATTCTTCCCATGAGGCTAGGGAGTTATCATTCTATGGGTTTCCAAGAAGGCCTAGCCTGATGGTGGAGGTTCTTTTCTTATTTTATGCATTTCTTTTTGGTTTTGTTTGTTTGTTTACCTATGTCTATTTTTAATGTTAGGATAAACCCCTATTTTGCTTGAGGTCACTTAAATAAGTCCCTGTTCCTTTCTTCTCCAAAGTTAATACTGTACCAAGAAAAAGAATGTGACCAATATTGAGGAAAGATGGCCTCTGAGTGTGGAGTTCCCTGTTGCCTGTGGAATTGGCCTGTTTACTTCAGGGTCCCAGCTTGGCTAGCTTTTTTTGTATAAGGATCAGTAGAAATTGGCTTTCTAAGCTTGACCATTAGATTTTGGATCCTTGTAGTCACTAGCTCACTGTCCTTACAACTTTTAATTTTTGTTCCCTTACATAGGGGGACACTGTATAGAGACAGTAAGAGCATGTCCCTGCAGTCAGCTTTCTTGGATTTAATTTCTGCCTCTACCACTTACCAACCTGGGCAAGACTCTTAATGTCTCTATACAACAGTTTCCTTACTACTATTATTATAATGCATGCTTAAGGATTATTGCTAAATATTATGTCACTCTTCTATCAAAACATCTACTTGCTATAATTATTAGTTTACTTATATTTCCCTTATCAGACTCTTGGCTCCTTAAGAGCCCGTGGAAATATACCTTTGTATTTCCATTACTCAACACATAGTAGACGTTGAATACATTAATATTCCCTTTTTGAAAATAATCTTCTTACGAAACATTCATCCTGCTGATTTTCATTCTCTGAACTTATAGAGATTTTAAAATCTCTCTTTAACTCTTCTTCCACATATGGATATAAACCTGTAGTACATATTATGCTTAGTTTAATTTCTCGTTTACTCTGTTAATCATTCTATGCTATTTAATGAGCTTCAGTGCTGCAACTTTCAGGTCCTTTAGAACCCACCGTTTTTTTCTCCCATTTTTTCTCCTCTATTCTTACTCTAAAGTAATTATTGTGCTTATCATTCTTGAGTGGCTTTCTAACTGGTTGTATCTGCTTCTCTGATTTAGCAAGGTCACTTTGAATTCCAATCCCATCTGTTAAGGAGTTCACTTTCTCTCCAGGTGACTACGTCAGCTAAATCAATGAGTTTCCTATTTCTTCAGCCAGGTCATGGATGAAAGTTAAAACATACAGCTTCTACCTCATTTACAAATAAGATGTTATTCTCCAAAGCTCTAAGAGCATGAGTAGATACATGAAAAGCAAAGTTTAATGAGAGTAAGATTGTTTCGTAGAAGACATTTTTGTAAGAAAAACTTTTAATTGTGAAAGTGAATGACTCCTCAGCTCAATACATATTCGTTTAATTGCTCAGTGGCCTGCAACCCAATATTTCAGCTTATTAAATCAAGATTTAGCCTCATGTAATTTTTATTTGATTGCTTTAAAGTCTCCCTGAGCCTATCCCACATCTGAGTTTATCCAGTAGATATATGTAATGTCCTATATGTCGGTACAAATCCAAATTTAGCAAACTAGCAATTAAGAATACATCCTAGTATTAGTGTGATTTAGATGAGCAACTCATAGACCGGGTAAGAATAATTTGGATAGATTTTTACCAATAATTATTAGAGTCCTGATTTTAACTAGGTGGAACTCTAACAGGTATGTTGCTCTAAAGAAAAAGATAAACCAACAGATCAAAATCTTTTATTGTTTCATTTGGTGAAAGTTATAAATCTACATAATGTATTTGCAGATGAAGTCACTGTGGATTTTTGTCCTGGAAAAATATGTCCTTGCTAGGAATTGAAGACAGCTTCTTGAATAAAGTTGTGCTTCAAAATACTTTGCCCTGTTTAAAGGTGTGTTCAACCTTCTTGGTGTTTCCCCAGGCAGTTCATGCCGCTTCACAGGTCACAGAACGTGACCTGAGCTCTTCACCGTTGGCATCCAAAGGTTTTCGTCAAGTCCTCAGGAGAATACCATTGCACTGCTCTTTCAGCCAAACAGACCTACAGCAGTTTGTTTATATGCTCACCTCCTGAACACTAGAAAGAATCGTGATCAAGAAGGTAAAGATTTATAGTCATAGTTCTAATTTAGGCTGAGTTTGAGTGGATTAATTTGCTTCATTGAAAAAAGTATTTTACTGTGATATGAAGACTTTTGTAAGCAGAAACTGAAAAGGTCTCGTGGGACTTTCAGCCTGATGTTTTCCTTTGTCCTACTGGGGCTTTTCCTTAGGTTGTAAATTCCAGCTTTCTAATGTCAGATTCCTCCTTTGTTGAGCTTTAAGGCATTTCTGGAATTACTCAGTAAAGGGACTTTGACAATCCCCTGCCCTGTTCTTAGGTCATAGAGCTGATTTATGGCTGGAGGAGGTTCTCTAAACAGTAGATGAAATTGGTGAAATGTTATCCATTTATTAAAGTGGGTTCAGGAGTTCCTCCTGCTGATCAGTAGGGGCAGGAGGCAGGGTGTCCTAAATATAATCAGCCCTCTTGGTGTATCAACTTATTGCTACTTTGTGAGTTTTACTGCAGGAAAATGAAAGTCACCCTAATAGAAATGGTTTAAGGGTAAAATCTGAAGAGTACACTGATGGTGTTCTGGCAAATTCTAAATCTGCTATTTCAGGTTGATGGCATAGAAACAGTTTCAGAAATGGCTGTTCCTATTAATGTAAACTCATAAATTCGATATTTTTTCAACCAACATTTATTGACACTTGTCCATTCTATTCAGATACTGCTCTAAGTAGCATGACTATAGCAGAGAATAGGGCAAACTCTCTGCCTTTTGTAACTCCTTGGGGACAGACATTAAATAACAACCAATAAATATATACTAAAATGACAAGTAGCATTGAGGGCTCTGAAGAAGAATAAAGCACAGGAGGGATATAGAGAATTGGGGTTAGTTGAAATTTTAAGTATGTACTAGTTTTCTATTGCTGCTTTAATGAATTACCATAAATTTAGTGGTTTAAAATAACTTGAATTTATTATCTTACAGGTCTATAGGTTAGAAGTCTTATACTGGTCTCAGTGGGCTAGCAGCAAGGCATCAGCAGGCTCTAGTGGAGAGTCCTTTTCCTTGCTTTTTCCAGATTCTAGAGGCTTCTCACATTTCTTGGCTTGTGGTCCTCTTCCTCCATCATCAAAGCCAGCAACATCATATCTTTCTGACCTTTTATTCACTGCACATTTCTTTCTGGCCACAGCTGGGAAAGGTTCTCCTATTTTAAGAGCTTATGTGATTAGATTAGGCCCACCCAGATAATCCAGGACAATCTCTTTATTTGAAGGTCAGTTAATTAGCAACCTTAATTCTATCTACAACCTTAATTCTCCCTTGCCACATTAGATAACATATTCACAGTTTCCAGGGGATTAGGGCCTGGACATCCAGGCCCTTTGGAAGTCCATTATTCCTCCTACCACCAGGTACTTTAAATAGGTCTCTTCCTATAGGTAACATCTTAATTAAAATGTGAATGAATGAGGACTCAACCCAAGTAAATATCTGGGAGAGAGTGTTGTAGGCAAGAGCAACGTGTTGTTGGTTCTCTCTTTGAAAGAGAAAGAATACATGTGGTTAGCCCAGAGTAAGGGAGATAAAAGGTGATTGACAAGGTCAGAGAAATAGGAAGGGATCAAATCAATTAAGACACCAGAGGCCTCGATAAGAAGTTCAGGTTTTATTCTTAACAAGACAGGAAACCAATAGAGTGTTTAGAACAGAAGAGTAACATAACCTAAGATATAGTGTTAAAATATCATTCTAGACAACACCTTTGGAAAACAGTTTGACATTATCTTGTGAATTTGAGGATGCACATATTCCATGACCTAGGGATTCTACTCCTAAATATATACCACAAAGAAAAACTTGTATATGTACACTGGGAATAAGTTCAATTATATTCTTATCTACCAGGAGTGATAACATAAGCAAGCAAACAAAATAAAAACTTACATAAGAACAAATATCCATCAATATTTTGGAAAATGCATTCACAGTAGACTACTATATAATAGTAAAAAATGAATAAATTCTAACTATGTATAATACATAGGGGTGGTAAGAAGAAAGAATCTGGGTTTATATATATTAATCTATAAAAATTGTTTAAATATTCTTATTTTGACATAATTTTAAGCTTATAGAAAAGTTTCAAGAATGATACAATGAGTTGCCATGTACATTTGTGTGTGTGTTCTCTCTCACGCCTCTCTCTCTCTCTCTCTCTCTCTCACACATAACCCTAGGACAATTATCAAAATTGGGAAATTATCATTGATACAATAATATTATCTAACCTGCAGGCCTTATTCAGATTTCATTATTTGTCCCACTTATATTCATTACAGCAAAATAAAATCTTGGATCATACACGTGTTGCAGTCAATTGTTATTTCTCTTTAGTTTCCTTTAATCTGAAATAGTTCCTCAGTCTTTCTTTGTCCTTAGTAACATTGACATGTTTTAAGTATGCTGGCCAGTTTTTTGTTTGTTTTCAAAAATGTCCCTCAATTTGAGTTTATCTGATATTTTGTCATGATTAGGTACAGGTTTTGCATTTTTGGCAGGAATACACTTTTGGCACAGAAGTGATGCTGTGTCCTTCACAGTGTATCATATAATGGGAGGCACATGTTGTCAGTTTGTCCCATTTCTGTTAAGGTTACTTGGTTAAAATTGTGTCTTCCAGCTTTCGCCAGTGTAAAGTTACTATTTTTCTCTTTTTAATTAATAAGTGTCCTGTGGGGAGATACTTTGAAACTATACAGTAAATCCTGCCCCTCATCAAACTTTTGCCCACAAGTTTTAGCATGCATTGATGATTCTTGCATGAATTGAAGGATTGAAGGATAAGTATTACAATGCCGAATGATGACTTTTCTAATTCCATCATTTCTTCTAGATTTATTAATTGGCTTTCTGCTGAAACAAAACATTTTTCTTTCTCCTTCTATAAATTAATGAACAACATGTATTCTTACTTTATTCAATGGATTATAATCCATTAATATCATTATTTGTTTAGATGTTCAAATTATCTAAAATGTGGTCAGTAGGAGCCTTTTCAAACTGGCTCCTGTGTCCTTTTGACATGCCCCTCTCCTAATGTGATCACTTTCTCACTTGTGGCACAGTAAGGTGGCCCAGGCTCATTTTGTACTATCCAAGTCCCAGCCCAAGAATCAGCCATATCCCCAAGAATTCCTGGTTACTTTTGGTGAAAAATTGTTAGGTAGTTGCTAGGTATGCTCATTGTTTTTGAGATCTTTGTATGTTTTGAAGGAGTGAGTAAAAAAAAGGGAGTCAAAGATGATTCCAAGATTTCTGACCTGAGCTAGAGGTCATTGAGGTACCATGAACTGAGATGGAGAAGGCCAAGGCAGAGCAGGTTTAGAGGCAAGACTTAGAGTTCAGTTTGGCCATGCTACATTGAGATGTCTATTAGACATTCTAGTGCAAATGGTAAGTTGGATATCTAGTCTATAGTTTTTCAGATAATCCTGGACTGGGAAAACAATTTGGGAATCATCAGTATATAGATGGTATTTAAATGCATGGGAAGGGATGATATCATCAAGGAAATGGATATAGATAATGAAAGGAAGATAGCCACTGTCTGAGTCCTGGGGCTGCCAACCCAAGAGGTAAGGGGAAGAGGGACAAGCAACAAAGGAGACTGAGGAGTGGCCACTGAGGAGGAAGGAAAAGCCAACAAATTCGGTGTCCCAGAAGGCAAGTGGAAGAAAAGATCAAGGCGGAGAGAGTGATCAACCATGTCACATGCTGCTGCTAAGATCAGGACTGAGAATTGATCATTAAATGGGGACAGTTAGCTTGACTGGAGTGGGTTTAAGTGAGAATAAGAAACATGGGATTACATAGGACAGGTATAGAAAAATTCTTTTAAGGGTCTTGTTGCAAAGAGGAGCAAAAGAATGGAGTAGTAGTGACTCCTGAGGAATTAGGGTCACAAGAAGGTTTTTGTGTTTGTTTTTGTAAGATGGAAGAAATAGCAGCATGTTTGTATACTAATGGAAGTGATGGAGGAGACAGTGGAAAAATTGATGAATGGAATTGCCATTTCCAGCTTCCCTTTCTAGAGTCTACCCATGTTCCTTGCCCTTTGGCTCCCTCCTTCCATTTTCAAAACTAGCAATAGCAAGTGTTGTCCCTTTCACATCTCTCTGATACCTCCTATCTCATCCTTCCTTCTCTCATTGCATCCAGGAAAAGTTCTTCAATTTTAAAGACTAACATGGTTAGATTGAACCCACCCAGATAATCTAGGATAATCTCTCAATCTCAAGGTCCTTAATCTTGGTCACATCTGAAAAAAATCTTTTTTTGGCCACATAAAGTAACACATGCACAGGTTCTGAGGTAGGACTTGTACATGTTTGGAGACTCATTATTCTGCCAACCACAGCATCCCAGAGGTAGAGAATGCTTGAAATAGTTGGGGATTTTTATGTGGTTTTCTCTATTTCTTTAATTTACCTAACTTACTCTTTAGTTATTTACACTGGGACAAACTTCTTATGAGTTGTCATACATTCTAGATGACTAGAGCATAATTCTATGTGAACCTGTGTATGGGTCTCATGGATCTGTCACTTAACTGATGTTGATTAGCTCTATATTTACTCAGTTATCACTGCGAGAGAAGATGGATACAACTGCCAGATTAATCTCCTACCCTTCTGCAAATAATGTTTTCCAGGCTTCCTTGCACTTAGCTTCTAGCTAAATTTGGTCAATGGCGGCCTAGTGAGAGATTAGACTGCAGGAAGCAGGAAGCAGCCAGGGTATTTCTTCCTTTCTATTTCTGCTTGATGGGGTGGTTCCCTGTAGCGATTGCATTTTTGCTTGGTCCCAGCTCCCCCACGCAGTCCCCTCCATGACTCCTGCTTCAGCGGGAGAGATTGGCTTCTTGGTTCTAGTACCACCACTTCCTCTCTACGGATGCTTGTGGCTTCCTGCTGTTGCTAATCTCTGGGTTGAATCCATTCTCTATTTAGCTTCTTAGCTCTTCCATCACTGGGTAACCAATTCACTGTATTAACTTTCCTCTGTTTGAAATATCTAGAGTAGTTTCTCTTTTCTCAACTCAACTTTCACCGATAGAATGGAGAATAAAGCATGCTAACTTCCATCTTACTTTCACAAAAATATTCTTCCTTGTCAATCTGAAAGGGACTCTTGTACTCTAAAAAAATAAAAAGTTTGACAGAAAAATCATTCAGTTTGTTTAGGAGTACATAAAAAAAAATTAACACCCTTATGGCATTTCTGACATGAAATATGGGGCTTGTTGTTTACTTACTGAGACGGATGTCATGGGGTGAGCTCTACGGGTACATGAGAAAAGAATTTCAGGAAGCCACTCTGCGAACTGCTGGGGATTAGATTTCTAAATGATGAGCCCAGTGGTGTTGGTGTAGCAGAGGACGGGACCATATCCCATTGCCAGTGCCAATCAAGGACACTCAATCATGGCTTTGGGGCACAAAGGGCAGGATAAAGAGAATTCCACATGTCTAAAAAGTGGTTTCTTCTGTTTCAAGGAAAAGAAAAACTGGGGCAAGGATGCAATCTAGGGTGGCCGGTGGCTGGTGGCTGGCTGTCACTCATTTCTTCTTTAACACACGTATGCACACAGTGCATGCACAGTGGAAAAGGGAAGAAGGGAAGGCTGCTTTCCTCTGAATAGTAAGGCTATTAGCAGGAAGGAAAAGATTTAAAAATAATTTGCATACATGATTATTAGGACGGAAAAGGATGACTCTAACACTATAGTTCTTGACACAACTTTGTGGCTTTCTGTGGTTGAGATAATGTACATAAAGCAGAGACCCCGCCATCTGACTAATTAACTCGGCAGCAGGGAGGGAATGGATGAAAGGATAATTAATAGGTCAAAGACCCAATGCTGTGTTATGATTATTTGAATAATATTATGATAATTTGAATAACGTACAAGAGTTTGTGAAAATTGGTTGCTGGCTAGAACTCCAGCTGACAAAACATTTGAATCATGCTCATTTTATACCTCCTGGGTAGCTTTCCTTCCTTCCTGAAAGTACTGAGCATATGTTTGAATATTGGGGGGAGGGGAAGAGGCACAAGGAAGATGAGTGGAAAATGACTGTGAAAAAAAAATACTGTTTTAAATGTGTATGGCAGAATTATACCGTCTTAAATGTCCATGGCAGAGTTCCTCCCCTTTCTAGTCACATTGAAGCAACCTTAACTGGCAAGCACAATTGCAGGCTGAGACAATAAATACTGCAGCATCTGAGTTTGCAGGGACTGTTCAGTGACATGAAAAATCCAGTGCCCGTCTCCTGCTTAAAAAAAATATATGAATTACTTAATTAGATTAGGTCTATAGTTGATGGATTTCCATCTTTGTTTAGAAAAACAAAACCAAAAAATTATTCATTCTTATTTTAAACAAGTAGAGGCCTTAAACCAAGATATTTATTTAGAATTTTTTAAACACATTGAATAAGTCCTACATAAAAAAATGGTTGTGAAAATTTTATAGATTATTAACTAATGAAGTAGCATTTATAATATCCCCACACTTGACAACTGTGTGGCACCATATCATATAACGTTTCAGTGGCTTTTTTTTTTAACTGAGAAAATGGACTTCACTGTCATCATTTAAGCAGCAATCTAGAACGTGCCCTGAGGATGTGTAGAGCAACTAATAAAAAGGCCAATCTGTTTTCTGCTGCGTGAGTTTATTTCCAGCAGGAGTTCTGTGTTTTATTACTTATGTGGAAAAGTAGCTCCTTTCTACCTTAGCGATAATGCAGTGATTCTCAATCAGGGGTGATTCTACTACCCCAGGGACATTTGGCAATAGCTGGAGACATTTTTGATTGTCACAACCTGGAAAAGCTGCTGGAATCTAGGGAGTAGAGGCTAGGGATGCTGCTAAGCATCCTACAGTGCGCAGGACACCCCCCAGAAAAAAGTATTATCTGGCCCCAAATGCCAAAGTGTTGACGTTGAGAAGCCCTGAATTAACCCAAGTTTGCCCATTGGTGACTGTGAGAATGGAAATAAGGCTGCTTTGTCCAAGATCCTCCTTAAATTTACTGTAAGCTTTTCTTCTCCACTTACAAGATTTAGCTTCTAAAAATAGATGAAATAGGACACCTCACTGCATATGACTGTCTAACCTCTTACACTAGCATCTTAGGTACAACTGTTATATGGCTACAGTTTGGTTATTAATGATTAACATTAATGAAAGAACAAGTAATTCTCAGTCCCAAGAAGTCATAGGTCAAAGATGAAGCTAGGAGGTAGAAGAGAATATTTTTCTAAACAACTGTTCAGATAAGCAGTGGCCCTCAAGGGAGCTATAAGACCACTGACAGCCTCCTCCTGCAGGCTCCTATAATAGAGTTGTGAGTACCAAGGTAGCTGAGTATGACTTCACAACAAAGCTGGGCTCTGTATCTCCTAAAGAAACAATCTGGATGCCCACCTGTACAGGGTTTGCAATCCCATATATACTCACCAGTTATTTTAAAGAGTTTTCATTTAGCTTGAAGATTTAGCTGAGTGTGCCACATATTATTTATTATGACTGGTAGGTGAATTAAAGGGATAGCTTCATTCCTGAAGCAGAACCCACAAACAAGGACTATAAACTCTGGGGGACAGCACTGATAGTAAAGAATATGCTATTTGGTGTTTAAGAATGCTTACCATAAAACTTTGATCAAGAATTTGATTTGTGGCCGGGCGCGGTGGCTCACGCCTGTAATCCTAGCTCTCTGGGAGGC
>VBSM01001562.1:9212193-9246822 GCA_008086735.1 Cheirogaleus medius
AAAAAAAAAAAAAAGAATTTGATTTGTATTTTGGAATTAATGAATGGGCTTTAGACTATATCAGAATTTCAGTTTTCCAGCTTACGTATTCTTTCCCTTATTTCACTTTCCAAAGCAAACATTGTTAATGTTCAGGTTGCCAAGCATCCCACAAGAAGCAACTGTATCCACCACCCTGTTTCTGTAAATAAACAGCAAATACAGAAAGTAGAACATATATCATTATTGTGTGGTCAAATCAGTCAAATGGCTTGATGTAGAACAAGAGATTACATACATTTCAATAATTAAAATGTAACGCTTGAACTACAAACATATGACGTTATGTATTACTATGTAATATTTAAACTATAAATGTATGTACAGTGGTTGTATAGTTATCACGTTGAGAAATAACAGGAGTCATTTAGATGCAGAAACTTTCAGCAGCTACTTGTAGTGAGAATGTGGAACTATACAGTCTCCTCTACTTTCTTTAAGTTTTTAAGCATTGTATTGTAAATGTGTATTTCTTATTTTTGTGGCCTTAACAGAAATGAAAATTTAATAATGTATTCCTATGATATAAAAATAGAGAGAGAATTTGTTTTATTTTGGCCTTTGCTGTTGACAGAAGGGTTTGGAAATAAGTGATAAATGTACATCCACTGACATCCATCAACACAGTAGGAGCTAAAGTACGTGGTATTGTACTTTACATTTTCATTAAATAATAAACCAGATTTACATAGTAAGCATACATATGCACACACATATTGTGAAGTTAAGATATGAAGAAATGATGGCAATGCTTCATTTAGGAATTTTATATAGATGAATCTGGTAGAATTTTGTTAGATATAAGCAGTATTTCAAAAACAGAATTATGTACGAAAGCCCAATTTATAAATAGTACACTGAAGAACATGCCACCGTGTAACTTGGCTACTGACATTATACACTAGTATAATATTAAAAGCTATGACCTTAAATTGACAGCTTAAAATTGCAAATGCTAAGAAAATAAAGGAGGAGAAACAGACACTGAAAGAAGAGCCACCGAAATACAGAGGTTTAAAGTTGTATTATACAAGGCTCCTTCACCAAAGCAGAGATCAGCTCCTCAAACATGGAAGCAACCACGAGCAAGCTGTGGAATCTTTTCTTAACTCAACCAGGATCTGGGAGATCTATGTGAAGTGGTTACACAAGGTGCCCCTTCTGTGATGTTCCTTGATGGGGTGGAGGGGGGTCCCTCTCCCTGAGACTGAGGCCCAAAGCAGGAGATCAAGCAGAGCTGGGGCCAGGAAGAGCAGCCTCAGCAGGGAGGATGGCTCCTGAGGCCAGGTGGTTCAAGCCAGTTCTTGAACAGTTCTGAGAAGGGAAACTCTATTATAGACTTGTGACATCAATTAACATCAGCTGATTGTGCAGCAATGGCCTAGGACTTATGGACTTTGTGACACAGAAGTGTGGAAGTCATTTGCTAGATAAACTTGTACGCAAATCCTTGCTTTGGGATCTACTTCAGGAGGAATACAACTTGAGAGTAATTTCAAAGTTCATGTAAAAAATACCTCCAATATCTTTTCCTCCTATGAGACCTCTTGTAGTCCAGTTAACTTTTGTCTTTAAGGCCATATACTAGTTTTTATTCCCTGGGACTTTTCAAAATTTGAAATCTTAAACTTTAGAATTCCATCCTTTAAATAAACCTACATGACCACTTCTCCGCCACTTAACTATGCCAGGCCTACTCTTTGAACTTATCAACACCTGCAGCCTTGAGCTGCTCATTTGATATCACCTTCCTACATATCAGTACCCACTGTTGGTTGGTTTGATTATGCTCACCTGCATCCTCATCTGGTTACTTTCTACTCTGACCTTGAAAACCTTGAAAACCTTCAAACAGGCTAACCAAACCATCTTGCTAAATTTCAACTTCTCATCTCTAATCTTACTGATGTGCTCAGTACACTCTAGCTGCATAAATCTTCTTGTTTTTCACAAAAAAATGCTGTGTTACTTCATGCCACTGTATTCATGTTCCTGGTATGTTTTTCTGGTCTTTGGAATTCCTTCTCTTTCCCTGCTTAAAAGTCACCCCTCAATCATGCCTTATGTGACAATTCCAGGCAAAATTAATAATGTCTTCTGTGGTTTTCTTACCATTTTACACATGACTGTTAGAACACTCATCACACAGAATTGCAATTATTTGTACATCTGCCTTTTGAACCAGAGCATGAGGTTGAGGACAAGGATAGTCTTTAAACACCAATATCCAGAGCTCCTAAGGCTAGAGTGGCTGGAAGATAACAGGTAGTAATTTAATGTGTGATGAATGAATAAAAGTTACTAATTGAAGTCCCAGCCCCTCGTTCCCAGTACTTCATCTGATTTTCACAGGAAACAAATTCATTGCTTATTATTAATATTTCTGTGGGACCCAGTTGATGCCAAGTCCTTTGCAATAGCTTATCTTCGTAAGTCGGTATGTGTTAGCCCCAATTCTGACATGATCTGCCTGCTGGTAGCTTCTGCCCACACGTCTTTCACTTCAGCTAGGTGTTTTCAATTACTAACTCATCCCAGACTGACAGTAATCGGATTGGTTTCTGCCACCACAGAACCATAAAACAGCTTTGGGTCTAATTTGATCTGCTGTCTCCCAGGCACAGTCCTACCTCCAGAGTTCTGTTTATGTAAACAGTAGCTGTGCTTATGGTTGAAGCCACTGTTAGTCTGGCTGTTAATTAATTGCAGCTAAAAGAAACCTAGCTGATGAACATATGAAATAATAGTTTTAAGTTGCATTAAGGGAAGGACATATGTTATTTAGAGAGACAGAAAGGAATGAGGGGCAGAAGAAGGAAGCATTGGAGTGAGGAGAAGGGAGGAGTGAGAAAGAATTAACCTTTAGAGGCTTTATGTTATTGACAAGTCTTAAACAGAGTATTAAATAAGACAGAGGCATGGCTCAATAAAAAGGAGAAAGAGCATTCCTGGGTGGGTGTTTAATGACTTAGAGATAGGAGACAGTGAGGGGATTTATTTTCCCACAGAAAGCAGAGAGCTACTTATAAACAAACACGTGGAACCCAAGTGCACATGAGATAGCAGAATTCATTTCTGAATAATGGAGGACATGATTTATTCAAACAGCAGATCTTATTTCTGAATAATGGAGAGACAATTGTACTGGGTGGCATGATGGTGAAATTGGGGGAGCAGAGTTCCAAAGCTGCCATGGGCAATGACTCAGGAATACTTGGCATCTCTGACATCATATATGCAGGACTTCTAAAGCAGATCTTTATTGTCCTGGTTGTACCATCAAATAATAGCATGACTTAGAGCTAGCCACTTACTACTGCTCAGTTTCTTTATTTTTGGAAAAAGGGGAATAAACTGAAAGACTCAAGCTCCTTTCAACTCTGTATCCATGGCTCAGTGGTCCCAAAGTTGAAAGCCTTTCCTCCTACAAGCTCTATCTTAGTGCCCTTATATTTTCTGAATCTTTGTTTAAAATATGTTAAAATTCCTAAAAATTATAAAATAAAAGCATAGGAGTGGGGCGTTGGAGAAGGGTATCAAGAAAAATTGGTGTTTCTTATTAAGTAAATTTTTTTGAACTACATTGCTTCTGACTGAGAGTTTTCTATTTTTACTACTTTTACTGCTTGTTGCTTTTAGCTCATTAGATAGGAGAATAATGCTCTGAGTTATATTTCAAGCACTAAGTCTCATCGATACTAAATAAATAATGACAATATTTCCTTTCTGCTTCTGGGCTTATGGACCATAATCATAATATTCTTTAATTTTCAGAAGAGTGAAACATTTCCCTTTCTCAGACAGCAGACAGTTTCAAGGATAACATTTGCAGAGTGCAGTGCACCCCTACTGGAAAAATAGCTTCTTTAGAGGAGACCAAAAAATGGCGGCCTGCAGTATGCCGGACAAGGTTCTGGTTCCCGTGGAAACAGCACGTGGCCACCTGATGATCTTGTATCAAACAGCTGCACACAGCATCTTGGTTTACTTTGAAAAATGGAAAATAACAAAAAACTCACAACTGAAAATTCATGAGGCAACTTGCCAAATGTCAACAATGGCTTTGGACACACTTGTGCAGACATGACTTAGAACCACCTTTGCACATTAGAAGATCTTGAGAGTTAACTCTATCAAATCTGTCTGCCTCCAAAATTGTATTTGTGAAAATGAATAAATTATGTATTTCTTTTTTTAATTATATGTGTTAAAATTTATTTGACTAGTTAGATCCATTTAGAATGTCCTTTTAAAAGCAGGACATATGTTTCTCTAAATACCAGATGTCTTCTTAAGCACTGTCCTGTATACTCTTTGGTAGTATTTAGCTTTGTAATATATATGAATGACAAATATTTCTAAGGCCACACAATAATATGAGTGATTAATTACGATATTACTTAAAAGCCTTTGTTTTTAACCTTGGGGAATATATTTAGTTTTTATTGTTTTTTGGGGTTTTTTTTAATTCTTTTTCTTTGTCTGAACTTCATCTCATGTTTTTGCCCTTTTGGCCATGTCGTGAAGGATAATTAAATTTGTATTGAGTTTTGTGAACCCTGTGGAGAAAAGATTTATATCTACCTAGGAAATCTTGGAAGCATGAAGTTTTGTACACAAATTCTGGGATTTCTGTTGTTAGCTTGCTAGAAATCTTGAGATTTAGCCAAGAAGTAGAAATGTAGAACACACCTGGAGAAGCTGGAGGAAAAAAAATCAGTAAAGATTGAGAAATTTGAATTATTTAGTCTTTTTCAGAATTTAAACTGAGATATCTAAAGTAAAATTATTTAGATAAGATTGGGTGTAGAATAGAGGCACACTAAGAATTAACATTTGAACCCAGAGTGATAAAGAGTCTGATGATATCCAATCATAAACGACTGGGCTTATGCATAATTGCTTTAAGTACTGAATCATGAACAACATTTCCATCAACAATTTTTACTACTGGTGAGCTTGAAAGTAGATGTACAACCAGATTTGGTAGGAAAAAAATTGAAACTGAAATTATAACAAATTCTTTAAGCCTTTTCTTGTGTATCAAATTGGAATGCATATTCAATATGACAATTTATGGTTAAATCATGAACTGAATACTGAATATATACAGAAAACATGTTTCCAGAACATTTGAAGAACACTATAACTGTATGTAAACAATTGTTTCTTAGAAACTGGCTTTGTTAGTGAAGCATTTTAAAAATGGTGAAATGATTCATAAGAAATATTATTGTTAACTATTAATAAGGAGTATCATCTGGAAAAATACCAAGTTTCTATGGCATACCCAATGTATGGGATGTAGTGTTGGGAAAGAGCTGTAGTCAGCACAGCCACATGTTAAGTTGGTGGGCAAGAAAAAGGGCATGGGTTAAAAAACAAAAGCTCTTCTTTTCTGAAAATGTTGATATGCAGCATCCAGCTAGGAAACCAAGAAGAGCGACAGACTGAGTCTTGTGATTTGTATTTTGGTAAAATCTCTCCAAATTTTCACCAGTTTATTAAAGGCCAGTCCTTTTAAGTTACCTTGATTGGTATTTTTGCTAGTGCACCTTCCTGGTGACCAGTTCATCCTTGGGAAACATCTTCTTCCATTTAAAAACAAACTAAACAAAAAACAAAACAGATTAGAGAGTCAGCATGGACCATTTTTTCACAAAAGTTGCCCTTGACTAATGGCTTTATTGAGTAAGACAGTATGACCATGTTCATTACACCATGTTTATGGATTGGAAGACTTGGTGTTACTTTCCCCCAAAATTGATCTCAATGCGATCACAATAAAAATGCCAGCAGGAGAATGTGTGTGTGTGTGTGTGTGTGTGTGTAAATTAACAATCTAACTCTAAAATGTATATGAAAATGCAAAGAACCAAGAATAACCAGGACAGTCCAGAAAAAGAAGATCTAAGCTGGAAGGCTTCCACTCCCAGATATCAAGATTTATTGTAAAGTTACCATAATTAAGACAGTGTGGTATTGCAGCAAGAATAAACAGTCTGCAGAACAGAATGGAGCTTCCAGAAACAGAACTACATATACGATCATCTGATTCATAGCAAAAGTGACACTGCAGTGCAGAGGGAAAAGGGTTGTCTTTTCAATAAATAATTCTAGGTCAGTTGGCTATCCACGAAGGAAAAAAGCTTATGTTGACCCCTGTCTCATACTATACCCCAAAATAAAATGCCAGATGGATTGTAAATCTTAATGTGAAAGCCAAAACAATAAAGCTTCCAGAAAAAATGTAGGGAAATGTTTTTAAGAACTTGGTAGGCAAAGTTTGTTTTAAATAGGACACAAAATTACTATCAATAAAGGAATAATTTGAAAAAATGTACTACATTAAAATTACAAAATTCTTTTCATCAAAAGATGTCAATAGAGTGATAAAGCAAAGAACAGAGTCGGAAAAGATTTTTTTCAACATCTAAAACTTACAAAGAGCTCATACAAAAGATAACTTTAATGAATCAATAAGAAAAATAATACTAAGCCAACCCAGTAGAAAAATGTGGAAGAGACTTGGGCTGGCACATCTCAAAAGAGAAAATATAATAACCAATAAGTATATTAGAGGTACGTAACCTCACTAGCAATCAGGGAAATGCAAAGAAAAACCATACTAGAATGGTGAAAATGAAAAAGGACTGACAATATCGAGTGTTAACAAGAGTGTGGAGTAACTGGAATTACTAGAACTGGAACTGTTGGTAGATAAGGATGTTAGTAGTAGCTGATAAATTTAGACATAAGCACACCTATGACCCAGCTATTTTACTTCTGGATACGTAACAAATAGAAATTTGTATATATGTTCAACAAAATATATGTGCAAGAATATTAGCAACACTATTTGTAATGGAATAAACTTGAAAGCAATGCACATGTTCATCAACATTTGAGTGGCTAAATGAATTGAGTGATATGAACACAACAGAGAATGAACAAGTTATCATTAAGCACAATGACATGGGGGGTATCACAAACATAATGTTTAACAAAGGCAGCCACAAAAGAGCAAACACTGGATAATTTATATAAAGCTCAAAAAATGACAAAGCTAATCTATGGTGTTAGAAGTCAAGACAGTGGTTACCCTGATGGGGGTAGTGACTGAGAGAGGGCACGAGAAGGATGTCAGAAGGGTAGTTAGTAATGTACTGTTCCTTCATCTGGGTGCTGGATATGTGGGTACGTTCACTTTGTGAAAATTCAATGCTGTACATTTATGAGTTATTTACATTTCTGGGTTATGTTATAATGCATAAAAAGTTCACTTTAAAGAAAATCATCTTACCTGAATACATTGTTAGTGAGTGCAAAAATAATTTAAGCTTTATGGAAGAAAACTTGGCAGTACTTATTAAAATTTTAATTTTAATACATTTATAGCCTTCAACTGAGAATTCTATATTTAGGAAGTTACCCTACTGAAAGACTTGCTCAAAGGCACAGAAATGTGTTCATCACTCCACTGCTCATTCCCTTCTATTGGGGTATTGTCATTTCCCAGCTCTCATGGTACCACATTCCTCCAGTGTCTCCCACCTTGCTGGCTATTTCTTCGTGGTCTTTTTCACTGGTTCTGCCTCCTCTTCCACACATCTAAATGCAGAAAGGCCTCACATCTCTGCCCTGTGCCCTCATCCCTTTTGTCTGAGCTCTTTTGCCACATAATCTTTTGTATTCTAATGGCTTTAAGTGCCATCTAGATGCCAGCAGCTCCCAATTATAATTCTCTGGCTCATATCTCTCCCCTAAGCTCTAGGTTCATCTACCCAACTTGCTTACCTAATAAACATAGCAGACTCGATCCATTCAAAATGACACTCTTCATAGCAAGCTGGGCCAAACTGATCCCTGCTCCATCTTCCCCATCTCAGTAAAGGGTACCATCATCCTCCCAGTTGTTTGGGACCCAGACCTAGGAGTCACCCTTCCTACATCTTCCTCTTTCCTTGCGTGTCCATTCCATCCTTCACCAAGATGACTGTTGTACTTGACCCTATTCACGTCTCTTCATCTCCACTGCCAGCACTGGAGTCATTCTACTGTGAAATCCCAATTGGCGATTCAAATAGGCCCTTCGCTGGCTTCTCTAATTCATATTTTCCCTTTCAATAGTTCGTTTTCTAGCCAGAGAAATCTTTTAAATTAAAATAGATCATGCCACTTTCTTTCTTGAAACCTTAAATGGCTTCCCAATGTTTTGGGGATAAATTCTAGACTCTTCCCCATGATGGCTTACAGGGCCCTGCCTTTTTCAAGTCCTTTTTACGTGACCACCTCATGTCACTCCACTTTCCTCCTCCCTTTCTATGCTCCAGGCACACTGGCCTCTCTTCTGCTCCTCGAGCACCCCAAGCCCTTTCTCTCCCCTGGGTCTTTGTGTTTGCTTTTCCCTTTGCTCAGACTGGTCTAGTTCTCCCCAGAGCTGGCTCGTTCTCATCCTTCAGGCCTCTGCTCAGATTTCCCCAAACCAGAGGAATCTTCCCTGACTACCCTCTCTAAAGTGGCCTCATCAGTTATTCTTTGTCTCATCCCTTTATTTCCTTCATGGCATTTATCACTAACTGAATTACATAATTATTTATCTATTTAGAATCTGTAATGATTTTCTTTATTTATTAACATATTTTCTTCCTGGCTAAAATGTGAGCTGAATGAGGCAACATCCATGCTTATGTGTCTTATTCACCAGCACCTAATACAATCGCTGGAAATGGAGGTCATTCAAAACGTTTTTGTTGAATTAAGGAATAAATAAGTTACATTATCTGTAATTATGAAAAATTGGAAATAACACAATGAACTGGTTAAATAAATTGTAGTATATCCACATAATTGAATTCTATGAAGCCATTAAAAAGAATGATACCTGTATTTACTGAAATGAAAAAAATACTTAATGAGTTAATTTACATCATATAGTTAAGAAATTAAGAAAGCAATAGCCCTAAAAAGAATTGAAATGAGTTTGGTTAAAAACATATTCAGCAATAGACAGTATACACATAGGCAGGTCCCGGGGCCTCAAGTGGTAAGTCCAAAGTTTCTTCTGCCTTGGGTTCTCATCTGGTTAATTTGGCCCCTGAAGAGATATTTGACAATGACTGAAGACATTTGTGATAGTCACAATGGGAGGGTGAGGAGGAGGTGTTACTGGCATCTAGTGAGTAAGCGTCCTACAAGGCACAGAACAGCTCCCGTAAAAAAAGAATAATCCAGCTGCCAATAGTGCGAAGGTCGAGAAACTCTGGGTGAAGGGATGCGGCATGTCTGTCTATTACTCTCTGATGTCTGCTTGGAGACCTGAGCTACATGGAGTGGTGGTTCCACTTCCGGTCTTCACTTTTGAAAACCTATGCCCACATCCAGCAGCCATTATGACTGTAGTAAATTGACATATTTACCAGCAACTGTTAGGATAGCCATGATTTTCCTAAGTCACTCGGCCTGAGTAATTTGCTAATTTTTAGTTGTTTTCTGCATAGTTCAGACTTGAGACACATCTCTAAAATATTGCAGGAGGTATTTGCTTTGTTACTACCTTTCTGCTTCTCTTCTCTAGTGAATAATTAGAAGAATTTATTCTCTGGGGATGTCAAGTAGGCACCTTTCTCATTACCTAAATTCACTTAGAGAAAAATAAATCAGTATACAGATGAAAGTGCAGGAAGTGTCCAGAGGAGCTGTTTCAATCCAGAGAAAATAAGTTTTGCTACGTATAATCAGAGAGATGCCAAAGAATTTTTCATCTCCTTTTTTTTTTTTTTGTAATAACCTTCCTACATCTCCAAAACTGTGTTGAGGCAGAATTTATAACTCGCTTAATTTATAGTACAAAGAAGAGCCTCTACTCCTTAGGGTTTTTTTTTTTTTTAATCAGTGCGGGCCAAGTTCCAGGGTCACATGAGGCAGGAGGGGGTCATATGTTTCTCAGGCTACAGTAAAGATATCAGTTTGAGTAAAAATAATGTTATCATCTATCTTTTAGAAGGCTCCAATGAGAGAAAATCAGATATGTGCCAGGGAACAGCATGATCTGGAAGTCGCTACATAAGGGGTAGAGAAATATTACAAGAAGGCTGGGAATAAGCCTAGAATGGTGTTTCTCCAATTCAAAGTAATGGCTCTGGGGTTGAGAAAGGACAGGTCACTGAAAGACACCCCATCCCTCCCCATCTTAAGTATGGCCAGGGAGGAGGGAGGGCAAGAAGCTCGCTCTCCGATGAAATCACATTTCCCTGAGTCAAGGAAGAAACAGGTTACAAGGGCTCTTATCGTTTGTTAATACAAAGCAAAATGGTAGAACCACACTTCCCTCCTTCCCACAAGACAATAATTTGGGACTTCTTTTTCCCTTCTAAGATTGTGGGAAGACATTGGAGGTGGTGAATATAGGGTAAGAAGTCCCAGGACTAAAAGTCTCTAGGGGCCAACCTGAGTCCCCATTCTTCTCAGAGGGTCGTGGGAGCATTAGGAACATACCCTCTGACACATCCTCACTCCAGCATGCCTAGTCTCCACCTTCTCAGAATAGTGGGAGGAAAGGCAAGAGGCCCAGGCTGAACAGTCTCTCTAAGAGGGAATGAGTCCAGACTCTGGCACCAGCATACCTGCGTTCAAATATCAGCTCTGACACTCATACCTGTGAGATCTGAGGGAAGTTACTGCATCATCTTCTCCCGTAGATATGGGGCCAATGATAGTATCAACCCCTTTGGGTTTAGGGAAGGATTAAATGAGTGAATACATGTAAAGCACCTAGCACAGTGCCTGGCACATAGTAAATGCTCGATCAGTGCTATCTGCTGCTATTATCTCTATTAATAATTCCAAAAGAAACAGTCTCAAGGCTGAACTATGCAGAAAACAACTACAATATTTTAGAGATGTGTCTCCCGTGTGACAGACCGGAAGTGAAGGAAGTGAAGATGTGTCAATCCAAGGGCCCTGGTGGTCAGGACTAAAGGGGGATGATAATAATAGAGAAAAGCCCCTCCTCTGTCTCAAGGGCTCCTGTGCACATTTATACTGAGCCCACCTTAGAGAAGACTCAGGCCACACCCCCTCACTGTTATGCCAGACAGTTCACTGCCTTCCCCAGGCACCCAGCTCGGGGGAAGCACATGGGTCTTTCCTGGCTGTCGGGGCCTAGAGCAGCCTTTTTCCCTCTTCCTGCTCTGACTCCCTGTGTATATGCTGAAATCCCGCTCTCTGTCTTTGGAACTCTACCTGACACCGCGCCTCTTCGCTCCCCCTCATTCGCATGAGCTAGCCCCTCTGTGTCATAACTCTTGACTCTGCTCCCTTCACCCAAGCTCATTAAAGGCAGAGACTGTGCGTTTTTCCCCAGCACAGAGTCGGTCCTCAACAGGTGTTGGTGTAATGACTGGTGCCCATGTATCATATTCCCGAACATAATCTGGTATGGTAATTTAATTCTTTACATATATGTCCTACTAACTAGAATGGAAACTGCTTAAGAGGAAGAACATATGTCTATCTGTCTTTGTCCAGTGATATTGTGCAGATGCCACCAGTGCTCTGTTCCTACATCCTCAGACCTTACCATTGTGTGCACGCAGCCTGGCTCTCAGCTCCCAGCGTTGCATCTCTTTGCCTAAGGGCTTTCTTTGACAGCCACTGCCTGCTCTGCCAGGTCCCACGGTGCCTGTGCACATGGCAGGTCAGAAATGCCAGAAGATTGATACCCACCACCTGGGAGCAGCCCTCAACCAGTAAGTGCTGGGAACTGGTGTATAAATACCACCCCTGGTGAGATAACTCAATGGTAGGTGTTCTACACTGGGTACCAGAAATCTCAGCAAGATGAAGCTCCAATTACCCAAAGGTGTAACTTGATATATTGCACACCTCATTGGCTGCCTACCCTTCCCTGTCTCCTCTCCCAGTGTTTTCTAGGTTCACCTTCCAAATAAACTGTCAGCACTGAATCCTTCAAAATCAGTATCTGCTTCTAGGGGAAACACAAGCTAAAATATTAATAGATATGGAGAGAAGTGTATAAGAATCCTGCCTTCCAGGCTAGTGGGGTGATGATACCAAAGACTGAGAAAAACAGATGAAGCTGCCCTTCTGTGATATAAACATGTTTGCTCCAGGGAGGTTGTGGAAGAGAGGATGAGTGGCCCGGAGCTGTGCACTGGGGTGGTGGAAAGAGAAGCCCAGAAATGCTTGAGAGACTGGGGAGGACAATCATGTTACATGAGGCATACATGAAGTTGAGTTGAGGGTTGTGGTAGGTGCATTGTAGACTCTTTTTCTGCCTCCCTGATGGGCTCTTCAGTAAAATCAACATTGCTCAGTAAGGAGCTCAGTGGGAGTGGATTCTATTTGCAGATAACTAGAGGTGCTGAGTCCTTTACAATGGTGGATGTGACGTATCCACAGAAAATCACCTGTGGGGACAGCCAGGCATGACTTATATTTGTATCATTTATAACACCTACCTCAAGGCTAAGGCACACAATAACCTCTCACTGAATGCTTACTGAATGACTAAAAGCACCTTTCCATCTTTTGACAGGCACATTCATTAATAAACTATGATAATCATTTTCTGTGCTCTCTGGTTGAAATTACCTTAGCTGCAATGCATACCTATTCATATTCATTTATTTCCTCATTCATGCTCTCTCTATGTCAGTACACACACACACACACTCACAATATAGCACAGCTCTTCTAATAGTCACTTGAACACACACAGAATTTAGTATTGGTGCTGGTTAGCAAAGCCCAGGAGAGTAAAAACTCATTCAGTCATTAAACAAATATTTATACAACAAACATTTGTAAGTTATTGGAGACTCAAAGATGAAAAAATAGGATTCTTGTCTTCAAAGAGGTCTCAGTATGAATTATGGTCATTATTCTGTCTCCAACACTTTTCCTTTGGTGTGAACAACTGGTGAATCATTCCATGTAAAATACCCACGTCTTATTCAGTTCCACTCTTTGGAGGACAGATTTGCTGTACAATTACTGTATCATCAGACTTCTTTCTTTAAAGAAAACTCTTTAATATACTTCTCTTTGTCCTGGGAAAGTAGAGGTGTATACCAGAATGTAAGCACATTTATTATTATCTCTGTCATGCCCAGGCTTCCTGGCAACTACCTACCTCCCCTGACATCCTGCCCAAAAGGCAAAAATAGAGTTTCTGGACATTTTATTCAAAAAGTTGGAAAAAATGCAGATTCATTTTATTTGTACAGCACAGCCAACGTGTGTCAAAGGCTATTCCAATGTAAGGCAGCTACAGGTCAGAACTGAGCCAAGAACCCTGAGTAGGGAAGGAAGAGGAACGGAGAGCAAGAGGAGAGAGAGGTGGTTTGAAGTCCAAGGTGAGGGCTTTGTGAGAATCTATTTTCTATTTATAGAAAATAAAGAAAGGTCATTTTACAATTTCATTTATTACTGGCTTTGTGGACTGTCAGTGTTGTTCTTTGGAAATTGTCTATTTGAATATCTCAGAAAATCTAATGGATAAAATGAAAAGTTGAGGAGGGAAAAGAGTAAAGAGGCTTAAGTTGTAAGGTACAAATCTAGTGATTCTGACTTTAACCTTCAGTAAGAAAGAAAAATAGCTTCTGGCTTGAAAAAGCACAATTATGCATCCTTGCCTGTTTTCAGGCTCAATTCTGTAAGTCCTCAGAAGATAAATCCTACTATAAATCACCTTGTAAAATGGACTTAGGATCTGAGTGGCACTGCATTGTTTGCTTTTTGCTCCTTTCTGTACTTGATTTGTGTTTAAAGAGGAGTCATTTGACCCTAACATATCTATCTGATGGATTTCAAAGTATACCTCACTGATGTAATACAATTTTTTAAACTACTACATTTAACAAGTAGTTGCTTCTTCAAATAGCAAATATATATGAGATATATAAAAAGGTAGTCCTTTAAGTATTAAAGCAGCTACTAGGTTCTTCATCATATTGCCTGGGATGTCCATCGTGGCCTTCCTTTCTTCTTTCTCTCTCTCGTTTCTCTTTAATGCTATTTTTTAAAAAAGACATAGAGCTTTGTCGTGACCTTGAAGGAGTTTACAGAAGAGATAAATTCTTTACACGTAAGAAATGGAAAACAATCCAGGGCTCATTATGTCTGTTTTGTTTTTTAAACTAAAAACTACAGGAATTCAGGGAAGGGCCAGATCACTTAGGTTCTATGGGTTTATGAAAAGTTAGTTAATTAATTAACTGATTAATTAATTAATTCAATGTCCAGTTATGAAATGACCACTGGAGAATGATGGAATTGGAGCTGAGCAACCACGAGCCATGTATACAAAGGCACTACACAGGTGCTGACTACAGGGGTGTGCGAGGGTGGATGGGGGGCATGGGGCAGGGTAGGCTGTGAATGAGGAGAGTAAGTCCCAAGATCGCAGTAAGATTAGAGAGGGGAGGTGGAGTCTGGGGACAAAAGGACTAGATGGAGTAAAGTGATGGTAATTTTCCATATCTGCAGCAAGTAATAACTTGTGTCTTCAAAGAATCTGTTATTACAATTTTTATTGACTTCAGTGATGAAATCAGTAAAATCTCTAGTCTTTAATGAAAACAAAAATCTGGCTTTCTCCAATTAAAAGAAAAATGATTTCCTGAGGTTTAAGCAAACACTGAGGGGAGAAATCTAGTTACTTTTTCAGCCATGATTGAATAAAGAGTTATTTTCTTCAAACATCATAATATGTACTAAATAATATAACATAATTTTCAGGCATCTTAAATATATGAAAAGCCAGTATTTCCATCTCTTGCATAGGAAACTAAAATATAAACAGAAAGAGAACTGAAAAACTAATACAGGCCCAGAAAGAAACTTTTTTCCTCTGTTTTCTGCATTAATATAAAAGTAATGCAACTGTGGCTGGCCTGGGGAGCAAGGGAAAGTGCTATACACACAAGATTAATTGGGTTGTAGAATCAGATGACTGAGTTGAACTTTCATGTTACCCAAACCAGTTTTTCTCGATTATTGAGAATCTTGAAGGTGGAAAGTCCAACTAAATAAACACTAGAAGATATTATAGAATTTCTCAGTGTTCACTTTTTAATTTCTCTTGTGTTTCCCCTGTGCACAAATCTAAAACTTTTCAACTTAGTTAATTATTATCTTTAGAATGTTGTAAGATTTGTGACTTCATTTTTAAAAATATACTGCTTATTTGTTAAAGAGAAATAACAAGAAGCATCATCATTTAAGTCAGGAATTGCTGAACTTTTTCTTAAAGGGCTAGATAGCAAATATTTTAGGCTTGAACCTACATAACCATATGGAGCCAAAACAGCTGTAGGCAATACACAAACAAATGAGTATGGCCATGTTCCAATAAAACTTTATTTATAAAAAAAGATTCTGTGCCAGGGCCAGAGTATAACAGCCCATGATCTAAATGATATTGCCACCATTTAGGTAATTGCTGAGCCTCTTCCAAGTTGAATATAAGTATAAGCCCTCTCACTTCTGTTTCACAACTGCTCCTTGAGGTAAGAAGTTGGTACATGGAAATGGGGAGCTAGAGATTACTGTGGTAAACAAATACTATTTTACTGATAAATGTTACAGATTCCTCTTAAACTTTTCGTATTTTAATTTTAAATTCTGAAATATGTCAAACATGTAGATTAGTAAGAAAATAATATAATGGACACCATTATATCTATCACATAGATTCTACAGTAATATTTTCATATTTGCTCAAGATTATTTTTTAAAGGAATGGAATAATACAGATACAACTAAATGCTTATTCTAATCCCATTCTCCTTTCTTCATGCCAAGAAATTAACTCTTCTTTTGTAGGTAGTCTGTCTTTTCTCTCTGGTTCATTTTAGGATTTTCTTGTTGTCTTTGACGTTCTGTAATCTGAGGATTCATATCTTTCATCAGCTCTGAAAACTTATTAATAATATCTTTGAATATATTTTCCCCATTCTCTGTTTTTCTCCTTTTATAAGTCTTACTTCAACATATGTTAGATCACCCAATGTCTATGTTTCAACCTCTGTTTTATTTTGTTTCTTTATCTTCTGCGCTACAATTGGAATAATTTCCTTAAGTCTGTGTCCATTTATTAATTCCCTCTCAAATTGTCTAATCTTTATTTATGTCAATTGGGTTTTTAATTCAAGAATATTTTTCTTCATATTTAAAGACCTATTTTTCTTTTTCAAATCTGTCATATATTTTTTAGAGTGTCATGTTTTTAGAGATTTATTTCTATTCCTTTCGTTTTTACTCTAGTCATTTGGTTTTATAGATTTTTTCACATATATTTGATTATATCATGTTTGACAGGAAATTGGGGGTCCATAAGCTTTGTATTTGTTGTAGGTGTTCACTTTCTATCATGGCTTGGTATTTATCTGTGATTGAGCTCATTATAACAGAAGAATGTTCTTATCTTTTTTTTTTTTATTTGTTTGTTTGCCTGTTGGTAACCTTGCATGCATGGAAATGCTGCTCTGGTTTTATTTTTGCTAGATGCTCCAAGGGTTTTGCAAAAGTGAGATCAGTATTATTCTTAATTTTTCAGATTAAGAATTTCCATACTCATAGATAATATAAATTTGGATAGACTTGGAGTTTTTATTTTTCATAGGTGATTTTTTTTCTCCTCAGAATCCCTGACAAAGGCAAATTTTCTTTTTGCTTTCTGTACCAACCAGTAGATAGAATTTTTCTAATCCCCTTTTCACTAATGCAATCAATAGCCCTTCCATTAGCCCAGCTTTATGGCAGATATCATGCTTTAGCTTCTCCACCTTGCCTGAGCCCAAAGTCATGTCTTCTGTACCTATATGGGCATTAAAGCACCTTTAGATATACCTTAAGACTTAAATTTTGGACAATTTGCCTTTTGGTTGTTGGAGTACTAGGTCCTAAATTTATTATTCTGACTTTAAGTACCCTCTTTATATCTGTCATTTTCTTGCTTTTGAACTCAGGTTTGTAATTAAACGTTGTTTTATTGTATATATCTAGCATGTCTATGTCTTTATAAATAAATAACAAAGCTCTGAGTTATCTTTGTCATATTGCTGAAACAACTCTTATGTTGCCATGGTATCATTCTAAGGATTTGTATAATTATGGTACATTTTAAAAATTACAAAGCTATTTTGGGGTCTCCCTTTTTAACATCCTAAAAGATGCATTTATTCTTGAGTGCAAATGATATGCACTTTCATAGAATTTGACCATTTGGGCTGAGTCTGAATTATTTGCTAGTATTTAATAATAAAGGTATCATTTGGAAAATTCTTGAGCTTAGACTCTACTTCCCCTGAGTGTATAATATATAGTACTAATGGTGTTATATATTCAACTCTTTTAAAAAAATCTAATAGATTTTACAAATTTCTCTTAATACATAATTGAAATTATTGCTTATCATTACACTAAAAGAAAGCCAGCCAAGGATGTTTTTGCAAGTATATTTGGAAATTACTTTTTTGCATTGTAGGAAAATGCATGGCATTACACATTCACAAATTGCACCTACATCCACAGTGCCAGGAATTCAAGTATTTAATGTGACTTGGAAACATTTTGCATATTATATCTATAATTTTGCTAATTCCATCCCAAATAAAGATCAGCCTTGCAGCTGAATTTCTGCTTAAGTTCATATTAAGTTGCCTTTTCCCAATATCTGGACCATTATACCATAATCCTCTGAGATCATGATCACACATAAAAATTGTAAGCTGGTAGCCAGAAAATGTCCTTGGTATCTCTTCCTCATAATCATCCTATGAAAATATGACTTTTAGAAAGTACTTCTGAATTCAACTGTCTTCACTTGGGGGGCTGTGACTCATGAGGCACCATGTGCTGAAATGCTAAGCCTAAATGAAGTTGATGCTAGTGTCTTCCAGGAGGATGTAACAGAAAGAGCATAGTCCAGCCCTTTCCTCTTACCCCTACCAAGAGTTTTATAGGATCTAACAAATATCACAGTCAACACATTCAAGTTGGAAATTAAAAAATCATGTGACAGCTCGAGTCACTTTATTAATACCTTTACATGCTCATATTTGTCTAATTATGACATGATAAAGCAGATCATCAATCTGGAAAATTCAAACCAACAGCCAGCTTTTTTGGCACAATCTTCACTTGTGAAAATTTGTCCCCAACCCTTAGCTCATTAGCTTCTCCTTTTCTCCTGAGCTCATCCTTTTGTGTTTTGTTGATTGTTGGAATATCTCCCTTGGAAATCTAGATTTCAGTCTGTTCTAAACAGAAAAAGTGGTAGCTCTTTTATCATGTTTTCTTTAGTCATTGGGTGAGGCCCAATTTTTTTCTTCCTCATGATCTAATTTGCATCGTTTTCCCTAAGAGTTGCCTTGGCAGTAAGTTTTCTTCTTGATTTCTCATAAAACTCACTCTAACTTGGATATGTGTTGGGAGAGGAGCAATAAGGGCTACATATCTCTGCAATCTGGCTTATGGCAAAATGTCTTCTTTCCTGTTTTTTTTCAAGTGGTCTTTAGTTCCTTCCACTGAAATGTGTCTTATCTGATGCCATGAAGGGTTTTAAGTTCTACAATGCTAGGAATTTACAGAGGTGAGTGATTTATCAATTTATAATGCATTAGAGTTATTTTTTTCTGCTTTATGAATGCTTTCTGATGCATTTCCTGCAAGTGAGCTTTTACATTTCTCTTTATACTCCCAAACTCAAACTATAGTTCTAGCTCTATAAAACATGGCTCTGATCTACTCTTTTCTTTTTTTTTTTTTTGCATATGGAAAGGTCAGCACTTGACTTTAACATAAAGAATATGAAATAAACTGTGCTATAAACTGGCTATTTTAGTCTATGAAATAAGTTATCTACCAAATAGTGATGTATAACTATAGAATGACCTTACCAAATTATCAGCATCTATATTTAGATGTAGTTATCTAACAATTCATTCCTGAATCCTGAGAAATGCATAGTAAAATAAAAGGAAATGCAAACTCTCTTAAACTTATCAAGATTAGTAGATATATACAAATGTATATAACACTTTTCCTATAAGGTGATTTCCACTCAGATCAAAGGGTTATTTCCTGTTGATCAGAAATTTCTTCTTGTAATCTCCCTTCTTAAGAGGTCACCCACATTTGTGGTTCCACCTTTTCAAATGTTGACGTATAAATCAAAGAAACCAAAATGAATCACAAATATCTGAAGACAGTGGAAGCTGCAAAGCAAGGAAAGTCACTTGATGACATATGTGTCCAGGCATTCTGACCACTTAAGTTTACGCTTTTTCAAGTACAAAGAGAGAATATGTCAGACCAGAATCACATTTAGCACTCAACCAGGGAACAGCTAGCCATGAGGAAATGAAAATATTTTCACTGTTTTCTGCAAAAGTATTAGGATTAGAACTGTCCTCAGAGTGACGGACTATTCAGCAAGTATTGTTGGTAATGGAATGCCCAGGTAACAGGGCAGTATGTTTTCAGGAAGTGAATTCCATTAAGGAGAAAAACCTTAACTTTTGAAAATGTAATTTATGGCTTTTGAAAAAATGAATATCACATTTAATTATTACATTGAATTGTAGGTAGGACACATTTTTCTGAGCCTAGTTAAGGCCTGGCCTTTGTTTTTTTTTAAAATGAATCATGCATCAGAGTGTTAATGCAGCGTTTCCTGTACATCTCAAATGACATCTTAGGTAGCAGGTAGTGACTGTACTTTTAATCCTTGTGGGCTTGACTATATTTTATATTTTTGTAAGCACAGTAAAGCACATACCCAAAAGATGCTTGATAAATACTCTGTGATCACTTTGTGATCAATTATTCATTAACACAGAACAAGTTTGCATTGGAACTAGGCTTTCCATGTCCCAGTTCAGGATTTCTGTTAGACTGTGAGATCACTAATAAAAATAACTTGGTTGTGAAAAAGCCAATTATATTAACCTAAAGAGTTTATATAAGAATTGTGGGTGTTAATTTTTTTTTTTTAAGTGACAAATTTTTGCTCTGTCACTGAGGCTGGAGTGTAGTGGCCTATGATCATAGCTCACTGCAGCTGCAAACTCCTACGCTCAAAGGATCCTCCTGCCTCAGTCTCCCCAGCAGCTAGGACTACAGGCACATGCCACCCTGCTTAGCTAATTTTTAAATTTTCTGTAGAGAAGGAGTCTCCCTATGTTGCCCAGGCTGGTCTTGGACTTCTGGCCTCAAGTGATTCTCCTGCCTCGGCCTCCCAAAGTGCTGGGATTATAGGTATGAGCCACCACACCCAGCAGGGTGTTAACATTTTGAAACTTTTTAAGATCCAAAAATCAACAATCTTCCTGCTAGAAATAAATATAGCCCTAAATAATCTTGGTGGATTTTTATTCAAATGATGGCTTGGCTCACTTTCATGAGTGGATCTTTATCAGCAAGGAGTGGTAGAACATTATAACATCCAATAATTGCTATTGCTGCTTTCCCAATGAGCTCTAGAATAGGAATATTAAATTTTGTTATCATGGAATGCAAGGGATTGGGATTTTAGTGAAAAACACTGATTTATGTATGATTGGGCATAAAGCCAAAATAAGGCATATTTTCCTGTGTTAGCTGCTGTAACTGCATTGAAATCTTCAGGAATACTTGACATGTATGAATCAAAAATCATTATAGACCCACACAGCATCACTTAAAACAAATAAGATCATATCATTTCACTGTATAAAACCTTCTGATGGCTTTCCAAAGGACTTAGAATAAATTCCAAACTCCTAACCATGGCCTTACAGGCTCTCTGCTCTCAAGAGTCCTTAGTCATTTGCTCTTCAAACATGCCACACTCATTCCGTCTTAGGGTCTTTGCACTTGCTCTTCTCTCTGCCTACAGTCCTCTTCCTCTGCATTCTGCTTCCTTCCTACTCCTTAGCTCATAATTCATATGCTGCCTCCCCAGAAGGTCCCTCCCAAATTGCCCAATTTGAACTTACCCTTTTCCCCCTTCATACACATACACACACACTCTCTCTCTCTCTTTCACTCTATTGTATTGCCAGGCTTTTATTATGGTATGTATACTTATCAGAGAATACCTGTATTTAATCTCATACTTCCACAGGTGGCAGCTGCCTCTGGGGCTGCATGTCACATCCTCTTGGCCCACCTTGATCTCAGCTGCAGCTGCAACAGACAATTCCCTGCAAGCGCAGACTTACCTCCCTAACAGTGACCCTCCTCAAGCATACTCCACTTGTCTTTCTATTTTCTGCTCCAGGACTTTTTCTAGTGCCACAGGGGAGTGTTCAGCCCAAGCCCAAGCACAACCAGTAGGAGACGGAAGTCAATAGATACATGGTCTGGTCTCCCAGACTTCAGGTGGACAAGGCTGGGAGGCCTGCTGGTTTCTTAGGAGATTCCAGCAGAAATCAAGCCCTTAGTTCCCACAGCAGCAACCTTGGCTATTTCTCCTTTTCCACCTCGCTGTCCACTCTCCCTCATCATTGTTTCCTGGAAATATCCCCAAATTTACTATCAATAATCAGTCCTCAAGATTTTGTCTCATGCTCTGCTTTCAGAGGGTCCCTAATTAAGACACATTCTATAGAACATAAGATCTATAAAAGCCATGGACCTTATCTTTTTTGTATTTTGCTTTATTTATAATACCTAGCACAGTGTTTGGCATATAGTGTGTTGTGTGTATACACACATAAATATATACACTGAAAGAATTTAAGCAAGAATAGAGGTTATGGATGAGTTTAGGAAGGAAATGAAATGATATTCCAAATAAAAGAATGGTCAGAGGGAAAAACTGCAGAGGATATAGGATAGTAGGAACATAAATAATACTAAATGAATATAAAGGAGATGTAAAACGTGCATAGAAATTTCTGCAAAAGTCTAAGACATTCAATCAGATAGAAGAAGACTGAGGATTTAAAAAAATTTGAGAATCCTCTATTAAGCATTCATCATCTTACAAAAAACTTAAGTGGTGTTTTTGTTTTACTTTTAATTGAGCACTGAAATTTTTATGTTCTTGGAATCTCAAAGCCTGATCATGTGATAATAGGGTTGGATTTTAAATCCACAAACATAATTTGCTACTTTAAAAAAAAAAAAAAAACAGAGTTCAGGGTCATCTGCTTATGGCTATGACAGAGTAACTGGTACCAGATTTGTCCTGCCATAACAAGGAGACAATATGCGTGAGGCAAGTGTTCTCAGAAATTGGGCACAGCCACACAGGACTGTAAACATTGAGAGAAAGAAAACACATAAGCCGAGCCCCATGTTTGCCCTGGCTTTCTGCCTGGAGACACTTACCAAGCAGCACAGGCTGCCAGAGGCAAAGCAGAGAGGGCACTTTTGCTGAATGAAAGAGGCTTGGGACAGAATCAGAGGCTGCTGAATTCACTAGAATTAGCAGGAGAGGGAACCAGATAGAGAGCTTCATAGGGAGGAAACATTTCCAGGAGAAGCTCCTGTATGGCTGACAGTTGAAAGAAGATACTCGAAGTTGAGTCGTTCAGGATGATATTGGAGCTCCAGTCCAGCTACAATGAAGCGATCTCAGATATTCAGTTTAAACCCCAGAAAGGCCAAACCTTACAGGTATAAACCATACTCTACAGTAAGACCCACACCCTAGGACTAAGGCAAAACTAAAATAGACCCAAACTAACAAAAAATAAAATCAAGCTTGACAGGATCAAAAGACTTCTCAAGTAACTTAATTAGTTACTGGAACAAAACTCAACTCCCTTTAAAGGAAGACAACATAATCTGGACTCTCCACAATGTATCATACATTAACATCCAACTTTTAATAAAAATGTACCAGACAAGTGAAGAAGCAGGAAAATATGGACACATTATCAAGGGAAAAAGGGAAGTGAGTAACAGCATGTGCTAAGATGACATTTATGTTGGAATTAGTATTCAAAGATTTTAAAAAGAGAAATTACAAATATGTTCAAAGATCTAACGTGAAAGATGGGCATAATAAATAAATCAGGAGACAGGGTCAAGATGGCTGACTAGACACAGGTAGTTAAGTGCCTCATCCACGGGGAGGAACCAGAACAGTAAGCAGATTCTCACATTTCTAACAGATCGTCTGAGAGACAATGCTAGGATTCAAGGGAAGACATGGGAAGTACCAAAAGTGGGTAAGGAGAGGATTCAGGGCAACTTGACCAACTGGGGGCTGGATAACAGCTGGGAGATGCTCCTGGATGTGGTGAAACTGTAAGAGAGAAGCTCCCAGAGCTCCACTCTTCAAGACAAGCTTTTATGATCTTGGCTACAAGAGAACCACCTGAACCACACAGGTCTTGGGCCTAACATAGGGAGCTGCTTAGAGGTTGCATAGAGACATTGTTCCAGAAAGGGAACTCACGTGGGACCCCGCAGGCATTCAGGCCTAGAGCAACTTGAGCCTAGATCCCAGGGAACTATGGGTACGCCTACAGCCACAGTGTGATTCTGAGGAGGGGAAGAGGAGCCCAGGCATTCCCACGCACTCCTGGGCAGGTCTCCACCACCCTGTTGTGGGTTGTAGGTGACACTGAAACATTCGCAAACAGCATTTCCCACAGTTTCTTGTCCACTCTGCCTACCTGAGTAGGTCCCCTTGGTCACAGACCCAAGGCACCATTTTGTGAGTTTGACTGGGCAGTGTCTCACCTCAGGCTGAGTTGGGCCTTGACAGGGCTACAGTCCCTGCCTGACAGGAGAGAGGCAGGGAAACCTGGATTTCCAGCATGCATCCGGGACAGTGCCCTCCGTCCTGCAGCCGGCGTGGGAGCAAGTCTCCAGTGAACTGCACTCCCCGCAGTATCTTGTCAGTGCGGCTTGCCTGAGAAGGGTCCTACCCTCTCTGGCCACAGGCCCAGGATGCCCATTTGGGAGTTTTAAGCCAGGCAGTTCCCCACTCTCAGGCTGAATTTGGGCTGGTGCAGCTCCACCCAGCTGAGGAGGGACAAGGAAGCCCAAGCTCTCCTACGCACACCCAGGACAATTCCCACTCCCTTGACCAGCTGCAGTAAGACTGAGATACAAGTGGATAGCCCTCCCCCTAGAGTCTTGCCCACACTTTTTGGCCACCTCTGGTCACAGGCCCAAAGTGCCAGTTTGGGAGTTTAAAGCTGGGCAGCTCCCTGCCTTCAGGCTGATTTTGAGCTGACATAGCCCTACCTAGCTGAGGAGGGGCGAGGCAGCCAGCCCAAGCTCTCCTACCTACTCCTAGGACGATTCCCACCATCCTGCTACAAGCTGAAGTGAGACTGAAATGTGAGCATATGTCACTCCCCCCAGTATCTTGCGCACATTGTTTGCCTGGGAGAGGCCCTAACCTCTCTATTCACAGGCCCGAGATGCCATTTTGGGGGTTCAAAGCTGACACCCTGGCAAGGGACATGGAGATAGGAATCTCCCGTCCCCCAACCACCCAATGCTGTGGACATAGCCACTTCTGTTCCCAAGAATAAGCTTCTGGTGTGGGTGAGTTGCAGGACAACCAGTTTTAGGCTTGTGGGGGGGGCACACCCCCAGTAGTACTCTGCTCACTGCATCCAGGTTCTGCAGAGTGTGTGGCTCATTTCCTTCCCTTCATGGACAAGGAGGGATGCCTTTTTTTGCAGATGTCTCACCCTGGGAATCTCGGCCCCTGGGTCCCTACATTGCTGGATCCACAACCAATGCCTCCTATCGCCCACTTGGACCGTAGCAGCCTTGGGGGACCTGTGGGTCTCCTGGAGCTTGAACATTCAGGGCAGGGCACATTCAGTGGAGAGGAGAACGCAGCACTCCAGAGGGTCCCTTAAGACAAAGGGAACAAGAGCACCAGCTCCCCATCATTCAGAGCCCTCTCCTGCCCCCCTTATCCACCCACTGCTGCTGAAGCAACTGTGGTTGTTTCCACTTGGGACAAGTGAGAGTCCCACAGGGGAAGATTAAGTCAGGGTACTTGGGAGTGGCTTCCCCGCCTCTGACAGATTACCTATCACACCCAGGATTCCAAGGTACTTGGGGTGCACTCCCTTCCCTCTTAAAAGGCACAGCAAGTTCTTTCATGTTCCCCAAGGACTAAAGCTACTGCCTCCACTGAGGGAGAGCCAGCAGTCCTCTCTCCAAGCAGCCTGTCTCTTCTTGGGGGAGCCCACCCACCTCTGGAGGAAGTCCCTGGCACAGCCACACTTCCTCTGCCAGAGCACTTCAGCCACAGCCCACAGCCAGTCTGACATCCCTGCACGCAGTGGCTCGCGCTGCCCCCGCAACTTCTGCTGCAGTCGGGTCAGGATGGGAGCTGGGAATCTGGGTGCTTTTGCACACCCGAGGGACAGAGACCACTATCATTGACAAGAGAGGGAGGTGTGAGTGGCGTGTGCTTCCCACAGCTGCCTACCTCTGCCAATCTCATCAAGAGGGGCCCAGCCCTCCTGTCACAGGCTCACAGTGCCTCCACCCTTCTCCAGCTGGAGCATTCTTCCCAAGCAGGAGATCACCCCCACCCCTATCACAGCCAGCATCTGAACTGAAGCAGTGCTAAGAGGGAAGTTCATAGCACTAAATGTCTGCATCAAAAAGACAGATCACAAATTAACAACCTCATGTCACACCTCAGGGAACTAGAAAAACAAGAATGAGCCCAACCCAAAGCCAGCAGAAGACAAGAAATAACAAAGATTAGAGCAGAAGTAAATGAAATTGAAACAAAGAAAAGTACAAAAGATGAACGAAACAAAAAGTTGATTCTTTGAAAAGGTAAATAAAATTGACAGACCACTAGCTAGATTAACGAAGAAAAGAGAGAGGATCCAAATAAGCTCAATCAGAAATGAAAAGAGACATTACAACTGATAACACAGAAATACAAAAGATTGTTCAAGACCACTACCAACATCTCTATGCATATAAACTAGAAAATCTAGAAGAAATGGATAAGATTTTGAAAATACATGACCTCCCAAGCTTGAATCAGGAAGAAGGAGAAGTCCTGAAAATACTAGTAATGAGTAGCAAGATTGAATCAGCAATAAAAAAAATGCCCCAAGAACAACAACCAAAAAGGCTCAGCTGAATTCTACCAGACATACAAAGAACTGGTACATGTTTTGCTGAAACTGTTCCATAACAATTGCAAAGATACGGAGTCAACCCAAGTGCTCACTAATGGAGGAGTAGATAAAGAAAATAAATGTGATTACACACACAAAAACACACACACACACATATACTACTACTACGCACATGCATATACCCCGTGGAATACTACTCAAAAAGAATGAAATATAATGTTTTTTGCAGCAACTCGAATGGAACTGGAGGCCATTATTCTAAGTATAGTAACCCAGGAACAACAACAAAAATCTCCACATGCTCTCACTTATAAGTGGGAGCTAAGCAATGGGTATGCATGGTCAGATATTAAAGGGACTGATAAAATCATAAAACAATACCTCTCCTCACAAAATCTTTTTGGAAAATATAGTTATTTTTCATAAAATATGTTATGCTAACATATACTGTAATAATTTATTATTTTTAAATAAATTAATAAATAAACATTTTAAGTTTTTCTGTTTTAATTTTTAACATAATATATAAATATAACCTACATAAAAATCCTTTGGGAGCCTCAATAATTTTTACAAATTTAAAGAGGCTGAAGCCAAAATGTTTGCAAACCACTGATTTAATAAATTTGATATAAGATCTGTCAGAAAATATAGGTGGAGGAATACTCCCCAATCTGTTTTATGAGATCAAGATAACACTGATACTAAAATCAAGTAAACTTATTACAAGAAATTTACAAGCCAATGTCCCTTATGAAACTACATGCAATAATCTTTTTAAAAATATTAGCAAATTATATACAGCAATAAATAAAAAGGATAATACATCATGATCAAGTTGACTTTATTCTAGGAATGCAAGTTTGGTATAACATTTGAAAATCAATGTACTTGTAATTCACCTCATTAATGGAAGGAAAATGGCTATAAAACATGTGATCATCTCAATAAATGCAGAAAAAATTTGATAAAACTCAAAACCCATTCTTGCTAACATTTCTCAGAAAACTAGGCATTACATTGGACTTCATCAATTTCATAAAAGGCATCTACAAAAAAGCTACACTTACTATTACTCTCAATAATAAAATATTAAACACTTTTCCCTTAATATTAGGAACAATGTAAAGATATCTGTTCTCGGCTGGGCATGGTGGCTCGCGCCTGTAATCTTAGCACTCTGGGAGGCTAAGGTGGGTGGATCGTTTGAGCTCAGGAGTTCGAGACCAGCCTGAGCAAGAGCCAGACGCCGTCTCTAGTAAAAATAGAAAGAAATTAATTGGCCAAAAAAAAAAAAAAGATATCTGTTCTCACTATTTTTATTTAGCATTGCAATTGTACTAGAAGTGTTAACACATTCAACAGACCAAAACAAAACAAAACAAAAAAAACAGAAGAGCAAGAGAAAAGAAAGTGTCCTAAATTGGGTAGGAATGAATAAAATTGCCTTTATTCTCACACATCACAATTTTTATGTGGAAAATCCTAAAGAATTAATAGAACTAATGAATAAATGTATAAAGACCACAGAATACAAGGTCTATACACAAAATTTATTATATTTATATTTCTATATATTAGCAGCCAAGAGTTAGAAAAAGAAATTTTAAAAATATCAGTTATTAATACAATAGCATCCAAACCATGATAAACTTAAGAACAAGAATTTTGTATTGAAAGCTGTACAATATTGCTGAGAGAAATTAAAGAAGTTCTAATAAATGGAAAGATATAACATTGCATGAGAAGGTCCGATATTGTTAAGATGTCAATTTCTATCAAATTAAACTACAGATTCCATGAAAACTCAATCAAAATCTCAACACTTTTCTTTTTTGAGAATTTGACAAATTAATTGTAAAATTCTTATGGTAATGCAAACATTCAGAATTGCCAAAACAATCTTGAAAAAATAAAGAGAAAATTTTAGAAGACAAACATTGTCTGATTTCAAGACTTGCATAAAGCTACAGTCATTAAGGTAGAATATTATTGCAGTAAGTCTAGACAAAAGGATTGGTGGGTCAGACTAGAGAGACAAGAAATAATTCCACACATATAATGTCAAATGCTATCCATGATGGAACCAAGGCAATTCACAGTGGTGGAGCAGGGAAGTGCCGAAGAATTGGATAAGTATATGGACTAAAGTTAAGTTTGACTTCTACCTGATACCATACACATAGCAGATGCTGTGGTGCACAGCCCATATTCGTCTGTAGGACTGAGGCACTTATTCCTCCAGATTCTCGTAGTGTCGCTGTTATGAGCTGAATTGTGCCCCTTTCAAATTCCTATGTTCATGTCCTAACTCCTAGTACCTCAGAATGTGACTGTATTTGGAGATAGAGTCTTTAAAGAGGTAATTAAGGTTAAATGAACTCATTGAGGTAGACTCTAATTCAATATGACTGGTGTCCTTATAAGAAGAGAAGATAGAACACAGACATGCACAGAGGGAAGACCATGTGAAGATACAGAGAGGATAAGTTGGCCATCTATAAGCCAAGAAGAAACCAACCCTACCAATACCTTCAAACTTGTAGCCTCCAGAATTATGAAAAAATAAATTCCTTTTGTTTCAGCCACCCGGACTGTGGTACTTTGTTATTAGTTTACTATAGCAAACTAATACAGTTGTCTATTGATGGCTTACAGTTGACTTTCTCTCCACAAATTGCATTCAGTTTAAGAATGTTTCCCACCCAAGTTTATGCCCTACTCAAACAGTAGCCTGCATCCCATGATGGATGGTGTGAAAGTACAAATCCTGTCCCCATGTCTCCATTTGGGACAACTTTCTGCATACAGTTCTTGAATTCAGATCAGTTTTTTAGGAAACCTGACCTAAAACAGTTGATGCCTCTAATTATAGGTAAGTTCTAAAATGAAATTTTGAAGTTGGATAACCCACCTGAAGACTATCAGAAAATCCCATTACTAATTATAAGTGAAGTATGGAGGTACTTTGGCATGTCAAAGCTGTGCAATTGTTAAAACTTGTACTGGCTGTGAACTGCAATGTAATACTACTAGAAAGAAATGCATTAGGAAGGGGCCAGGAGTAGAATATTTCGCTCATTTGAGAGGTTGGAGAGAAGTAGTAATTATAAGGACAATAGCATTTGATGGATATTGCTGAGGGCTATTAATTTATTAGGGAAAGGGAATGAATGGTTGAGTGTGATTAATCTCTAATTTAAAAGGCAAAAGGCCTACTTGAAAACATATAAAGATACTCTTATTTCTTGTAGCTAGAAGTCAGAAATGCTAAAGAACAGGTACAGGAATGAATTATAAGAATAGTAGAGTTCCAAAGGAGATTGACTTCTCACCCTAAGCAGGATTGTTACGCCAAGCTCATGGAAATATGGAACTTTGAGACATGGAATACAACATTCTGGTCAATATACTCAAGTATCTTGGAATCCTAACCCTCCCGAACTCTCTGGTTCTGCAGAAGTGGGTCCCCCTCCTCATTAAATGCTAGTGCTCGTAATTATTAAAGACAAGGCAGAAGACTCTCTTTTGCAACATAAGATGTATTGCCTCCCCTTTCCTCCAGTTATTTCCCATCTTCCCTCCTGGTTGAGAGACTAATAACTAGGGTTAGTTGCAACATAATCCAGATGAGAAAATAATAAACTGCTAAGGTAAGACAAGGATAATGTGCTGAGGGGACTACAACATCTAGCCAACATGCACCAGTAAGAACTAGGAGAGTATGTAGGAGACTGGTTCATGAAGATGCTGGATTAAGGCAGACATAATATAAAGTTGTACAGGAGAGAGTTCATTGATATGGGAGCACTGTCTCATGATACAGTATTTGCCATCCTGGCAAGAATCCTAGGAGACAGTGCTATTACAGGCTGGCTATTAGAAGCTTTTTAAAAAAAGTCATGTCATTCATTCTACATACACAATGTAGAAATGCCAGACTACTCTGGCAAATGGTGGAGAAGGGATCAAAAGTCTTAGAGAAGTAAGAATGCTAGAGTGGGTATACTATTTCAAGTCATGAAGTTACCAGCTGACTGCTGGGTAGGAGAGCCTGGAAGACACTCTGTTTACTAAAAGAGGCACTGGCATCATTAAGGAGTTCAGTGGTAGCTGCTCTATGTTGGCCAGGGCTAATTGTAGGAGATGATGTTATAGAACTGGGATTCTTGATATCAACAGGGATGATATAGAACATTTACATCACTACAGGAAGTTCTGATGCATATATTTGGATGATCAGGAAACTAAGTCAGATTTTACAGTTTTTTAAAATTATAATTCCTTTCCTGAAATGAGCCAGTTTTAGACCCAAAATCTACTGGCTAAAGGATGGACTATGCTTCTAGCAGGAAAGACATAGCAACATCAAAACAGCATATAGCATAATGATTTCCCTAGTCTTTCTTCAAAGGAACATCATGGCCATTTACTCAGGTAACTATAAATTTAAAAAAAAGAATTATACATTTATGAAATTTTGAAGGTTATGAGACACAGAGTCTAAGCTGACAGGGATACCCAGGACTCAAAGCATCTTCATAGTCCTACTAGAGTGAGAGCATTTGAAGGTCAGGAGTAAATGGAGTCCTAACGCAGGTGTGAATCTACTGCGTCCATAGGCCTCAGTCCCCAACTGTATAATTGGAATGAAGATATTTCACTGAACTCCCACATTGGTTGACTGAATCCCCACATTGGTTCCTTGGCCTGTTGAGAATGAGCTTTAATAGTGTAGGAGTCCAAGTGGAAACTATTGCAACTGCCACTTGGCCAAGATACTCAAAAACTGATATTGTATCACATGGATAATGGCAGAGATCAGTACCAACTTAAAGACCTAAGGAATTTAGGGGAAGGAAGTGGTTCACATTATATAACCATTTAATTTACCTATTTCATCTTTACCTGAATCAGATAGATCCTGGAGGATGACAGTGGACTAAATAGACTTAACCAAGTAATAGCCTGAATTGCTGCTGCTGTACCAGATGAAGGATATTTTCTAGAGAAGATTAATACAGACTTAGGTACATTGTATGTGGCCATTAATATGGCAAATGTAATTTTTTTCTGTTCCTATCAGAAGGAGGACCAGAAAAAGTTGGCATTCATATGGAGTGGACAACAGTATTCTTTACTGTCTTTCTCTGGGAACTCTCTTGCCATATGTTATAAGATAGTACTAAAAAATCTGGACCATCTGGACTTTCTGCAGAATATCACATTGGTCTACTATAACATTATGTTAATCAGACACATGGGCAAGAAATGGAAAGCTTTCCAATATTGAAAATCTTGGGGAGTCCCATGTGCCACAAAGTTTGGGTAAAAACACGTGGATTCAAGTGACCACCACATCAATGACATTTTTAGGGCTCCTGTGGTCTGTGGCATGTCATAGCATTCTTTCCAAAGCAGAGAACAAATTATTTCATCTTGTCCCTACCACCACTAAAAAAGAAAGCATGGTACTAAATCTTCTTAGATTTCTGGATATAGCATATCCCACACTTGGAAATATTCCCCCAACTCATCTACCAAGTGACTTGGAAGACTAGCAGCTTTCAGTTAGGCTCACAACAAAAATATTTCTGTAGCAGCTTCAGGCTGCAGCTCAATCAAATCATATAGTAATACAGTTATCCATAATGGTAAAAGACATCATGAGGAGCTTATAGTAAGATCCCAAATGAGCATCACAAAATAGACACTTATGTGTTTGGAACAAAGGTAGGGGTACTTTCACTCCATTAGAAAAATACATCCTGGCATGCTATTGGGGTCTAGTAAAAATAGAATACCTGATCCTGAGATATCAAGAGACTACAAAGCCAGAATACCCATTCTGAGCTGGGTTCTGTCAAAACATCAAACTCATCAGACCAAGAAGTCCAACACCAATCCACTGTAGATATAAGTGAAACATTGAGATTGGGCACAACTAGAATCAGAGGACACATATTTGATGCACAGCAAGTGGCACAGATTGTAATATCACATCATCATTTCTCCCTCTGCTCACACCTGTAGCTATTTGGGAAATTCCTTATGGCCAGCTGACAGAGGAGGAAAAATGCCAAGCTTGGTTCACAGATGGGTCAGCTTGGCATATAGATGCAAGCCAAAATGGACAACAGCTGAACTACAGCCCCATTCAAGGTGAAGCAAAGATAGCAATGAGGGAAAATCTTACCAATAGGCAGAGCTTGGGTGGTAAACCTGGTCATTCACTCTGTGAGGACAGAGATGTAGCCCAAGGTAAAAATATATGTGAATTCATGGGCCATGGTGAATGGCTTGTTTTGTTGGTCAGTTGCTTGAAATGAGAAAGACTGGCAAACTGGAGATAAGGAAGCCTGGGGAAGAGGCATGTAGGTAGACTAATGAAAATGAGCACAAAATGTGAAGATCTTCATATCAAATACAAGTGTTCCCACTTACCATGGCCAATCTAGCTACTACCACTGTAGAACATCCAACTTACAACAACAGAAACCAATACTGAGCCCTTGACATGACACTATCCCTTGAGAAGACCAAACAATCACTTGGTAGCAAATTGATGTTCCTGGGTTTACCTTTCTGTTTGCAGACCTCAGTCAGCGCCACCCTCTGAAGTCTTACATGTATTACTCCTTATTAAATAAAATACATGGATCCAAGCTATGCAAGGAGTAGACCATAGAGGGTGCTAAAAAGTGTATACCCCTTACATGAAAATCTCCATCTCAGAGTCAAATTCCTAGGGAAAATCATCCAAGAAAATAAGCAAAAGTTTACTTAAGACAATCATAAAATAAACCTAAGTGTAAAAGCTAAAACTATAACTTTTCTAGGGAAAAAAAACATAAGAAAATGTCCTACATCTTTGTGACTGTGGGGTAGGCGAAGATGTATTAGGACGCAACAGCACTAACCTTAAAAGAAAAAATATTGATAAGCTAGGCTTAATAAAAATTAAATACTTCTTCTCATCAAAAGACTCAAAAGCCAAAGACTAGGAGAATATAATTGTAATATAGATATCTAAAAAAAGAGCTTATAGCTAAAATATATAAATCTAGAATATATAAAGAACTCTTAACAAATCAACAATAAAAAATATACCATTGATAAAATAGGTAAAAGTCCTTAAAGCACACTTTCCAAAAGAAAATATACAAATGGCACCTGAAAACGTGCTCAACATCTTTAATTTAATGGAAATATAAATTAAAACCATAATGAGATACCAATTTACTCTAAAATTAAAAAGACTGAAAACACCAAGTGTTGGCAAAGATGTGGAGCAATTAGAATTCTCATACACTGCTGGTGAGAATGTAACATGGTGCAACCATGTTGAAAACTGGCAGGTTTTTTTATATGAAGGTTTTTTTAACCTTCATATACCCAAGGATTCCATTCCTAAGTATTTACTTATAAGAAATGAAAACATATGCATCCTGAAAAAAGCTTTATTTATAATAACCAACCTAGACACATCCTACATGTTTGTTGCTTTGGTGTGAATGTTTGTGTCCCTCTAAAATTTATATTGAAACTTAATCCCTGTTGTGGTGGTATCAGGATATAGGTCCTTAAGGATGTCATTATGTCATGATGGCCTCCTTTTGCCACATGAGGACACGGAGAGAAAGCATCATCTTTGAAGCAGAGAGCATTCTTCACCAGACATTGAATCTGCTGGTGGCTTGATCTTGGCCATCCCAGCCTCTAATACTATGAGCAATAAATTTCTGTTATTTAATGAATTATCCAGCTTGTGGTATTTTGTTATAGCAGCCAGAATAGACTAAAACGTATGTCAACATGCGAAAGGATAGACAAATTGTGGTATAATATATTCTTACAATGGAACGTTAATGAAGGAATAATTTTCTGATACATACAGCATGGTTGAATCTCAAAATTATCATAGTGAACAAAAGAAGCTAGACACAAAGGAAAACATATATAGCTCTGATTATATGAAGTTCTAGAAAAGTCAAAATTAATATATAGTGGTCAAAATCAAAACGCTGATTACCTTTGAGTGGTGATGATTGACAGGAAGAGAGTATGAGAAAACTTTTGGTGATGATGAAAATGTCCTGTGTTGATTGGGGGATATAGACATGGATATAAACATTTGTCAAAACTCATTGAACTATGTACTTAAAATCTATGCATGTCGCTGCAGGTAAATTATTCCTCAATTTTAACAAATTTTTAAAAAATTAAAAATCTAAAGTAAGTAATCAAATGTTTTGGGAGTTATTTTTCCACACATGTGCAAAACACTGCTCTAGATGCTGAGTATAAAATTGATTTAAAAAAATATGTAGAAGCATGGACCTTGCCTTTAAGTATTTTACAATTAAAAATAATAGGCATTATTTGGTGGGGAAGTCAACCACTAGGAAAATCTTGTGGTAGAAATAAGTTCATAATTGCCCTTTAATATAACACAACTCTTCTTTTTTTTTTTTTTTTATAATTTTTTTTT
>VBSM01001562.1:9250440-9273146 GCA_008086735.1 Cheirogaleus medius
AAAAAAAAAAAAAAAAAAAAGTAAATTCTGTTATTTGCAACAATATGGATGAAACTGGAGAGGTTATACTAATTGAAATAAGCCAGGTGCAGAAAGACCAATACTGCATGATCTCACTATATATGAAATCTAAAAGGTTGGACTCATAGAAGTAGAAACTAGAATGATGGTTGCCAGAGGCTGGGGTAGGAGGGTGGAGAGGATGAGGGCGTGTTGGTCAAAAGATAGAAAGTTTCAGTTAGACATGAGGAAAATGTTTTTAAGATCTATTGCACAATATGGTTACTGTAGTAAATAATAACATATTGCTGTCTTAGTCTATTTGTGCTGCTATAACAACATACCTGAGACAGGGTAGTTAAAAACAATGGAAATTTATTTCTGACAGTTCTGAAGACTGGAGTTCAAGATCAAGGTACTGGCAGGTCCATTGTCTAGTGAAATCCTGGTTTCTGCTTCTAAAGAGGGCTCTTGTTGCTGCTGCAGCCTCTGGAGGAGAGGAACATTGTCCTCATATGGCAGAAGGTGGAAGGGAAAGTAACCGGAATGCTGTGTGAAGCCTCATTTACAAGGTCCTTAATCTCATTTATGAGAGAATCTAAAACCAGGGACATTTCACATGAGGAGTTTAAGATACATGTGGCAAAATGCCTAATATCAAATAATAAATTGATTGCAATAACTATGAAACTTGTATTTCTGATTCCCTGTTCCTGTCAACTAACTAGTGAGGCTAGGAAGAAAATGTACACCAGTGATGCAGAGCCACGTGTAACTGAATTTTGACACATCCTCTGAATAATAAAGGACTACAGATCCACACTCCATCCATAGAGAGCAAAAGCAACTCAGCCTCTAGTAACTACTTCAGGCTCATTGCTGCTTCGCCTTAAGAATTGCTAAGAGACATGAGAAATCCAGACACTTGTATGAAATCTCCTGATTTTTCAGTTTAAATAAATTTAAAGACATGTGTTAGTTTTGATCTAGGATCTAGTAGGGGTTTTTTTTGTTTGTTTTGTTTTGTTTACCTCTGGAAGTTTCTTTTCTTTAGATTTTGACCAGGTTTTTTTTTTGGTTTTTTTTTTTTTGTTTTATTTTGTTTTTGTAGGGTTCTTTGTTTGTTTTTACCTCTGCCTTGAATTATCTCAACAAACTCAGAAAATTTGATTTGAGTCTCAGTATTGTCAAGAGAGGGTTAAGAAATAAAGGACACATTCTTGTGGGACACACCTAAAGCATGTTTATCAATGACTCATTATTAGTTAAAAGAGCAATATATTACTTAAATATCTATTATTTTGGTTCCCATAAAGGCATTTTTTTTCTATTTTTCTCCCCATTGGTACATGCTTATAAAATAAGTACGTACCAAAAAGTTATTTGGAAAGAACCAGATTCCCATTCCTATTTTTCTCAACCACTTTAATTCTTTAGAGTCAAAATGTTGACTTATTTCTGGAAAAGTCTCTTATAGATATCATAAAATTTTTTAAAAATTTAGATATAGATGGATAAAGGTGAGTCATTACAATTAATTCTTGTGTAGAATATGGATACCTACCACTATACAAGACAATTCAGCTTTACCTGTTACCAGGCAATTTGGATGAATAAAATGGATAATATTTCAAAAAACATTTCAAAGAGATCTCATGAAATTAGAGGAATGGTTCTCTAAGATGTGAATGGATCAGTTATTAAGAACACTTCTGGTCCAGATGAATGCTAATTAGAAAAACAAATCAAAAATAAATAAATAAATAAAAAAGGAAAGAAAATTCTGGGACCTAAAATCTGAAAAGGAGATACAAGAAGGAGAAACAGGACATGTGACAGGTGGTTGGGAAGATGGGGAGTGCTACAAGCTGAAGCAGAAACAAATGGCTCTGTCAGAATCCTCTATTTCATGGAACCGGTTGTATTAGAATGTGCCATCCACTAGCTAAAGGTAGATTTGATAAGCTCATCTTTCTAAGGCCAAAATACCCTTTGGAATAAGAAAACATTCCTTGGTTGTGTCTATCTGAGCAAAAGAAATGCTTCTAGCTTATGATAAATTCCTGTATTGCACAGTGCTTTATAAAGTCAGCCAATTTCTGACCTCTAAAGACAGTCCAATAACTTCCTGAGTCCATTCCCTTGAATACACAGATTTGCCTGACTCAGTCAAAAATGTCATCAATCAAAATTTTGCAGTAAATAATAGTGTAGAGATTGTTCCCTGAGCAACAGTGACTGATTGTCACAACACCAGGCGTTGAGCATTATTAGATGAGTAGTAAAGAGTCACGGCAGGATGAATTTTGTCTGCAGTTTTAGGCGGGTGACTCCTGCTTACTCCTGGCAGGAAGCAGTTTGTGGGGAAATGGCAAAAATACACGAATATGAAGTTCACATTGATTTTATTCAACAAGTGTAGGTGGGTGTAAGGATGACTAACACACGGTCCTTGCCTTTGAAAAGGCTCGACTTCTTACCCATCAGAGGAGCCACAGCTCATAAACAGACAATGAAGAATTTTCTAAAAAAGTTTTTTCAAATTTGAAGTTAATTTGAAGTGATTTTTCCCATAATTGATAAAAATTTTATCAACATATTTATAGATCACTTTTGAAGTGCCTTTGAATAAATTAGGTCCGCAAAGTTCCGTTTTCAACAGTGTTCGCTGCTCTCCCTAAACAGTGACTTGTCCACTGGGCAAACTTCTAATCAATCTTCGAGACCCAACGTTTTTGGTCACTTTCCTTGATTTTGTTTCTTTTCTTCTACCCAGGATGATGAATGGTCCCCCTACCCGCACTCTGTGCCTGTAATGATAATAATGACAATAGTAGTTCATAGTTATCAAGTGCTTTCTATGAGTCAAGGGTATTAAGTCATTTAATTCTCACACAATTGTATGAGGCAGCTACTGCTATGAGGAAAATGAGGCATGAGGGGTTATATATGTTGCCCAGGGTCACACAGTGAGTGGTACAGCTGCAATATGGTCCCAAGTGGTTGCACAATTAGCCACTATGCAATTCTCCCTCCCAGTAGCATTCAGATACACCCATCACATAATATTAGTGTTTGAGAGTCTCTGTAAGAGTTGCGCCTCGTTGGTATTTATGTGGCCAGGGCCCAACAGAGCCACAGAAAGATAGTTATTTGAGCATAAGTATAGATTTGTCATTTGCTACCCTTGGCCACATGTTAGATCCTGCATTCTTTCCAAAGTGGTACTTTATTAAAACAAGGTACTCTTTTTGCTTTACAACCAGTATTCAAGGTGCATCTTGAACCAATCAGTGTTTTATTGGGAATTTATTGCCATTCTTCTGAATGGCCCCATTGCTAACAAAAGCCCATGCAGCCCCCTCACTCCCAGAGCTGTGAGCTGCCATGTAGAGTTTCAACTATCCCAAGGCTGCTGTGCTGGAGGTGCCACATGCAGGCACTTCGGGAGACAGTCCCAGCCAAGCCCAGCTCTCCAGCCTTCTCACTAAGGCACCAGACAAATGAGCGGAGGATTCTTGGACCTTCCAGACCAGTTCATCCACCAGTTGAACACCACCGCTGGACTTGATTTTTAAGGCTCTGCTGTCACTGTCTTGAAATTCTTAATTTCTGAGCAAGAGGACCCTCATTTTCATTTCACATTAGGCCCCACCAATTATTTAGCCAGTCCTGATTACATCATTGGATTACACTTCATTATATATTTTTGAAACTGCTCCTATCTCTTGTTTATTACTCCTACCTCTTCACTTTGATTGTGTCTTAAAGACAGATTAGATGCCTTCCTTGGCCTCCACAACTCCTCCCTAGACCTGGGTATAGAAACCCAGTCAATATGTTTTGAAAGACTTGACATAGAAGAGAAAATAGCATTTTTAATGTGTATATCCCTCAATGCAGAGCATGCAAAGAAGCCCAAGAAGAACCAGCAAGGGTATTTACCTGCTATTCTCCATGGTACACTTTCTACTTGGGTCTCCTGGTGGGCCTTTGGTGTCAAATGTGGCAGAGGGTAGTTGCAGGCAAAAGCTATGTATAAGCTTCAATGTATGAAGAGGGTATTTTTATTCACACCTAGTTGATGTGTTTTATGACTGTGTAGGGTTCAAATCAGGCTAGTTAATTTATCTCTCCATAAAGTGATGATAAAAGACTAGGTTTAGTAGTCTTACAAACTGAATTAGCAAGAAATATTAATCCAAAATGCACTGAGGTGAGTCTGTTGCCTTAATTATCTTACTTAACAACAGCAACAAAAATTTTAAGGTATTTCTTATTTTAAAATTATCAGTAATGTGAATAAAACTGTTATCAGAAATGTTAAAAGAAAGAGAACAACATAAACTGAATTCACAGAATTAAAAAAAAAGAAAGAGGAAAAGAAGGGAAAATATACTGTTATGTACAATAGAGGTTTTCATATTCCTTTGAAATAAATTTACCTAAAACCCTATTGTAAATGGGTACCTGCCTCACTTAACTACTTGGAAACATATATCAACAATAATAAGTAGGCTTCTTGCTTTCAAGATCAGTTTTTGACACAGTGTAAAATATTCTTTTTGGTAGGTAAGATTGTAAGAATTTAGGAAGTCACTGGATATTATTTCCTGTTTTACTACAAACATTTGTGAATGAACTTAAGGCTTGCAGGACTTAAACTACTTAATATCTAAGAGATCTGATCATGGCACAAAAGAATTCAGTCTGCACTTCTTCCTTCACCAAATATTCAAGAGCCTGCTCTGTACCTGGATATTGTGTAGGCACTGAGAGAAATGCTGAAACAGAAATGTGGTTCTATTTCTTGCACACACTTCAATGATGAAAATAATTTTCTCTCTGTAATTTTCACATTCACAGACATCTTATAGAGGACAGTTAAACCCAGCTGACAATGAAAATTGAGTAACATCTGTTGTTCATGTTTTTACTTATTCACAAGTCACTGTTTACCAAATTTATTCAATGACCCTCCCATGCCAGACCAGACAAAAGCGCACTTTGTCCTAGCTAAAGGAGTGATCCAGTCCTTTAAAAACAATATACCACTTTACTCCAGAGAGATTACAAGTTAGGTTTTAATGACAAAGGAAGCACTTTGTATGACTGTTTGAATAGTACCACCTGTTGAAACTTGTAATGTTATTGCTTGAGACTCTTCTGATTCAGGATTTAAACTTTCCTCTAGTCAGGTGAGAGCTGTCTCATGGATATCCATGAGATCTTCTGTCCCCGAAGCCTAGACATTTCTGAGCTCAGCTCTGCACACCAGCAGATGAGGCGTGTTCTGTCAATGAGATATAATGTGCCTGATTTCACTTTGCAGTGTACGCTGGAACCCAAACCATGGCAGGATGACATTTAATTTACTTTGGAGTAATGGCAGCATCCTTACCATATGCTTGGATAAGAAATAGCTGTCAGATTTGAAGACACTTGTAGATGTGGCCATTCTAGGTGTGTTCAGGGACTGCTCTTGATCACTTCTTGTTGGTGATCAAGACCTAGAGTGAGGGCTGAAATCCTTTTTTTCCCCAAAAGTCAATTATATATATAAGAGATCTTCTGAGTGGGACAAGTTCAAGGTAAAAAACCCATCAACTCTTATTCCTTGTTATTCAGGGAAATCCAGTAGCTTGGCCCTGAAAAAGTGATATTCACCCTAAATCTTTAGTGATTCTGGTGGAGATTGCCTTGGAATTTTGATTATTCTAGCATAGGGAAGGCCACTGGCTGTGGTTTGTTCCCTTATTCCATCTGTCTATTCTGCTCCCACCGGCTGGTTCAGAAAATATACATACTACTAATTTTAAGGGAAATGGCTTCCTTTAGTTCATAATTGACAGTTTCATGGAAAATTGGGAGGAGATAATGGAAAATGATAGCACCAATCACAGTGATAAAAAAATGGAAAGGGTAAAAAGTCCTTTAATTTATCTTAAATAAATGAGAAAATGAATAGGAAACACAGATGCCATTAATTCTTCTTTCAGGTCTCTTATGGTAATAGAAATAAAACGGAGATGAAACCCAAAACATGGTGTTGCATTTCTATCTATCTATCTATCATCTATCTTTGGTCCTGTTTCATGATTCACCTTGTCAGATCCCAAGGACTCCCTTGCCTTTGAATTTAGACACGAACAAGTTTTCATCCATTTTTTTTTCATGTTTTTGAGCATTTTTAAATGATAGCTGAGTTATGAGTCATTGCCAAGCTTTTCGGCATCATTGTACCAAAAGCACATAACATGTTTTCTACCTGTCGATGTAAAGTATTGCCTGCGTGTAGAACTCCAGGAACAATTTGGCTTCCTGCCCACGCAAATGACTTCTCATCGTTCAGGTTTCAATTTAATGCCAGTGTGTACTATAAGATGTATGTTCAATCCTACAAATGAGTTGCATATGCATTTCAATTTCAGAAAACCTGGGCTGAATTTTAAAAGAAAGCATTTGGGACCTATTGTATTAGAGGTGCTTCTGAACTAAGTGCATTCTAAATACACTGTAGGATCAAAGATAATGCTGAACTTCGGCTACTACATTAAATTTTCAAAAAGAAAAAAAAAGACAAATGATGTGTTTAGTTTTTGAACTTGCTTTTCCAGAGAAATAAAAGATACATTGTGAGGGTTTTTTTCAGTTACCTCATTTTTTTTCCTTCCAATTTGCCTTCTCTCATCTTCTGCCCACTAGCCTAGTAAGTCAAAACAACTTTAAAAGAAAAATATCCAGACTAGAAAGCTGATTCAGAAAGTATTTATTGTATAGGTAGTTCTACTCCAAGCACAAATGAAAAAGATACTTTTAAACTTCCTCACTTAGTGTATAGATTCTGTTGCTGGATGAAGATCTACATGAAATATATTACAATTTACTCTAAATTTAACAAATTAAAAACACTGCCAAATAAATTTTTGAAGGTGTGACAAGAAGTATTTATTTTTGCACATGCATGCTAATAAAAAGGTCAAGGAACATAATTTTTAAAAAATATATAATTGCCCTTAAAAAGAGCATCAAAATACAGGATAAATTAGAAAAATGAGTGTTCTGAAATGACTGAAAATAAGGAATGTTTCCTGTTGTTCTACATTAGCAAAAATAAAGGACAGCAGTCTACTGGACAAAAGTACAGTAGTGACGAGAATTAAGTCATTCTCCTTCACTAGAGTTTGTGCATCTTCTGTAAAAGCCATTATCTACTCCTGCCATGTAATCACACAGGTAATAAATATTACATGTTATGCCTATTTAAGCCCAATATATTTTAATGGCTTCTCTTTCACTCAGCTGTAGAACAGAACCAACAAAATAAAATAGTGTTTGTAAGTCATTTTCAATGTATGAGACTAGAGGAAAAAAAGAAAATATTAATATTACATAATGTAATCCTTCCTTATTTTAAATTATTTTTCTGTTTACTAGAATACTAGTTTAAAGTTTGATTGACGATGTAGAACTCAGCGAATTATCATTGAATAACTGGGTTGCAATTTTTTCTACTCTTTGTGGTTCTCTTTGGTTACTGAGAATCGGTTGTTCCACACTATACCAAAGTCTTATGAGCAAATAAAGAGACATTGGGTACAAGATAGATGTTTTTTAATTGTAGTTGTTAGTTGTCAGCTATAATCTGAGTTCATTCCTCTGACCCTCAGAACTTAAATAATTTTTCTTTATACTTCATTATGTATTGCCATTTATTTTTATTTATGTTTATCTTAATGGTCCAAGCTGGATGGTAAGTTTCTTGAAGATAAAGAGCATTGTTGTCATTACTTTTGTAGTGTAATGTTAGACTCTCATAGATAGCTAAGGCATAATTTGGGCTTTAAATTTCCATGTTCACACAGAGATTTTGAGTCAACTCCTTTGCTAGTGGTATCAATAATCTCTCCCTTTGTTGCGATCATATATCCATAGATTATAGAACTTGGTTGAATTCATGGAATTGAAATTTACGGCCCATATAATCAACCTTATTACTTCACAAACAAAAAGAAACCCCCAAAAAACCAAAACTAAGAGACATTAAACATTTGGCCCAAAATCAAATGGAGGATTCATAGCTTTCAAACATCAGAAAAGGGTTCATCTTATATTTGAGTAAACTCTGGCCCAGACACCTGGTGCTTCCTGGCAGCCTGCCTTAACAAGGATCATAACTGATAAATGGACATTTATAGTTTATTCAAATTAAGATAAATCTCACTCATCAGTTGGCATAAGGTAAATTAATTCCTAAGCTATAATTTTTAGAAACCAAATGCTTTGGTGCAAATTGGGAAGCAAGATCAGTAGCCTAGGTGAAGATGCCAAGTTTTCTAACAAAGTCTCCCTGTAAGGGTTCAGCAAACTACCTAAGGATCATTTAATTACTTTATTCATTCATGCATGCACATATGTGAACACAGCAATACATCTGGCAGCCTCCTTTCCAAAGAGTTTAAAAAGAGTCATCAAATTCTCTAAAACATGGCTGTCAGGGTTTTCGAGGCTAGAGGAATTTGATTGAAATGGCATTGAATATGTTGCAGAAATAATTACTTTTCCTTGGTATTTGACAAAAATGTTTGCTGAATTAATCGATGTATGAATTAGTAAAAGGACTTTTGGATAAGGGCCTCCTGAACTAAAAAATAGTGCTAGAACAAGATTAAGGGCAGAAGAAGTAAGTAATAATGGGTACTGAGGATATTATTTTCTTTTTCTAAACTGTGGTGATCTAAGAATTTTCTTGACATTCCAGTGGGTAAGGGTAGAAACAGAGAATTCGAGCTTGGAATTCCTTTCTTAATAGATTGTCTAAGAGAAGGCAAAGGAGCAAGAAGTTAGGAATAGAAAGCAAGCCAAAAATTAATAGCACTGTCATGAAATAATACTATCCATTTTTATTTCTGCAATTTATATAGAGAATATTTATACTTTACCTTTCTTGAAAAATCAAAGCTGTATCTTGATATGCATTGAGATAAAATTGTTCAATCACTTTTTTTGACTTTCTATTTTCAAAATCAAAACTTGATGTCAACATCAACAACTACGGCCTCCATGCTGTGTTCACCAGATAATTCATTCTGATTTCCTTTCTGTAAAAAAGAGAATACTTAGAAATGGATAAGGCTTTTCATCAAACTGTCCAGATAACTGAGGGCTGCATTTTTCTTTTCTAATAAAGAATATCCTTTCCTCCCACCATACTCTTCTTTACTGAACTATGATTTGCATTTAATAAAAAGCATAGCTTTTAAGCATATAATTCAATGATGTTTGAAATAATCACACCCAGGTAATTCACAACGTAGAAAGTTCTGGTTCACACCACTGTCTGCTTTAATCCCTTTTCCAAGGAACAACCACTGTTCTGATCATAAATTTTTGTCTATTAAGAACTTTATATAAATAAGATTATATATTATTTATTCTTTTTTTCTGACTTTTGCTCAACTTAATGTTTTTGAGATTCATCCATGTTATTGTAGGTTTTAGAAATTCATTATTTTGCATTGCTAAGTGGTATTCCATTAGTGAATATACCACAATCTGCTTACTCATTCTCATTTTAATGGTCATTTAGGTTGTTTCTGGTTTGTAGTAATTATTTAAAATCTACTACAAATATTTTTGTATAGAATTTTTTGTAAAGATGTTTTTATTTCTCTTGGAGTCATGATTATCCTTAAAATAAACTGGCAAACTGCTTCCCACCAATAATGTATGAGAGTTTCAGATGTTACACTTGTTCATCAACATCTGATATTATCAGTCTTTCTAATTTTGGTATTCTAGTGGATGAGAAGTGGTATATCATGATTTTATTTGTATTTCTCTAATGCACCATTTTGTGTACGTGTTGGGCATTTTAAGTCTTTTGTTGTTTTATGACCCAAACTGTGGTCTATTTTGGTGATAATTCCATATACCCTTGAGAAGAATGTATGTTCTTCAGTGATTTAGTATAGTATTCTCTAAATATCAATGAGGGCAAGTTTGCTGATAGTTTTTCAAAACTTCCACATCTTTACTGATCTTTATTTGTCTATTTATGCTATCAAGTACTGAGAAAGTGGAGTTAAATCTCTAATTACAATTGTAAATGTGTCTATTTTCCCCAATAGTTTTCGCTTCGTATATTTTGAAGTTCTATTACTAAATATGTGTTTGGTATTGTTATTTCTTTTTTTGGAATTGACCCTTTAAATCATTATGAAATGTCCTCTTTATCTCTAGCAATGCTCCTTATATTTAAGATTACTATTGTCTGATATTATTACAGCCACACCAGATGTCTTATGTTAGTGTCTGTACAGTTTATCTTTTTCCATCCTTTAATTTATTATTAGTAGACTTTATTTTACAGCAGTTTTAGTTTAACAGTAAAATTGAGTGGAAGGTACAGAGAGTTTTAATATATTCCCAGCCTCCACCCAGCACAACCTCCCCCACTATCACCATCCCACAACACAGTAGTGATTTGTCATAATTAATGAACCTACATTGACACATCATTACCACTCTAAGTCCATAATTTACATTAGGGTTCACTCTTAGTGTTGTATATTCTATGGGTTTTGATAAATGTATAACAATATGCATCCACCATTATAATGTCATGCTGAATAGTTTCATCGCCCTAAAAATCTTCTGTGCTCTGTCTCTTCATCCCTTCCTTCCCTCAACCACTGATCTTTCTACTGTCTCCATAGTTTTGCCTTTTCCAGTATGTCATATAGTTGGGATCATATAGTATGTAGCCTTTTCAAATTGGCTACTTTCACTTGATAAAATGTATTTAAGTTTCCTTTATGCCTTTTCATGGCTTGATAGCTCATTTCTTTTTAGCACTGAATAATAGTACACTGTCTGGGTCTACCACATTTATTTACCTACTCATCTTGGTTGCTTCCAAGTTTTGGCAATTATGAATAAATCTATAAACATCCGTGTGCAGGTCCTTTTGTGGACTTAAGTTTTCAATTCATTTGGGTAAATATCAAGGAGTACGATAGTATGCTAAGAGTATGTTTTGTTTTCTGAGACATTGCCAGACTCTTTCAAAGTAGCTGTACCATTTTGCATTCCCACCAGCAATAAAGAGGAGTTCCTGTTGCTCCACACATTCGCCAGCATTGGGTGTTGTCAGTGTTTTGGATTGTGCTCATTTTAATATGTGTGTAGTGGTATATTATCATTTTAATTTGTAATTTCCTGGTGACACATGATGTTCATAATCTTTTCATATGCTTATTTGCCACCTCTATATCTTCTTTACTGAGGTGTCCAGGTCTTTTGTCCATTTTTTAATAGATTTGCTAATTTTCTAATTGTTGAGAGTTAAGAGTTATGAATATTTCTGATAGCAGTCATTAATCGGATGTGTCTTTTGCAAATATTTTCTCCAAGTCTGTCAGATATCAGTTGACTATTCTTGTGTGGGTCTATTCTGGTCTCTCTATTCTATTCTATTAATCTAATTGTCTATTCTTTCACCGATATCACCCTGTCGTGATTACTGTACCTTTATAGTAAGTCAAGAAGTTGAATAGTGTCAGTCCTCCAACTTTTTTCTTCTTCTTCAGTATCGTGTTGACTATTCTGGGTCTTTGCCTCTTTATATGAACTTTAGAATCAGTTTGCCAACATCCACAACATAACTTCCTGGGATTTTGATTGGGATTGCATGAATCTATAGGTCAAGCTGGGAAGAACTCACATCTTAACAATATTGAGTCTTCCTATCCATGAACACAGACTTTCTCTTCATTTATTTGGTACTTCTTTGATGTCTTTCATCAGGATTTTTTAGTTATTCTCATACAGAACTTGTGCATATTTTTGATAAATTTATACCTAAGCATTTCATCTTGGGGGGTCCTAATATAAATGGTATTGTGTTTTTAATTTCAAATTCTATTTTGAATCATTGCTGATATATTGTTGTATATTAACCTTGTATATTGCAAACTTGCTAAAATGGTTTAGTAGTTCCAGAACTATTTTTGTAAATTCTTTTAGATTTTTTTTTTTGTTGAGACAGGATCTCACTCTGTCACCCTGTGTAGAGTGCAGTGGCATCATCATAGCTCACAGCAACCTCAAACTCCTAGGCTTAAGCAATCCTCCTGCTTCAGCTTCCCTAGTAGCTGGGACTACAGGTGCATACCACTACACATGGCTAATTTTTCTAATTTTTGTAGAAACAGGATCTCCCTCTCCTTCAGGCTAGTCTTGAACTCCCGACCTCAAGCAATCCTCCTGCCTTGGCCTCCCAAAGTGCTAGGATTACAGGCATAAGCCACCATGCCTGGCCTTTCCTTTTAGATTTTCTACAGAAACTATCATGTCTTCTGAAAATGAAGATAGTTTTATGTATTCCTTCTCAAACTGTGTATTTTTTATTTCCTTTTTTATTGCATGTCTTAGTCATTTTCTGCTGCTATAACAGAATAGCTGAGTCAGTAATGTATAAAGAAAAGCTATTTATTTGGCTCGTGTTTCTCATGGCTAAAAAGTCCAAGATTGGGCAGACTATCTGATAAGGGTCTTGTGCTTCTTCAACTCCAGCAGAAAGCTGAAGGGAAAATGGGTATGTGCAAAGAGACAAGCAACAGAGGCTGGCCTCATTTAAAACAACCCACTTTCTCAGGAACTAATCCACTCCTGCTAGAGTGCAAATTCAGTGACTCCCACAAGATGGCATTAATAATATATTTATGAGGTCAGTACCCCCATAACCCAAACACCTCCCACTGGGCCTCACCTCTCAACACTGCCATATTAGGATGCAAATTTCAACATGAGTTTTGGGGGGCCACTCAAACCATAGCATTACATTAGCTAGAACTTCCAGTATGGTGTTGAAAACAAGAGCTTAGAGGGGACATCCTTGCATTATTCCTGATCTTAGTGAGGAAGCTTCTATTTTCTCACTGTTAAGTATGATATTAGCTCTAGATTTTATGTAGATACTCTTTATCCAATTGCGTATGCTCCTTCTGTTCCTAGTTTGAATGAGTTTGGATTTTGTCAAATGCTTTTTCTGCATCTATTGATATGATCATGTAATTTTTATTCTTTAGCCTGTTGATACAATGGATTACATTGATTTTCTAGTGCTGAACCAGCCTTGGATACCTGTAAATAAGCCCTCATAATCATACTGTATAGTTCTTTTTATACATTGTTGGATTCAATTTACCACTGTTTAGTTGAAGATGTTGCCCCTATATTCATGGAGAATCTGTAATCTTCTTTTCTTGTAATGCCTTGGTCTCATTTTGGTATTCAGATAATGCTGACCTCCCAGAATGAGTATTCTATGGAATACTCATTCGCTCTGCTTTCATCTTCTGAAAGAGCTTATAGAGAATTGATATAATTTCTTCCTTAAATGGTAGAATTCATTAGTGGACCTTTCTGGGCCTGGTGCTTTCTGTTTTGGAAGGCTATTAATGATTCAATTTCTTTAATAGGTATAGGCATATTCAGATTGTCTATATCTTCTTGTGTAAGTTTTGACAGATTGTGTCTTTCAAATAATTCATCCATTTCATCTAGGTTATCAAATTTCATCTAGGCTATCAATTATGAATCTAATATTCTTTTATTATCCATTTGATGTCCATGGGATATGTAGTGATGCCCTTTGTTCATTTCATGTATAATAATTTTACATACTTATGAGGTACAGTGTGATATTTCTATGCATGTATACAATGCATAATGATCAAATAAGAGTAATTATTAAATATTTATCATTTCTTTGTGTTGGGAACATTCAAAATTCACTCTTCTAGCTATTTGAAAATATACAACATATTTTTGTTGATTATAGTCATCCCACAGTACTATAGAGCACTAGAACTAATTCCTACTATCTAACTGTACCTTTGTATCCATAAACCAACCTCTCCCTAACCCCCCTCTCATTTCACAATCTCTAGTATCCACTATTATGTTCTCTACTTCTATGACATCAACGTTTTTAGCTTCCACATATGAGTGAAAACATGCAACATTTATTTTTTGTCCCTGACTTGTTTTACTTAACATAATGTCCTCCAAGTTCATCAATGTTGCCACAAATTTAAAAAAAATGTCTATCAATAGTATTCAATTGTGCATATATATAACGTTTTCTTTATTAATTCATCTATTGATGGACACTCAGGTTGATTTCACATCTTGGCTATTGAGAATAGTGCCACAATAAACACAGGAGTGCAGATATGTCTTTGGCATACTGATTTCCTTTGCTTTAAATATATATCCAGTAGTGGAATTGTTGGATCACATGGTAGTTTTATTTTTATTTTTTTGAGGAACCTCCATACTGTTTTCCATAATGCATGGCTGTACTAATTTTCATTCCCACCAATAGTCTATGAGTTCCTTTTTCTCCATATCCTGTCAGCATTTGTTATTTTTCATCTTTTTAAAATTGTAATAAGTGTTCTAACTGTGGTGAGATAATATCTCATTGTGGTTTTGATTTGCATTTTCCTGATTATTAGTGATGTTGAGCATTTTTTCATTAACCTATTGGCCATTTGTATGTAATCTTTTGAGAGATGTCTATTTAGCTCATTTGCCCATTTTAAAATCAGATTATTTGGTTTATTGATGCTGAGTTGTTTGAGTTCCTTGTATATTATAGATATTAACCCCTTATCAGATGAATAGTTTGCAAATATTTTCTCCCATTCTGCAGATTGTTTATTCATTCTGTTGATTGTTCCCTTTGCTAAAAAGCAGAAGCATTTTAGTTTGGTATAATCCCATTTGTCTATTTTTGCTTTTGTTGCCTGTCCTTCTGAGGTCTTCCTCATAAAATCTTTGCCTAGACAAATGTCCTGAAGTGTTTCCCCTGTTTTCTTCTAGTAGTTTCATAGGTTCAGGTCTTACATTTTTAGTCTTTAATCAATTTTGAATTGCTTTTTGTATATAGTAAGAGTGAGGGTCTGGTTTCATTCTTCTGCATCTGCATATAGATATCCAGTTTTTCTGGCACAATTTGTTAAAGAGACTGTTCTTTCCCCAATATATGTTCTTAGCACCTCTGTCAAAAATCAGCTGGCTGTAAATACATGAATTTATTTCTGTGCTCTCTATTCTGTTCCATTGGTCTGTGTTTGTTCTATGCCATGCTGTTTTATGCTGTTTTACCAGTACCATGCTGATTTAGTTACCATAGCTTTGTAGGGCATGTTTAAGTCAGGTAGTGTGATGCCTCCAGCTTTGTTCTTTTTTGCTCTGGATGGCTTTGGCTATTCTGGGTCTTTTGCAGTTCCATATGAATTTTAGGATTATTTTTTCTGTTTTTGTGAAGAATTTCATCAGTATTTTGATAAGGATTGCATTGAATCTGTAGATTGTTTTTGGTAGTATTATTTCTACTCTTTCTAATATTTTTACTATATTAATTCTTTCAATCCATGAACATGAGATATCTTTCCATTTTTGTGTGCCCTCTTCGGTTTCTTTCATCAGTGTTTTATAGTTTTCCTTGAAGATCTTTTACCTCTTTGGTTAAATTTATTCCTAGGTATTTTATTTATTTATTGTAGCTAGTACAAATGGGATTTCTTTCTTGATTTCAGTTTCTGCTAGTGTGTTGTTGGTATATAGAAATGCCACTGATTTTTGTATATTGATTTGGTATCCTGCAACTATAGTGAATTCATTTATTAGTTCTAAGAGATTTTTTGGTGGTGCTTTTAATGTTTTCTGTATATAAGACCATGTTGTCTGCAAACTGAAACAATTTGACTATCTTCTTTCCAATTTGAATTCCCTTTATTTCTTTCTCTTGCTTAATTGCTCTGACTAGGACTTCCAGTACTATATTGAATAAGAGTGGCAAGAGTAGTCATCTTTGTCTTGTTCTAATTCTTAGAGGAAAAGCTTTTAATTTTTCCCCATTCAGTATGATGTTAGCTATAGGTTTGTCATATATACTGCATTCAGCTTGCTAGTATTTTGTTGAGTATTTTTGCATCTATGTTCACCAGGAATATTCCTGTTTGTTTTATTTTTTATATTCCTTGTCTGATTTTGGTATCAGGACAATGCTGGCCTAGTAAAATGAGTTTGAAAGAATTTTTTTTACTTCAATATTCTGGAAGAGTTTGAGAAAAATTCATATTAGTTATCCTTTTGGAAGAATTCAGCAGTGAAACCATCAGGTTCTGGGCTTTTCTTTGATAGAATACTTTTTATTATTGATTCAATCTTGTTACTTGTAATTGGTTTGTTCAGGTTTTCTATTTCTTCTTGGTTCAATCTTGGTAGGTTGTATGTGTCTAGGAATTTATCCATTTCCTCTAGATTTTCCAATTTCTTGACATGTTGTTCATAACAGTCTCTAATAATTCATTGTATTTCTGAGTATTAGTTGTAATGCTTCCTTTTTCATTTATGATTTTATTTCTTTAAGTCCTTTCTTTTTTTTCTTGGTTAATCTAGCTAATGGTTTGCCAATTTTGTTTAATTTTTTTTAAACCAAGTTTTCATTTTGTTGATCTTTTGTATTTTTTGTCTCAATTTTATCTATTTCTACTTTGACTTTTATTATATCTTTGTCTCTACTAATTTGGGGCTTAGTTTGTTCTTGCTTTTCTAGTTCCTTAAGATGTATTATTAAATTGCTTATTTGAAATCTTTCTACTTTTTTGATATAGGTGTTTATTACTATAAGCTTCCCTTTGAATACTACTTTTGTTGTATCCCATAGGTTTTTTATGTTGTGTTTCTATTTTCATTGGTTTCAAGAAATTTTTTAATTTTCTTTTTAATTTCTTAATTGGTCATTCAGGAACATGATGTTTAATTTCCATGTATTCATACAGTTTTGAAAGTTCCTCTTATTATTGATTTCTAGTTTTATCTCATTATGGTCAGAAAAGATGCTTGATATAATTTCAATTTTTAAAATTTTTTGAGACTTATTTTGTGGCCTAACATATAGTCTAGTCCTAGAGAATGTTCCATGTGCTGATGAAAAGAATGTGTATTCTACAGATTTGGGATGAAATGCTCTGTAAATGTCTGTTAGGTCCATTTGGTCAAAAATGAAGTTTAAATCAAATGTTTCTTTGTTGATTTTCTGTCTCAATTATATGTCCAATGCTGAGAGTAAGATGTTGAAATCCCCAACTATTAATGCATTGGAATTTATCTCTCCCTCATAATATTTGCTTTACATATCTTGATGTTCCAGTGTGGGGTGCATATATATTTACAATTGTTACGTCCTCTTGCTAAATTGTTCCCTTTATCATTATATAATGACCTTCATTGTCTCTTTTTACAATTATCTACTTAAAAGACTATTTTATTTAAATATAGCTACTCCTGCTTGCCTTGGTTTTTATTTGCATGGAATATGCTTTTCAATCCCCTCAGGTTCATTCTATGTGTGTCTTTACAGGTGAAGTGAGTTTCTTGTTGGCAGGATGTATTTGGATTTTTTTTTTAATCTATTAAGCCAGTCTATATTTTTTAATTGGAGAATTTAATCTGCTAACATTCAAGGTTATTATTGATAGGTGAGGACTTACTCCTGTCATTTTGTTCATTGTTTTCTAGTTGTTTTGTATATCTTTTGTTCCTTTCTTCCTCTCTTATTGTTCGTCATTGAGGTTTAGTGATTTTCTGTAGTGATAAGGTTTGATTCTTTTCTCTTTACCCTTTTGTATCTGCTCTACCAGTGAGTTTTATACTTTTGCATGTTTATTGATGATGATTATTGCCCTTTTGCTCACAAATGGATCACTCCCTTGAGCATTTCTTGTAAGGCTTGTCTAGTGGTGGTAAATGCCTTCCACTTTTGCTTTTCTAGGAAAGACTTTCTTTCTCCTTCGTTTCTACAAGATAGCTTTACTGGGCATAATATTTTTGGCTGGATATTTCTTTCAGCACCTTGCTATATCATCCCATTATCTCCTGGACTGTAAGGTTTCTGCTGAGAAATCTATTAGTCTAATGGGGATTTCTTATATATGACTTGATGCTTTTCTCTTGACATTTTTAGAATTCTCTAGTTGTATTTGACATTAGACAATTTGACTATAATGTGCCTCAGGGAGAACATTTTGAGTTGAATCTATTTAAGAACTTTTGAACTTCCTGGAGCTGAATATCCATATCTTTTTCAAGACTTGGAGAGTTTTCAGCTATTGTTTTATTAATTCATTTTTCTACACCTTTCCCCATCTCTTCTTCTGAAATTAACATAATTCAAATATTTGTTTGCTTAATGGTGTCCCATAAGTCTTGTAGGCTTGCTTTATTCTTTTTCATTCTTATTTCTTTTCTTTTTTTCTCTGACTGGCTAGGTCATTAATTTCAAATGACCTATCTTTAAGTTTAGAGATAATTTATTCTACTTGATCTAGTCTGTTGTAGGAGCTCTTTATTATATTTTTTATTTTATTCATTTAATTCTTCGGCCGCAGGATTTCTGTTTGGTTCTCTTTTATATCTGTCTCTTCATTGAATTTCTCTTTCATACAGTGAATTGCTGCCCTGATTTCATTGAATTATTTACCTGTACTTTCTTGTATCTTGCTGAGTTTCCTTAAGATAATTATTTTTAATTTCTTTTCTAGAAATTCATAGATTTCCTTTTCTCTGGGGTCTGTTATTGGAGAGTTATTGTGTTCCTCTGGTTGTGTCATATTTTCTTGCTTTTTCATGTTGCTTGTGTCCCTGCATTGATGTCTAAGCATCTGGTGGAATGATTACCTCTTTTGAATTTTCTAGAGTGACTTTCAGAGAGAAAGACTTTCCCCTACTGATGGGTTTTAGTGTGCCACTTGTGACTCTGGTTCTGAACAGATGCAAAGGTATATTCTCCACGCAACTTCTTTAGCTACAATCAATGTCTGTGAAAATATGGAGGCTTCAATGACAGGCTGGAAATGTCAATGGCAGTGGCAGTGTAGGTTTTTAAGATCCTCAATGGTAAGGGTTTTGGGGGTCCTCCTATTCTCATTTTCCCCATAATGGGGAGACTAAGCGGAGAGTATCCCTTTTGGTGTTGGGTCTGAGATAGCCTACAAGAATCTGCAGTGGCACTTGGCTATAGGTGCAGGTGCTCAGAATGGCTGTACCACCAGGGTCCTAGGCTCAGAGTCTCATGAACTTATTCTGGCATCTAGGTCTTCAGGTGCAAGTTCACTCTCTGTGGCAGAGTTGGATGTAGATTGCCCAAATTGCTAGGATGTATAACTCTGAGGTACCCCCTAGCAGCTCAGGGCCAAGGGACTAGGTTGTAGCTGTGATTCTGACCCAGAGGGTGGGGAGGGCACAGTACTGGTCAGGCTCTGGGTAAGAAGGGCTGCTCTGCAGGTTTGGACCAAGGAGCAGGATATGGCTGTGATTTGGGAGCCAGAGCCAATAGTGCTCAGTAGCAACTTGGGTCCCAGCCAATGAGGCATTGAGTAGTGATGACTCAAGGCCCTGGATGGTGGAACTTGGCAATATCCCAGACTCTATGAGGCCAGGCACAGCAGCAGCAAGGACCCAGAATAACAGAGTACAGCTGTCATTTGGGCCTTGGGGGCAGGGAACAGTCCAGCAATGATTTGACTCATCGGGGAGAAGGGTTTCTTAGCAACTCAGATTCAAAGAGACTAGTCCAGCACCCGGTAAGCAGGCTTCTAGAATTGTTTGGCCTGTAGAGTGGGGTGTCTCAGCTCAGCTCCTGCTGTTTTCCTGGGATACAAGATACTACATCAGCTCAGCCAAGGCACTAATTCCTCAGGAGGCAATACACTGCTTCAGCTTAGGCCCAGGGGGTGTGACCGCTCTGGGAGACTAAGGAATTGTTTCCCAGGAGGTGCTACTTTAGCTCAGATAGAGGGGTGAGTGACTGTTCTGGATGGCTAAGGCATGATTTCCCCAGGATGTGAAGCATGGTTTTAGCCCCAGAACAAGGGGGCAGGGGGCAGGGTGCATTAGTGGCTGAGAGGGTTACATAAAGCAATTCCACCAAAGCACCCTTTCCCCAGGAGGCAGTGCACAGCTTCAACTCAAGTTCTATGGAGATGAATGCAGCAGCAACTGGGAAGGGTATATGGAGCAGTTCTGCCAAGGCACTGTTTCCTTGGGAGGCAGTGTGCAGCTTCAGCTCAGGCACAGAGGGACAGGGCGCAGCAGTGACTAGGAGGAGTAGGTGGAGCAGCTCCATCAAGGCACTGTTTCCCCAGGAGGGAGTACGCAGCGTTAGCTCCAGTCCCCAGGTGCAGGGCATAGCAGCCATTGGGAGGGGTAAGCGGGGCAGCCCCATCTCCACTTGGCCCCATGGGGAAGGGAGTAACAGCAGCTGCTCACAGCTTGGCTTGGGGATGTTGGGTCACAGGGCAGGGGTGGTTCAGTGTTGTCTTAGCTTCAGGGATGAAAAGGTCCCATGGCCACTCATCCCTGGAACAACTCACACTTCAGCAGTAATTCCAGATCCATGATGGTGTAGTGTAGTAGCTGTGTAGGCCACAGGGGCTAGAGCACAGTGTCAGCTTCTTCTCCGAGGGGAGCACAGCTGTGTGGACTCCAGCTAGCTCTCTGGGCTGGGTTTAGTGCCTGTGAGGACTGCAGGGATCCCCAGTGGTGAGGACTATAGGTTCCCAAGGTGTTGACCGGGGCTGTTAGGATCCTCTTGCTTACCTTTTCTCTGCCAGGAAAAGTTCCTCCTGGTTCCCAGCTGATCCTGGCTGGGGATGGAGTTTTGGAGGCCAGGTGTTTCCTTTAGTTCTTTGTGTGGCTATCCTGAGTTTCTGTGCTCACAGAGTTTCTGTTACTTTTTTGATGTGCTACAGTACTCTCCTTTAGCTATTTTTATCAAAATATAGCTGTTTGTTTGTTGCTTTGGCTGTCTTTGTGGGGTACTCGAGTGCTAGGGGCTTCTAGGCAGCTATCTAGCTAATGTCAGAATCTCCTTGTTCATTTCTAATATTAGAAATTTGTGTCTTCTCTCTCTTTTTTTCCTTTATTAGCCTGGCTAAAGGTTTATCAATTTTGTCAGTCATTTCAATGAAGCAGCTTTTGGTTTCATTGATTTTCTCAACTGATTTCCTGTTTTTAATTTCATTGATTTCTGCTCTTTTCCCCTTGTACTTATTTTTATTTGATTTGCTCTTCTTTTTCTACTTTCCTAAAGTGAAATCTTAGATTATTAATTTAGATCTTCCTTTTAAATATATGCATTCAATGCTATAGATTTCTCCTTAGGCACTGCTTTCACTTCATCCACAAATGATGTTTCATTTTCATTTAGTTCAAAGTATTTTTAAAATAGTTCTTCAGATTTCTTTTTTGACCTATGTGTTATTTAGAGTTGTATTGTTTAACCTCCAAGTACTGTGGGATTTTCTGCCTGTCTTTCTGCTATTGATTCCTAGTTTAATTCCATTATGTTCTGAGAACAGACATTGTATGATTTCTTCTCTTTTAAATTTGTTAAAGTGTGTTTATGGCCCAGAATGTTATCTATCTTGGTGAATATTTCTCATGAGCTTGAGAAAAATGTGTCTACTGCTGTTGTTGGATGAAGTAATCTATAGATGTCAATTACATCCAGTTGATTAATGGTGCTGTTGAGTTCAGCTATGTTTACTGATTTTTCTGCCTGCTAGAACTGTCCATGTCTGATAGAGGGGTGTTGAAGTCTCCAATTATAATAAAGTGGATTCATTTATTTCTCCTTATAATTCTATCAGTTTTTGCCTCATGTATTTTAACACTCTATTCCTAGGTGCATACACATGAAAGATTGCTATGTCTTCTTAAAGAATTGACCCCTTTATCATTACACAATGCCCCTTTTTATCCCTGGTCATTTTCCTTTCTCTGAAGTCTGCTGTGTCTGAAATTATTTGAGTCACTCTCACTTTCTTTTGATTAGTGTTAGCAGGATATCTTGCTCCATTCCATTACTTTAATTTACATATGTCTTTATATTTAAAGTGGGTTTCTTATGGAAAATGTGTTCAGTGTTGCTTTTTGATCTACTCTGATAATCTCTTTTAATTGATGTGTTTAAAGCATTGATATTTAAAGTGTTATTGATATATTTAAATTAATACCTACCATGTTTGTTATTGTTTTCTGTTCACTGCCCTTGTTCTTCATTCCTATTTTTATCTTCCATTATTTTTCTGCCTTTTGTGGATTTTATTGAGCATTTTATATAATTCCATTTCCTCTCCTTTCTTAGAATATTAACTATACTTTTTTAAAACTTGTCTTTAGTAGTGGCCTTAGAGTTTGGAAAGTACATTTGCAACTAATCAAAATCCACTTTCAAATAACTCTATACCGCTGCATGGGTAGTGCAAGTGCCTTGTAATTACAAAATATTCCTAATTCCTCTCTCCTGTCTCTTGTATCATTGCTGTCGTTCATTTCATATACACATAAACTATAATCATTAAATTTTTTTGCTAATATTATTTTGAACAGACTGTTATTTGTAATTTGTAGATTAAATGAGAATAAGAAAATTAAAAGTTTTTATTTTACCTTCACTATGTCTTCTCTAATGCTCTTTCTTTCTTTATGTAGATCTACATCCAAGTTTCTGACCTATATCATTTTTCTTCTCTCGGAAGAAGTTCTTCTAACATTTCTTGGAAGGGAACTCTACTGGCAACAATTTCCCTCAATTTTTGTTTTTCTTTTTTTCTTTATTTCTTTTT
>VBSM01001562.1:9273246-9312442 GCA_008086735.1 Cheirogaleus medius
CCTGACCTTGAGTGATCCTCCCTCCTCGGCCTCCCAGAGTGCTAGGATTATAGGTGTGAGCCGCCACGCCCGGCCACTTTTAAAGGATAATTTCTCAGGGCACAGAATACTGGGTTGGTTTTCTCTGAACACTTTAAGTATTTCACTCCATTGTCTTCTTGCTTGCATGGTTTCTGAAGAGAAGTCAGATGAACTTTTTATATTTGCTCCTCCACAGGTAAGGTGTTTTTTCTTCTGGCTTCCTTCGAGATTTTTGTTTTTATCTTTGATTTTCTGCAGTTTGGTTTTTATATTCCTAGGTATAGGTTTTGTTGGTTATTTATTTGTTTGGCATTTATTCTGCCTGTTGTTCTTTTGTGATTCCTGGATCTGTGCTTTGGTGTCTGATATTAATTTGGGGAAATTCTTAGTCATTATTTCTTCAAGTATTGCTTCTGTTCCTTTCTCTTTCTCTTCTCTTTCCAGTATTCCCATTACATATTTGTTATACCTTTTGTCCAGAGTTCTTGGATATTCGCTTACATTTTTTTTTTTCAGTTGTTTTCTCTTTCCTTTTCAGCTGGGGAGTTTCTACTGTCATATTCTCAAGATTAGAGTTTCTTTCCTCAGCCATGTCCAGTCATGAGCCCATCAAAGGCATTCTTCATTTTTGTTGCAGTGGTTTTTTAAAAATTTAGCATTTTTTATTATTTTTTCTTAGAATTTCCATCTCTGCTTACATTATCCATCTACTCTTGAATCTTGTCTACTTTTCCCATTAGAGCCCTTAGCATAGTAATCATATTTATTTTAAATCCATGATCTGTTCATTTTAATATCCCTGCCATATCTAGATCTTGTGCTGATGTTTGTTCAGTCTCTTCAAACTGTTTTTGCCCTTCAGTCTGCCCTGTAACTTTTTGTTGAGAGGCATGATGTACTACCGGGTAAAAGGAACTGCAGTAATTGGTTTTCAGTAATGTGGTGGTAAGGCATGGGGGAGGGAGAGTATTCTATAGTCCTATGATTAGGTCTCAGTCTTTAGTGCTGTGAACTTCACAAGTGCATCTTGGTGTTTTCTTTTTTTCACTCTCTTAAGTGATACCGGATGTCTACAGTGGGTTGAATTTGGATATTTCCTTTCTCCAACACTGAAGACTAGAGGAAACTGGAGTTGGATATATCCCTTCCTTCAGGTTGATTAGGCTTTGATAAAACCCAGTAGATTAGGATATGATACAATAATTTCTCTTGAGGACAATCCTTGTTAAGAAGACTAGAATGCTCTGGTGTCTTTCAAAATGATTTCTTTTTCCCTCCTTCTGCCAGAAGCCTGTGGGGATTTTTCTCTAATCTTCACTGTGAGAACTTTGTAGAGTTCCTGGAAATAAAATTCACAAGTGGGGGAGGACCCCTCTATTATTGCCCTCATCCAGTATTTTATATATTTCAAACTTTTCCACACTGAGTCTCCAGAAATTTATTAATTACAGTTCAAGTTTTCCAGCCCTAATACTGGTTCCCACAGAGTGTGTTTCTGCTCTGGTTGAGTTGTGATTCTCTGTATCCATCTGTCTGTCTTTCCAATGTAAATAGCAATGAAGGGTAAGGAATGACCTTACTTTTTTGAAGGATCTAAGAAGAGTTGTAGATTTTTCAGCTTTTTACTTTTTTGATGGAGTGACAACTTCTAAGCACCTCATATTCCAGACAAGAAACCAGAACCATCTTTTTATTTTAATCCATCTGTCGTTATCTTTAAAGTGCATCTCTTGTAAATAGCATATGCTAGGTTTTGCCTTTTATCCAGTCTGTATTCTCTGCCTTTTAATTGGAAGATTCAGTCCTTGTATATTTAATGAAGTTGTTGATATGGCTAAGTTTAAATCTAGTATCTTACTATTTGTTTTATATTTGGCCTCTCTATTCTTTCTTCCTTTGGTCTCTTTTTCCCTGCTTTTGTGTTTATTATTCCATTTCTTTGTCTCCATCATATCACCTGATATTGTCCTAAGGTCATTGAGGCACTTTAAGGTTTTTCAATCTTTCTTCCCTCAGCATTTTAACTTTGAATAATTTCCATTAACATGTCTTCAAGTTAGCTGATTCTTTCTTGGTCTAAGAAAGAAAGTAAAACCATTTAGTGGTTTTTCTTAATCTCAGATGTTGAATTTTCAGTTCAATTTCCATTTGGTTCTTTCTTAGATATTCCATCTCTCCTAAAATCCCACATCTTCATCTGTTATATTTATCTTTTTCTATATATTTGTTAACATAGTAATAATTATTATTTTAAAGTTGTGTCTGTTAATTTCAATAACGGAGACATCTGTGGATCAGCTTCTATTAACTTTTTTCTCTTGCTTATAAGTAATCGTTTCCTACTTCTTTCATACGTAGTAATTTCTGATTGCATATTGGGCATTATGAATAAGAAGTTTTAGATACTCTGGATTCTTTATCTTCCTCTAAACAATGCTAATTTTTCTTTTATCAGGCATTTAAATTGCTAAAGCATATCATTATTCCTTTGGAATCCTGGTTTTTGGCTTTGTTTAAGCAAGTGTATCTCAGTGTTACTTTTAGTTCTAGAGTAGTGAGTGGTAAATGAATGTTATTTCAGATAGATGACACCTGCTGAGTTTCCCTCTTATTATATTAAATAAAATATAAAAATAATAATCTCTACCTTTCTTTTCAGATATTCTTTCATGGAGGAGGCTATAATATATGTTTGAAGACTTTGGAAGGCATATTACCAATTAAAACAAGCACCACATGTACTCACCAGCAAATTGGTATTAACGGATCAACACCTAAGTAGACATATAGGAATAACATTTGTCAGGTGTTGGGTGGGTGGGAGGGGGGAGGACGGGATGGGTACATACAAACATAATGAGTGAGATGTGCAACATTTGGGGGATGGTCATGCTTGAGGCTCTGCCTCGAGGGGGGAGGGGGGCGTGGGCAATATACATAACCGTAATATTTGTACCCCCATAATATGCTGAAATAAAAAAAATAAAAAAGAAAGAAAATAAATAAAAGTAAAAAATCATAATTAATGTTCACTATCTCCTCTTCCATAATTTTTCTTGTGTTCTGAAATGAACTATGAAATGACAACTTAAAAATATGCTAATATTTTAATGATGGTCACGCATCATTTTATGTGTAAAACTGGGCTTGCTTGAGACCTACATGCTCCATTCTCAAAGAAGTGTCATGTTTCCCTTCTAATGAAAAACTACAGCTCCTTAGAGATTTATACTAACAATAGATCATTTTATCTATCTTTCATTCATTTAAAACTATAGATTGTCACTCTTACCTCTTAAAACTTTTGATAAATTATTTAAAGGTCGAAACAACAAAAAGACCATTGAAAAGTGTGGGGATCAGTTTAGAGAGGATTTGTAAGTAATCTCCTCATGTGCTTTCCCTGAACTCTAAGTAGAAGTCATAAAAAAGTGATGACATCCAAAGTCAAATTCTTTTAGCTACTGTGTAAGAGTAAAAGGCTACACTATTGATTTACAGCACTAGTTTACTCTAACTCCATGTTGTCTTTATACCATGTTTAAAGTCAAACTGAAATATTGTCTGAAACTTTAAGACGGTGTTACTGACCCACATAGTCTATGTGAGCATGGCTAGATTGGCAGTCATTTAAATTGAATTTTACATATTTTAGAGATTTTTGTGAGACTGGTTATTTTGGGAGAGGATATTGCTAAATATCTAAAAAGTTTGTTATACAATGCCTATTGTCTGACCAATAAATCCTTGACACCTGCTAATCCAGTCTCAGACTTTACTCTGTAACACCTCTGTAGCCATACTATGGGCAAACTGCCACTGTGTTACGGCAACTTGTCCCTGCATGAAGCACTGACGTGTAGCTTTGGCTGTTGTACTACTATTCAGGTCCAGGAAGTAGTAGAAGGCACACACGTTTTGGTTGGCTGTAGATTGATCTGAGAACAGCTTTCCTGCTCAAGCATTGCAACGAGCCAACAATACATCTTTTGAAGAGTAAAAAACTCCCTCTCTGCCATCCCTGGTGGGGGCAGGTCAGATCCGACATAGCCAAGGGAACCACCTGAGGGCTTTCCTCCACTCTCTGATGGTTACTTGCCTCACAGAATTGTATCTGTAATTAAATCTATTCTATCAAACTTAAGAACAGACTCTGACAAAGATTATGGCTTTAGTGTAAAAGCCAGATTTTTTTTTTTCAGCTGTAAACATTTCAGACCAGTATAAACTTTTATTCTCACTTTGTTTAGGTTTTCAAACTAGACTTTGGGCACTTGCCTGATTTCTTTGCTTCTCAATTTTTTAATTTTCCAAAAGGGCAGCCAATTTCAAAAGTCTTTGAAAAAGGATATACATATGTTTTAAAATATATCTTTTAGAAGGGATTTAAAATAGACTGAATTGTAATGAGATGGATTGGCTTAATATCGGTGCCATAAAATTTAGTTAACCTCAAAGTCACTAAATCTGATGTATAAAAAGTTAGCATAATTCTATATAAAAATTGTTTTACACCTCATTAGATTTCATTGATCTCAATCATAGTTATACATATGCTACAGATTAGCTTAAACAGGATTTAGACTTTTAGGTGGTTCCAGCTTTATAGTCCTTAGATTCTAGAATATCTTTATAATTACTTGCCTCCAGATAGATTAAAAATTATTGTACATTGAAGAGATTAAACATTACTGTGCTTTTGAAGAGATTAGGTTCTCTCTAAGAGAGAAAAAGTGGTGCAATTCAAAAATGAAGGCTTAACACCCTGCCTGAAATGTAATCCTGTGCACAGAAGAGTGAGGCATAGAGAGCAGAGTTTAATGAATGCGCCTCTAATGGTATTTTCCTGCACTCTATCATGTTGGAAAATAGAACTTACATTTTTATTTTTTAACATTCACATCTAGTTTTAGTGAGTTAGAGTCTGATATGGAAGGAATCTCAGAATTTACTTCTGCATCGGATTTTTCTAGCTGAGAACTCAAGGCCTGAGAAGGAACCAGCTGGTTTTATGGTGCAACCTTGAGGCAGCCAGAGAGGTCTCTTTTCATAGGACACTACAGTAGCAATAACTTGGTCACTATTTGCTTTTGGTGTCTTCACGGACCAGGAGCTTAATAAAACCATTTACATTCTTTTCGTACACTGACTGTCTTCTCCTTAAGAGCAGTGGATATCCCAAAATACATACTCATAAGATTGATACATCTTCTTGTGTCAGTTTTTCTCAAACCTGCACCTGTGGCCTTTTTCACAAAACCCATTAAGCATTCTTGGGTTAAAAGCTTTTTTAGGAGAAAAAGGAGAGACTGTAAAATTAGAAACTTAATGATCACACCATTTTTTATTCCTATGTCCCCCTTTAAAGACTGTATTCTTTCCACGCCTGTGCCCTTCCTCCCACGCCTGTGCCATTCCTTCTAGGAATGAAACAAGAAAACCCCCTAAATTGGTAAGAGTTCCAAAAATATATAAATAAATAAATAGTCCAAACCACGGAAGAGTGTAGCAAAGGCTGTTAATGGCCCACCAATATACACTTTTCTCTTTTTTGGGTAATAGAATCCCTGAACATGGCTACACAGAACAAAGATGACTTTCCCCAGCCTTGCTTCCTTCTAAATGTGGCCAGTGAGAAATATGTGGAAATGTCATGTGGCAACATTTGTGACCTTCCTTTAAAGAAGTTAGCGTGAACTTTTTTGGTTTTTCTCCTTTATCCCTTACTCTGTTCTAGCTGGAATACAGATATGATGGCTAGAGCGGATGCAGCCAAGGCAGAACCATAGTAGTGGCACCTGTTTCCCTAGGGATCCCTTCTTCGGATTGCCTGCTTCTAGAATTCTATGTGAAGAAAAATCAACTTTTATGTTGTTTCAACTACTGTTTTTTGGTTGCCAGACCTAACCCTAAATCCCTAACTGGTGTATTTAGTACTCTGTCACCCAGGCTAGAATGCAGTGACATAATCATAGTTCACTGCAGCCTCAAACTCCTGGGTTCAAGTGATCCTCCTGCCTCAGCCTCCTGAGTAGCTGGGACAGGACTGCAGGTGTGCACCACCACGCCCGGCCTAAATTTTGTATTTTTTGTTGACATAGGGTCTTGCTATGTTGCTCAGGCTGGTCTTTTAACTCTGAGCCTCAAGTGATCCTCCCACCTTAGCCTCCCAAAGTGCTGAGATTACAGCGTGAGCCACAGTGCCCAGCCTAAATATTTTATTTTTAATTATTATGAGTACATAATAGGTGTATATATTTAGAGGTTGTCATCTTTATTGGAAAGATTTCTTTCAAAGATATTCATTACAAAAACTATATATTTTAATTGCTATAATTTGTAAGTGAAAAGAAATATTTGAAATGTTGGCCTTTCTTATTTTCATGCATCAAAAAGAAAATTTGTACATCCTATATGCCAAATGTATTCATATCATAATTTTTATCTTTAAAATCATCTTGACAAATAATCAACTCTTCCATCTTCTCAAATAATCACTATTGATTTCAGAATGACCACACTGATACAAATGATTATTGTGTAACTAATAATTCTTCACCCCGACCTTGTAGTTCAATTCTTCTGTGCCTGTACTATTATTTTTTGAAACATTCAAGAAATGATGGTGAGAATGGAGGTAGGGTGGGGTGAATAGAAGGTTCTGGAGCAAGCATGAATGTCTCTGCCTGCACTAACATTTTTATCCAGATGGTATCTGGTTAAAATTATAGATCAAGATAGACCTAGAGCCTCAAACATCAATTAGTATATATGAGTGATATAGGGAAGAATTACAGTCAAGGGCGGCAAGCTGTCAGAAAGAGATAAAATTGAAGTGAAGGTTGGAAGGAATATATAGGTTGGTAGCAGCAAGTGTGTTTTAGTTCAGCTCTTCCAACCATTGCAGACCTGCCTCCGCACCCCCAAAACAAGACCCTGGTGACTGCCCAAATTTGCTAATTCCTGTGAGTATCTTTGAATAATAAATGGCTTCCTGTAAAGTCCAAATTCTTAACCCGGCATGCCCAGTCCTTTATGATATGAATCCTGCCCATTTCCTCTCCAGCATCCCTCTTGACAACCCCTACAGGCAGGCTATGCCGTGCTCTGAGTGCACCAAGCTCTTCCACACCTTGAGTGTTTGTTCTTATAACTCCTTCAGGCTGGAATGCTCCCACTCCCTTTTTGCTTCTGGGTAGAAGCTCTCAAATCACAGCTCAAACGTCATCATGTCGACAAATGCTTCCTTCATTCTCTTTACTTGTATCATCCCCAGGGAGGGTAAAAAACTCTCTTCTCTGTGCGTCCACAGCACCTGGCATATATCTCTATTGTAGCACTTATCACATTTTATTGTGATAAAGTGTGTGTTTGACTTTCACTCCCACTACACTGTGAATTCCTTGGAAGCCGAGGCAGTCTTATTCCACTGCCTACAGGTTTCCTGGGATCATCTCTGTGGACCCCATCGCTGCAGATCATGAAACATGACCCACCGACAGAAACATACTGCAGCAGCCACATCATTTAATATCTCATTCCTTAAACAACCTGATTCTGGGAAGAATGTATTTGAAGAATAGGCCAGAGGATCTGGAAATGCTCTCCCAGACATATGTTGACTCTTCTTAGGGTATAACATCACAAATCAGGGAGTTTGGGGGTTGGATATGACCATATTCCTACTTGGTATATTTTGTTTTAGATGCAAGTGCATACAGGGGGGAAAAGTTTGTGCATGTGTCTATTTCATGTATTTCTAGTATCTCCCCAATATTAATACAACCACCTGGCTGGTTACATCCCCAATTCCTTCAACTTTAGCAGCCATTTTTTAAAATTTTATTTCAGAATATTACAGGGGTACACACATTTTGGTTTCATAAATTGCTTTTGTACCATTTGAGTCAAAGTTATAAGTGTGCCCATAACCCAGATAGTGTGCATTGTATGCATTGTACCTGTTAGGTGTGAATTTACCCATCCCCTCTTCCCCCATCCAACCTGCTTGTTTTCTTATGAGTGTTATTTCCATATGTGCATACGAGTGTTGATCGATTAGTTCCAACTTAACGGTGAGTACATGTGGTGTTTGTTTCTCCATTCTCGGGACACTTCACTTAGAAGAATGGTCTCCAGTTCCATCCAGGTTAATGCAAGAGGTATTAGTCCACCATTTATTATGGCTGAGTAGTTCTCCATGGTATATATATGCCACATTTTATTAATCCACTCATGTATTGATGGGCACTTGGGTTGTTTCCACTTCTTTGCAGCTGTGAATTGTACTGCTATAAACATTCAAGTGCAGCAGTCATTTTTAATCTTCCAATATTTTATATTTGAAGATTATTTAAAATTCAAAGGAAGAGCTCAAACTTCCCTCTTTCTCCTCCATATCTCTAAGGATTATCAGGTACCTGACATTTTTCCCAATTACCTCTGACTCTGATTTCTTGTATTGCATTTTGATCTGATCTGAAACTCACCATCTGCACCCTTATCCTCTCTCCTGCACCCCACACACTCTTCTTGTTGGTAAGACACAGAGGCTTTCATTTCCCTTGTGAACCACTAGCGTAGACTTGTGTGTGAATCAGGTTTTACTAAAGTTTGAGGGGAATAGCACAGAAGATTCTAGGAACTAGCATAGAAGATTCTAGAAAATAACTTCAAAATTAGTGTACTACCACATGCCACATGACTGCCGTAAAATGCTGGCATCCTTTCCCTGCTGAGGAATTCCTTACCAGCCAGCGTTACTTAGGCTAAAGCTTGTCACCATCTTCTCTGGTCTCCATTTCTCCCTTCGAGATGCTTCACTTTCCCCCTCCAGCTGCCAGCTCACAGTTTTCCAATATACTTATATTTTGTATAGAAACATTTTGCTTTCCCTACACTTACTCAACCTCCAATATGTTTTCATTCTACGTTTGCGTCTCCAAAAACCACTGGAGAACTCTGCTAAACAAAGGGTGATCATCTCTAGTCTTCAGCAGCACAAAGAACCAGAAAAAGCATTGAAATTCCAGTTTCTATTCCAATCTAATTAAGTTTTTAGCAGGACTCCTTCCATTCCAGTATGTAAAAGAAAAACAGACGTTTTCTCCTGCTGTGCAAGCCTCCAGAAATTATGACTCAGTCTCTCTCTCTCTTTCTCTCTCTCTCTCTCACACACACACAGAGTATATACTATAGGTACTAAAATATTTGGTCAGGTTCTTGTATACTTGGTTTTGGAATGCTTTGACATGATTCATAATCCACACTCTATTCACATTAACAAATATAGTTTCAGACTTAAGGGATGGGTTTCTCAGCCAGGAATCAGGGGCTGAAAATTTCCTTTGGCTTTCCAGGAAAGGTGTATACAGCAAGCCATTCATGCAGGTATACAAGATCCATCTCTTTGTGTGGGCTTTTAACAGCCTTGAGAATACTGTGTACATTCCCAGAGGCTTAGACCCAGAGCAGCCTAGAATTGAGTACAAAGGCAACATTGTGCCCTGCTATTTTGTGCTAAAATGGTAGACTTGTCTAAGCACCGTGGTACTATAGAACAAGCCTGCTGCATTTGGCTGCTTCAGTTGAGAAACAGATGAGTATTATCTGACTCCTTGTTCCCATTGTCATTGTCAACACAGTGCAAGGGAAGTGCAATCAAAGAGAAAAACAATGTTTTTGTGAACCTCAGCATCTTAATAACACAACTAATTTGACTGGGATGTAGCAGGAATGTAGCCAGGCTACCACACAGAGCTAATGATGACAAGCCTGAGACCTTTTTCTCTTGATGAGCCCTGTATCTAACACATAAAACATCAGCTATTTATTTACTACACAAGAGCCAGCATTATAAAGAAGACCAAGTAGGTATGTGTATACTAATACAAATCTCATTATCAGATAGAAAAACAAGCCAGTGAGCACACTAACAAGGGTGGAGAATAAGCATATTCTTTCAGGCTCAATATATGCACCAGAAATGTCCTTTAAATTCTATAAGTTAATAAGTTACAATGGAACAGTAAGTGAGAAGAAAGTGAGAAAAATAGCAACGTGCATTAAGCCAATTGTTTCACATTTATGCAGCACTATGGACCTTAAAACTTAATCACTGTAATGTGACTTGTTTCATTTAATCCATGTTATCTGCAATTCATAGTTGAGGAAACCAAGGTTCAGAGAAGTTACATAGCATGACCAAAACCATATAACTGCTAAGGCATGGAGCATCAAGTCAGACAGAGGTGTTATGATTTCTGTCTAGATTTTCTTCCATGTACCCTTGCTGTTTCTGGAACAAGGTTTATCTTGCACATAACACAGAAAATTCTGTTGTAACCTCATCTAATGCCAGCAGTCTCCAGAAATTTCTATGCTGAACCATCTGTTCAGCTCCTGGGTAAACTTCTTCCCTTCTTTTTTTGTTTTTTTCTTATATTTTTTTCAGATGTTTACAAATCATTACAGGGTGTTGGAGGATCTTGAAGAGACAAAGAATGTTATGGTTTCAAAGAAGGTTGTCAGGTGTGGTGGTTCACATCCATAATCCGTCATTTTGGGAGGCCAAAGTGAGAAGATCACTTGAGGCCAGGAGTTTCAGACCAGCCTGGGCAACATAGTGAGACCCCTGTCTCTACAAAAAAATTTTAAAAATTAGCCAGGCATGGTGGCCTGTGCCTGTAGTCCCAGTTACTTTGGAGGCTGAGGCAGGAGGATTGTTTGAGCCCAGAAGTTTTAGACTCCAGTGAGCTATGATTATACTACTGCACTCCAGCATGGGCACAAAATGAGAACCTGTCTAAACAAAAAACAAACAAACAAACAAACAAAAAGAAAGTAAATATTTGTTTATTCAGCGCTGAGTTAGAATCACCCTAGGTAAAGTCATATTTCAAATGTAAGTCCATGCTAGAAAACCGTTGTCTCCTTGCTTTTGAAGCTTCCAAAGGAAATGAAAAGACACTGTAATGACAAGAGGTAAAGGCTCTACCAGAGCCCAGGTTCTCTGCTTTGTGAATGCACAGGAAAGAAATTGTCCTCTTTTGCACTCAAAGCTAGGAACACTTGAAGCTCTTCTATATGTGGATGAGGTGGGAGGGAGAAAGAATTCAGCTGTCTTCCTAAATCTCATCTTTTAAAATGAAACTTTTACAAAAGTAGTCGTTTCGTAGATAATGTTCTTCGCACTTTGCATATATTCAGGATGGGGAGTACCTTCCTTTTATTGCATAATTCCGGTTATTTTTAAAATATAGTTCTATGGGGGGAAAACAGTTCTCTGAAACCCAGAGTCAACATGGCAAGAGTTTTCCCTCCATTATTCTCTTCTGAGCACACTTATTTTAAGATAAGTTAAATGTGACAGGGTGGGGCTTCCTGTCTATTTTCTTTAGCTTTGAGAGTAATAGCCCCACAGCACTGAAGCACTAGGAAGGTGTGGTGGAGGGGTGGGAGAAAGAGAGAGAGAGAAAGAGAGATTTCACTCCAAAGAGTGGGACGGAGGAATCAGGGCAAAGGAGAGGTGCTGCCACAACACATTAAAGCTGAATCCCCCATCCTATGTAGCCCAGGAAAGAGTACAAAAGAAAAGCAGAGGAATCTTTTTGGTATCTGTGTGATGGATGGAAAGACCACTTGAGGTTAACAGTGAAGAACTGTTCTTAACTATCCTCTGGACTTAGAGTGTATTTAAAATCAGTTTCAGCTCAGTGAAGATGTTCTTTCAGGTGATGGGCTGAGTTTGTGCATTTTCCCAGTCTTTGTTTCCCTCTTTATAATAGCAGGATGACAGGAATATAATGTTTGCATTATTTTTCATTTATCAAACATTTATTGTCAAGGAGGCATTTGAACCCAACAGACTTGTCATCTTAGTGAAATAATAAGTACCTGGATTGTGGAGGTAAAGCACCTGCCATATGGTAATGTTTCAGTTTCTCTCTCTTCCCTCGTAGTCAACTCAGTGCTGAATTGCCCCAGTAGAACAATAAATTTGTGCTTAGAGCTTAGAAAAGCAGGGGCAAAATTCTGGGCCAGACTCAGATATTTGATATGTTTTTAAAACTGTTGTAAGCACACAGAAAGTTGTTTACATCACTAATCATTGGAGAAATGCAAATCAAAACCACAGCCACTACAGAGTGTATGGACATTAAAAGGATAATAGAGGAAGACTATGAACAACTCTGTGCCCATAAATTTGATAACTTAGATGAGATGGACCAATTCCTTGAAAGAATTGTCAAAACTCACACAAAAAGAAATAGATAACCTGAATAGGTCTATATCCATTAAATAAATTAAATCAATAATTAAAAACAAATCTTCCAAAACAGAAAGCACTAGGCTAAGATGGGTTCACTGGTGAATTGTTCCAAATATTTAAGGAAATAAATTATACCAATTCTCTACAATCTCCTCCAGAAAATGGAAGCAGAAGGAACACTTCCTAACTCATTTTATGAGGCCAACATTACCCTAATGCCAAGACCACACAAAGACATTACAAAAAAAGAAAACTACAGACTAATATCTCCATGAACATAGATGCAATAATCCTCAACAAAATATTGGCAAATTGAATCCAACAATGTATAAAAAGAATGATACACTATGACCAAGTGGGATTATTTTTAGGCATGCAAGTCTGGTTCAACACTAAAAAATCAATTGATGTAACCCATTGTATCAACAAGAATAAAAATTACATGCTCATATCAATAAATGCAAAAATAATTTGACAAAATCCAACATTCATTCACAATAAATCTCTCAGCAAACTAGGAATAGAGGGGAACATATTCAACTTGATAAAGAATATCTACAAAAAAACCTTGCAGCTAACATCATACTTAACAGTGAGAAAATAGAAGTTTTGTTGTTAAGATCAGGAACAAGGAAATGATGTCCCCTCTCAGCACTTTTGTGCAACATCATACTGGAAGTCCTACCATGTTTCCCTGAAAATAAGACAGGGTCTTATATTTATTTTTCATCAAGAAGACACTCTAGGGCTTATTTTCAGGGGATGTGTTATTTTTTTTAAATATGGTACAACAATCTACATTTATTCAAATATAGTTAAGTCTTCTTCTTCTGGAACATCATCATAACTCTCCAAACCCCGAATTCCATCCTGAATTTTTCTTGCGACTCTATTTCCTTTAGAACAATTGGCCCCAATCCCTCATGTGGAGCAATAGAGCTTTCATGGGGCAGATAAGAAGGGCTGCTCATCTTCTTTACTGCTTCATGATGAAATGCATGGGTTGTGCAGATACACTGCGTAACCAAGCTCATCACTAGGTCTTATTTTCAGGGTAGGGCTTATATTGCGCAAATGCTTAGAAATCCTGCTCGGGCTTATTTTATGGGTAGGTCTTATTTTCGGGAAAACACGGTAGCTATGCAATAAGACAAGAAAGTAAAATAAAAGGTAGACATATTGGGAATGCAGAAACAAAACTGTCTTCATTCTCAGGTGACATGGTAGTTTATGTAGAAAATCTGAAAAAATCAACAAAAATCTTCTGGAATTACTAAGTGATTGTAGACTGGGGGAGGAGAGAATGGAGAATTATTGTTTAATGGGTACAGAGTTTCAATTGGGGAATATGAAAAAGTTAGGGAGATAGATGGTGGTGACGTTTGCACAACAATGTGACTATAATTAATGCCACAGAACTGTGCACTTAAAAATGGTTAACACAGTGCTCACTTTGGCAGCTCATACACTAAAATTGAAATGATACAGAGAAGATTAGCATGGCCTCTGCACAAGCATGACACACATATTTGTGAAGTGTTCCATATTTTGGGAAGGCTGAGGTGGGAAGGATTGCTTGAGCCCAGGAGTTCTAGTCTACAGTAAGCTATGATTGCACCACTTCACTCTAGCTTGGGCAACTGAGAGAGACCCTGTCTCAAAAAGAAAAATGGTTGAAATGATAACTTTTATGTACATTTTTACCACAATTAAAAAGAAAAGACTGCATTACAATAGTTACCACGGTTTAAAAAAAAAAAGAAATTTGTTGAACTTGTTTGCACTTATTTTATAGTGTGGTATTAATTTTACTTTTTTAAAACATGGGTGGCTAGGGTACCAAATATTTCCTGGATTTAAGGCTCCAAAGGTTTTAACTTAGTCCTGAATAAATCAGAGTTTTCTGTGATTGCACAGGAATTTTAATAGGTTATTTAGAATTATTGACGCTATGTTGTATGGGAATTCATGTTCTCTCACTTGAAGAGTCACAGTAAGTAAGGGCAGCATCTCGATATCATTGGAGGTTTTGTACAAGGTTTAATAGTTTTGGAACAGTGTTACACTGGTATCAAGATGTTTTCTGTACTGTTTTCTCAGCTTACAGAGATACCATAAGAGAGAATCCTTGGTGTCAGAGCATAAAGTGAATACACTTGGCAAGAAAAAGTTCAGGAAAACAGACTGTAGCTATGTCCAACAAAGTATTTCATATAGAAATACAAATATTACTGAATTGATTTCATAACTGACTTAGGCATTCAACTAATAATTATTGAGCTACTAGACACCAGAAATAAAACTAAGCAAAATGCAGTCCCAATTCTCAAAAAGTTCAGTCTAGGAGGGGAGAGTATCCTTTGGGAGGTATCTGTGTTCTCATGCAAAAGCAGGGGCTACCTCTCCTAATCCCAGAATGAGTGAGATTTCCCACCCAATCCATGTGAATCTTTATGAATTAGCATTTGCAACTGTCTGTCATTTAAAAGATAATTGTTATTTTTAACCCAAGTGTACTGGGAATAATAGAAATACTTTCCATTTCAATAGTAGATTAGTGTCTTCTTTGCCATTGAGGGAGCCACAAAGATTCTGTCCTCTTCCCAGTAGCCTAGATTGGGTCTCTGACCTCTGATAGTTGTGGCTAGTACAGAGAAACAGGAGCTCGGGAGATTTTTTTCCTTCTCCTCCACCACTTCATTTGACAGGCACATATTAGGTCATTAAATATGAAATGTCCAATTTCAAATCAAAAGTTTAGTTTATTATCTCTCAAATAAGAACCAGTACAATTAATCAAAGTGTGCATCTAAACTATCAACACAGTTTTGTCATCTTGATGATAGCTTGTTTATGTCAGCAGCAAAGAAGCCTGGATAGCGAGTGGCGATAAAATTCTCATAGCTTGTTGAGAATTGAATATTTTTCCTTGCAAGAAGTGGTCCAAAGTCTGGAAAAAGTAGTAGTCAGTTGGTGCAAGGTCTGGTAAATATGGTGGATGACAGAGAGTTTCTAAGTCCAGTCTCTGAGTTTGAACAGCCTGGTTTGTGCGACATGTGGTTGAACATTGTCTTGCAAGAGGATTGGCTTGTCTCTGTTGACCAATCTCAGCTGTTTAATCTCAAACATCCTCATCACCTCCTCCAATTGGTTGTAGTAGACATCTGCTGTAATTGACTGACTAGGTTATATGAAGCTGTAGTGGATAATACCATTGCTGGACCTCCAAACAGACACTATTAGCTTTTTTGATGAATATTTGGTTTTGGACTGTGTTTCAGCTCTTTATCTTTATCCAGTAATTGTGCCAAACTATTGTGATTGTCAAAAAGAATCTATTTTTTATCACACATAAGAATACAATGTAGAAATAATTTGCCTTTATGTCATGACAGCAAAGAAAGGCAAGCTTTGAGACTTTTCTTTTGACGTTTGTTTAATTTATGTAGTAGCCATCTATCCACCTTCTTTACCTTGTCAATTTCTTTTAAATGGTCTAAATATTGTTCGAATAATAATATCAAACCTTGTTGCTATTTATGTATAGGTTGAGATGAATTTGCTTCCACTGCAGTTTTTTTTTTTTTTTTTGAGACAGAGTCTCACTGTGTTGCCTGGGCTAGAGTGCCGTGGCATCAGCCTAGCTCACAGCAACCTCAAACTCCTGGGCTCAAGCAATTCTTCTGCCTCAGCCTCCTGAGTAGCTGGGACTACAGGCATGCGCCACCATGCCCGGCTAATTTTTTCTATATATTTTTAGTTGGCCAATTTATTTCTTTCTATTTTCAGTAGAGACAGGGTCTTGCTCTTGCTCAGGCTGGTTTTGAACTCCTGACCTTGAGCCATCCGCCTGCCTCGGCCTCCTAGAGTGCTAGGATTATAAGTGTGAGCCACCATGCCCGGCCTCCACTGCAGTTTTTAGTTCATCATTATCCACCTTGGCTTCAGGTAGTCCACACAGCTCATTTTTAATATTAAAATTACCGGAATTGAACTTCTTAAACCATCAATGTACTGTGTGTTCCTGAGCTACATCCTTTCCAAACACTTTATTGATATTTTGGGCTGTCAGTGTTGTATTGGTTTTACAGTGGAACGCATATTTGAAAATAATATGAATTTTTGACTTATCTATGGTTTTACAAAAATTGTTCTAAAAAAGTTTGAACGATAACCACAAGACAAAGCACACATTTGAAAGAATGAGGATGTACCTTTACAATAAAAATAAAACAAGAAGTGTCAAAGTGAAACATCAGAGATAGTCACTGTCAAATTTAGTACTTAAGGAAATCAAACATTTCATATTTAATAATCTAATATTTGTTCATCTTCAGGTCTCAGATGAGTATGCCACTTTCCTCAAATGGTGTACCATGGGGCATTTAACAGAAAATTAATATCCACAAAGAGAAATGTTTGGAGAATATTCCAGATGAACAGAGATTATAAATATAAAATAAATGCAATGAGATATCTTAATTAGATATTGATTCGGGCTTTAAAATCTATAAAATATATTTTGAAATATACATTAGAAAATTTAGAAAACAGAGTAGGTATTAGATACACTAACGAATTATTTTTAAAATGATATTGAGAACATGTAGAAGAATATCCTTAATCTTAGGAAATATGCTGAAATATTTATTGACGAAGTGTCATAAGGTGTGCAAAGTACTTTTAAATGGTTTTGTAAATACATGAAGCAAATATGACAAACTGTTAAATCACTGAATCTAGTGGTGAGTATAGGATGTTCACTGTACCATTATTGTAACTGTATGTTTGAAATTTTTCATAATAAAACACTGGCAAAAAAGGGAAACTGAGTTCTAGTCCTGGATCCAAAGTGGATGCATCTCCCCGCCACCGGCCTTGATGTCTTCATCTGTCAAGTGAGAGAATTGGACTCCACTACTTCCGTTGTCTCTTCTACCTGTAGTCACATTCTGTAAGTCATGGAAGTCAATTTACTTCATGGCAGAATTTATTTCCAAGAACTGTTCTCTGCTATGAAATCTGTCACTACAGGATATTAAGGGCTGACTCAACAATCTGGGCAACTAAATGGGGGGCCACTTTCTCCCTCACAACTCCTCAGTGTCTCACCTAAAGTTGAGAAGTCAAAGAGGAGGTACTTGGAGACAGAGAACCATTCTTAGGGCATCACTAATTTTACTTCTTGGTAGAGATAATTCCCAAGGACCTGTAAACTCAAGAAGTTATTTCAAAACCCAGTTTACTCTGTTTGTTTACATTTTCCCCATTATTTTTTAAATAGTTCTAGATTCACAGAAAAGATATTACTGGGAGTTCTCATAGACCTCACACCTAATTTCTCCTATTATTAACAGCTTACATTAATTACAATAAACGAACCAATATGGATGCATTATCATTAACTAAAGTCCATATTTTATTCAGATTTCCTCAGTTTTACCTAGTATCGTTTCAGGATATTACCCTACACTTAGTTGTCATGTCTCCTTAGGCTCCTCTTGGCTGTGACAGTTTCTCAGACTTTCCTTGTACTTGATGGCTTTGACAGTTTTGAGGGGCACTGTTCAGATATTTTGTAGACATCTCTTGAGTGGGATCTGTTCAATGTTTTTCTCATGATTAGACAGGGGTTATGGGTGTTGGGAGGGAAGAGCACGGAGGGATAATGCCATTCTTATCACATCATATCAAGGACACATCATATCAGTATGACTTAAATAGTTATTTTTCCCAGGGTGTATTTTAATAAGGTTACATTTACACTCCCCCTTGCACAAAATACAGGGGATTTTTCTCCAATTTTCACAGTGAAAACTTGGTAGGATTCTTGGGGGCAAAACTCACAAAAGTATGGGGCCACCCATGACTAGACCCCCAGGAGTTTTTAAGTCTCAGCTGGTCCACACTGAGCCTCCAGCAATTCAACGAACCCACCACCCCCACCCCCCACCCCTGTAAGTGTTCCTGCCAGTTTATGACTCCACTGTCTTCTGCTCCAGGCAAGCAGATTATGGCTATTTGTCTGTCTGGATGCACTTGTCTCTCCAAATTTTGAGGTGGCTTTTTGACCTGCAACTTAGCCCTCTAATGGGTCCAAGCAAAGTCACCGGTTTTCAGTTTGTCCAGCTTTTCCTTGTAAGGCTGGGAGTGATTTCTTCCAAGCTCTTTACATGTCAAAGCTAAAAAATTCACTGTTTTAATGCAAGTATATTCAGCATTGCTTCTAAAGGAAATAAAATCAGCAATCTAAAAACCTCACTTTAATAGGCAGGTGATCTTTGAATTATCTGCTAATCTGGTTTCACTGTGTGAAATTTAGAGTGCCTTGGAAACCAGCTTTCAATAAAAATGTGTTTCTCTCTTGGCTAATTTGGCCTCATTCTGTTTAGAGGTAGCACAATAAAAGGATAAAAGCATTGGAGTTTTGAGTCCATAGATACAGTCTTTTGGTCTCTACAGCAAAACATATATTAGTCTCTCTCTTTCTCTCTCTCTGAGACTCAGTTTCCTCGTGTGTTAAATTTATTGGCTACAGGGATGTCATCTAATTTATGTTTTTATCTTGAATGTGTAGCAGAAAACTTGGTCCAGAGTAGGCCTCACTGAAAATTGAATTGAAATGCCTGTGCAATCAATCTCATGGCATCGTTATGAGGATTAAACAAAATAACGTACATGAAAGCTCTTTGCAAACTTCAAAGAGCCTAACAAATGCTGCTCCTTTGTTTATTTATCAGTCATCGATCTTGAACACATGTCTGAATGCAAGCATTTCTATGGAGGCTTTTGTTTGTTTGTTTTGGGTTTTTTGACATTGTGCAGGGAAGGAGAAAGGCAGTATTAAAGAGTTAATTTTTACTCAAATTGGAGATTGAGCTCAGTTATAGCAACAACACTATACATTCCTTAGCTTGTTGAATTAAAAAACCTAGCAAGTGTTTTGATAGTTGACAGCTCTGCTGTCAAGTAATTCTGTTCTACAATTAATCATGCCATAGCCATTTCTTCAACTACTGCCACATTATAATGGCATCATTGTATATGCATACATAGTACACTTGTATACTGTTTAAAAGGAGGCAGAGCAAATGAACATTAAAAATTCACTACTCCGTAGATTGCAATTGTATGGCCAAGATTTATTACTAAACCCATTCTATTTTGATGCTATTACTGCTCCTATCGGAGCTTAGATACAACCATTCAGATATTGCAGCTTTCTATTTCCTAGTGTGGGAAATTGAGATTCTGCTTTCTTTGAGATGTTTTGAGTGTCAGCTAGGTACACTATACAAACGGCTGGGATCTTTTAATGATTGAATGTCAGCTCTTGGGTTTTGATTGTTGTTTTGTCTGGATCAGTGTTAGACACAACTACAGCATCTACTCTCTTTCCTCCCCCACAAGTCAGTGACTTCCTGAGGCAAAGGAGTTTGCCACAAATCAAAATGCTTGCAACAAATGTCTCTACAAACATGTTCCATCTCTCCTTGGCAACCTGCCACTTTGCCTCACTCTTTAACACTGAAATCTCTGCATTTACCAAATGGCTTGGCATCTTTAGTAGGTTAACCATTTCATGGGAATTCTACCTTTCTTCCAAAATCACGTTTCTCATAGAGAGACATCTTACATTTTAAGCAATGTCGGGCAGCTTTGAACAAACATATTACCAGTGTTTTTCATTAGGATCATTTCCTGAATGTATGTCTAATTCGTCAATCGATCAGATCACAAGTTACATAAACGGTCATCTAGAAAGTACAGTATGTTTGTCAAAAACATGTAAAAATAGATTTAATCTTTTAGCTTTAGAGGTAATTGCAACTGCTTATGCTGATGACATTTTGTGATTTTTCAGATTTTCTTCTTTACAGACTTCCATGCTGAATTGGCACTGCCGGTATTTGCAACTACATAGTCATCCCTGCAACAGTGATGCTGTGAGTTGCTATTGAATTGCTCAAGAAAAATGTGATACAAATACAATCTTAAAATAACTTCATTTTTTTGCTATTTTTAATTTCAGCATATTACATGAGTCCAAATGTTTAGGTTACGTATATTGCCTTTGCCCCACCAGAGTCAGAGCTTCAAGCGTGTTCATCCCCCAGATGGTGTACACTGCACCCATTAGGTGTGAACATACCCATCCCCTCCTCCTCCTCCCACTTGTTACTACTATATGTGCACGTAAGCAAAACGACTTCATTTTAATGGTTTTTTAAAAATCAACTGAAAGGTGCACGTTACATACATGCTGATAAATACCATAATAAGGTCCTGCTGTAGCTTAGGTAAGCAAGTGGATGTAATTGTTGGGTAAACACACACAGTCCAGACCATATTGACTATGTGTGTAAAGAAGGGAGGGATGGCCGAGCATAAGATTGGATATGAAGTCAGAATTTCAAGCTCCTAATCATTTTTCCCGTTGACTTACTGTCTGATCTTAAACCTGTTTTTTAATTCAATACAACTGATCATTTCTTAATCCAGAAATGCTAGAAATACATGGTATAATTTCACACTTAGTGCATTTGTCAAGAGCAAAATAGTTCAGTTTCGTGTACTAGTCTGGCCTGGCCAGAGAAGTTGTATGGTGTGGTAGCCTCGAGAGATTATATTAATAATAATTCTGAGTAAAATCATTCCTGCTATGGTCCCTGGTCTGGATGTCCTGTATCTTCATACATGTGCGTATAACTGCTTCTAAACCAGTGCTCCTAAAACCCATGCTTCTCTGGTTTCACTTCTCTGGTAGGGGAAAACAATAAAATTGCTCCTACTTACAGTTCTGTTTTCCAGTACTGAAGATTAATTTTCATGATTGTGTTCTCTCATTCAGTCCCTCTTGTCACCAACAGCCTTTAGTTGACTGATAATTACACTCTATAGTCATGGAACAGAGCATGTTATAAGGAATCTCTCAAGGACCAAGTTTACACACAGCATCCACTCTGATGTCCATCTAACTAAAGTAACCAGCAATTTATTAAAATGTTCCACCAAATCAGCAATGGAGTGAAAGTCTTTGCATATACTTTCCTAGCTACTCTTTCATCAGGAATGTGAGGAAATGTGGTTTTTGAAATTCAAATCAATGCTCAAGAAATGATTGTACCCAAAGTAGGTAATACTTAACTTTATATTATTCACATAACTTCTCTGAGTCTGAATTTTCTTACCTGTAAAATGAGAAGTCTAATATCTACCCTTTCTGATAATAACAACTACCACTTTTTGAACCTCTGCCTTGTGCTGGACACTGTGAGGTAGTTTATGTTCTTTATCTCCATAAACCACTCCATCCTGTAAGCTAATGTTACCTCCATTTTATAGAAGAAAAATTTAGGCAAAAGTTGAGTAACTTTCCCCAAGGCACAAAACTAGACAATCAAATGACGAGGATTTGAACCACAGTCATGTGATGTCAAACCATCATGCTATCCTACAAAATTATTACAATTTGAGGGCATATTGAAGGGAAATTGATATGCCATATATATAGTATCAGAAATGGTCTATAAGGCAGTATTTTTAAGATTTCGGTCATTTGCCTTTCACCTTCATGACTTATGCTACATCTATTCACTACGTATGTGTTATACATTTGATATTTTCTATATGTTGACTAACTTTTTTACTTGAACATTTTTTATTTTAAGAGAAAACTTTAATTACCTAAAAATGGAAAACAGCATTAGTACCATGAATAAAAAATGAATCCTAAAAATAAGTATAATAAGATCGAGACAATATTATTAAAATTTAACTCAATTCCATTACCAATGTGCTGTTATAATCGGGATTGAAAGATTATTAAAAAGGAAATAAATTCCCCAATATGGGTTTAATGTTACATAATGTCACAATCCTGCACTACTTAAATCATCTTGAGTGTTGGCAGAAGAAAGTGTCCCTGACTCATCTTTGGGGAATACTGCTACAAAGTGAGAGAGAAAAAAATCCAGAATTGTTCAAATGATTTAATATTTAGCAATTGCAAACACTATTTCCCATATCTATTAAAAAACCTGAAAGCTATTTTGTATTCCCCCTCCATCAAAATTTTAGAATGAACACTGGATAAAAAGAATATTGATTGTAATGGGATATGAGTTCCCTCATGCTATTGTCTAGCGTGGATAGTGTCAAATGGTGATGCTTTTGTTAAGATAGCTCCTTCTTTGGCTTTCCCAAAGATTTCTGTGAGTGACCTGATAACCATCAATACACCCCTTTCTGCTTAAACCAGTTCTAGTAGATTCTCTTATGAAAAAGTAAGAATCTTGTAGACACAAGTAAATAGAATGGACTATCCCATGTATTTATAGAGAGCTTTATCTTTTTCTGCATAGTCTAGGATACCAAAAAAGCATACAAATCCATCCTGGAGACTGAAAAATTATTTTCTAAGTTGGATGGAATGATTTAACACTTTTTTTTTCACAAGACCACTTGTGAGCAGGAGACCTTTCACTATCTTGGAGCAGTGAATTCATAGCAGAGGGAGAAAGGTAATTTTTTTGTTTTATTGTTTGTTTAGGGACAGGGTCTCACTCTGTCACCTGGGTTGGATCTGGATTGCCCAGTGGCATAATCATATTATACTGCAGCCTGGAACTCCTTGGTTCAAGTGATCCTCCAGCCTTAGTCTCTTGAGTAGTTGAGTAGCTGGGACTACAGGTGTGTGCCACCAATCTCAGCTAATTTTTTCTTTCTTTTTTTTTTAGAGAGATGGGGGTCTCACTATGTTGCCCGGGCTGGTCTTGAACTCCTGGCCTCAAGAGATCCACCCACCTTAGCCTCCCAAGTTGCTATTATTACAGGTATGAGCAGCCATGACCCAAAAAGGTAAATTTCTATGCATAAAATAATGTGCCTAACAATTAAATCTTCCTGGCAGATTTATAACAAAAAGATGATTATAACTATGCCATGTGTAGGATTATGTGAGAAGGAACAATAATGTGAAAAGGAAGTAGCTAAATTCCTATACTATAAAGTAATACCTCAGTTGACTTTCATATTAATATCTTTGAGATGAGTTTAAATCAGATAGACAGAGGGGACTTCTATCTCTTTTATAAATGGTGTCTTTTAGGAACAGAAACTTAAGAAAAGGGGGGAAAGGATCTTTTTTTCAACACACACCAGTGAGACACAGGATCGTATTTTTTCAATTCACTAAAAATTTTAAAGGAACTAACAGATCTAAATTATCTCACCTTTTTTTTTTTTCCATTAAGACTTGCATTTCTTTCTGGATTGTTCCTTTCTTTTAAGCAATAATTCTTTTGAAAAACTTCTGTAAAGGAGCAATCTCTATGGCTGAGAAGTCACAAGCAATCTACTTCAAGGTTATAGCTCAACTTCTATAGGCTAAAAGATCTACATACAGAGATAAGATTGGAACCCACAATGCTCATCTACTTGTCCCTGCCTAAAACTCCCCTCCCTGCCAAAAAGTCAATATTGCATCAGTTTCTTACTCTGCTATGTCATATATGATATCTGGGTAGTTTTAAGTATTAGTCTAATATCCTACCTACTACAGATGCATTCAGAAATTTCTTGCTCCAATATACCTTTCCTACTAAGACATTGGTATTTCTCCATTAGTAAATGTCTTAAGTTATACAGCACTTTTTACTCTTTATTATATTTTATATTCATAAGTGCATTTGATCTTCACAATTATGCTGAGAGACCCAATAAGTCCATTACTGTCTCCATTTTACAGATGAGTAACTTGGGGCAGTTTGTCTCAGTTCACAGAGCAACTGATGACTAAACCAAGTTTAAATCCGGTTCTAGCTCTAGGTCCACTCTCTTTCTACCACTCCAAATTGGTTAGTCTAGAAATAAAAAAAAGTTGTTCTTTTCTGTTACCTATGCTACTTTTTGCCCTAAAGGCTTTTTATAAGACTATTTTTCTGTCTAAGACTGAAGAAGTAACAATCACAGCATTGAGGCCACTATAAACATTGCATATGTCTTCCTAATAACTCCAGTCTTTGGGGCAAAAAATGTTCTCCCCTCATTGCTTTCACCCAGTGAGCAAACTTTCATTTCTATGAATTTAAATAGCTTAGGATTCTTAGCATGCTGAAGGATCCAACTTGATATTTCAGTTGGCTAGTCATTCCTCTCTAGAAAAGGCATGACTTCACCAGTCATTAGTGAAGAGCATACTAGAGACCTGAAAGAGTTAATATCACTTCCAAAGGTGAATTTATAACCTAGAAGTAATTTAGGCAGCAAGAGAAAATGTCTCACTTCAAAGATGGGAATGCCGAACCATGCATACAAATGTGACTGCTAACTCATGTGTGACTGGAAATCAGCAACCATGGATTCCAGGGGCTAAAAGGGACCTCAAGAAGCCATCTGGTCCACCCCCACTTTCCCATACCTGAAGTCTTCTCTTCACATTTTCAATGTGGCACTTAAGCCCAGAGATGCCAAGTGGGGTGCTGAAAGGCTGGAGTCAGAGAAAAGATGCCCAGAATCCAGGTCTCTAGTTCCCTGGTTGGAATGCATCGCTTTGCTTTGCTCTCCATCTCTTAGGCAGCCTAGTTTGCTTAAGCAATGAGGGAGTGGACAACATATCAAATGGGTTAAATGGTCAGGGAAGACAGGGCCCCAAGGATCTATTAGATTCCACCTCATAGCATTCCTTAGAGACCTTAGAGAACACAGTTTTAGTAATATAGTGGTAAACAGAAGCCAGAATAGGCAATTACAGAGAATGCTGTAAAGACATTGGCTCTGAAGGTACAAGAAGGGAGAGGACAGTGGCAGGAGGCAGATGTGGGGTAGGGAAGTTTCTGTGAGGGGGGTGTGCATGTTTAGGGGATGAAAGAGGGGAGATTTCCTTTAAGGTTGAAGAGACAACAGTATTTTTAAATGCTATTGGGAAGAATCTCATAAAGTGAAAAGTTTAGAGATTGAAGATAAAGGTGAGACACGAAATAAATTAAGAGTTCCTGAGAAAGTAGCTACGTGTAAGAGAGAACAGGAGGTACAGAGGGAAGGATGCCTCCTGCATTGTAGCAGAAGGGAAGAAAGGAGACACAAAACCTCATGGGCGGAGCTGTAAATCTGATGGGTAGGAAATTAGGGAACTCAGTGTCCAAAGGCTTCTACTTGCTTCATGACATAGGAGGCAAAGTCACATGCGAGGAGGAGGAGGGCATGTATTGTTGGGGAATGATCAAAGGTTTGAGAAGAACAGAAAATCTTTGAGGTGGTTGTTGAAGAGAATGGTAGTGTCACTAGGTGGTGTTGGGGCCCAGTTTAGGCTGGAGTCTGTGAATGTAAATAGTGACACCTGAGCCCTCAATTGCCTGGGCATATGCATGAAGAGGATGTATGTGGAATTCCTCAAATTGCTTTTTAATTAAAAGTGAGTGTGGAGGAAGGACAAGGAATGGGGAATTATAGTACATAAAATGAAGTGTTTGAAATAGTAGAACATGGACTCTGAGCTGGAGAGAGAGGGAAGTGAAGACAGGAGGGGTTTGATGGATTAAGAGGGAGGATGGTTGTCAATGTCTGGGAAGTACCGATGAGGTGAAAAAACACTTGCAGAGGAGGTACTTTACCAAACAAGTTGCAAGCTCAGAAAGCTGGCCTCAGAGAGAGGATTGTGCAAGTCAGTAATTCCAGAGGTGGAGTCCTAGTGATGACAAGTTCCAAAGTGTGGCTCTGGAAGAAGCGGCTAGAGTGGAGTGGAGGAGACAGGTATCAGAGATGAGGGGTCAGGGGACCCAGTAACAAGGAGGTCAGTGAGTTGCCTACATTAAAGGAGTCTTTGAGGAGAGGAAGAGTGAACAGTGGGTGTTCCACAAAGAAGGGGAAAGGAGGAGACAGAAATGAAGAGTGTGGTGGACAGTACTATGGTCAGATGATCTGAGTCTTATGGGGACAGCGTATGTCTGTTTGTTTGTTAACAAAGGAGTGGAGGCCTGGTCTGAAGCAGGAAGTACTGGTGTAGTAAAGGCAAGGAGGGAGAGAAGAGAGCACAGACTTGTTCCCCTAGCCCTGATGGGTGTGGCCTGGGAGGGCTGCCAGAGAAGGAAGCTCCCAGGGACAGAGTCAGGTTTCAGAGAAGGCAGAATGTAGTGGGTGTGAGAAAATTTGCTGATCATGAGTGGCTACTTTAGAAGGGCTTCAGATGGGGAAGAGGAGATGCTGGGTCAGTGGGGAGACCCATCAAGGTCCAATGCAGACCAGGTTCTCCATGGGTCCCTCCCTGGAGCAGCTCACCACGCCCTACTCTGGTGCCCTGCCCACGTGGGACTCAGCCCCTCTGTGTCCCTGCTTCCTTCTCTGCATCAATCATTTCATTCTCTCTTTACATCAAATTTGTCCAGAAGGAGGATCCCCAATTGGTTTCCATCAGTCCTCACGGGCAGAGCTTTCCTGTCTGAGCACCCATTGGCCGGGCCCCATCCAGCTTCAGTCCTCCAGAGTAAAAGGTCACATGGGCTAGCATGGGGAGTTATTTGACTTGAATCCCATAGAAAGAAACTATAGAGAAACCAGAACCCTTGTATGGTTGATGCGAATATAAAATGGTCATTTGAAAAACAGTTTGGTCATTTTTTAAAAAGTTAAGCATATACTTATCATGCACCCCAACAATTCTATTCCTAGGTAACTACCCAAGAGAAATGAAAGTATATGTTCCACAAAGACATGTGCATGAATTTCACAGTAGGATTATTCATAGCAGTCAAAAACTGTAAACAATCTATATGCCCATCAACTGCTGAATAGATAAACAAAATGTGATGTAGCCATATAATTGAATATTACTCAGGAATAAAAAGGAACAAACTACTGGTACATGCAGCAGCATAGATAAATATCAAAAGCATTATGATAAGTGAAAGAAGCCAGATACAAAAGACAACCTATTTTATGATTTCATTTATACAAAATTTCTAGAAAAGGCAAATCTGTAGAGACAGAAAGCAGGTCTATGGTTGCCTTCGGCTGGGAGTGGGAGTGGAGATTGACTACAAATGTGTAGGAGAGAACTTTTTGATGTGTTGAAAATGTAAAAATAGATTGTGGTGTTGATTGCACAATTCTATAAATTTACTAGAAATGATTAATCTCTATACTTATAATGAATGAATTTTATGGAATGTAAACTATACCTAAATAAAGCTATTTAAAAAGCTTTTCAAAATTTTTTTTAAAATTCTTTAAGTGGGTAAAAGATTTGAACAATTCATCAAAGAAGATGTAAGGATGGCATGTAAGCACAAGAAAAATTGTTCAACTTTGTTAGTAATTAAAGAAATGCAAATTAAAACCATATGAACCCATTAGAATGGCTCAATGAATAGACAAATGCTGATGAGGATGCTTAGCAACCAGAACTTTTATACACTGATGGTGGGAATTAATGGTATAATCCCTTTGGAAAACAATTCAGCAATTTTTTAAAAAGTTAAACATAACATCTGCTATACAACCCAGCAATCCCTTTGCTACATACACACCCAACAGAAATGAAAATGTACATCCAAAAACTTGTAGACAAATGTTCATAGCAACTTCGTTTTTAATAGCTACCACTGGAAACTGTAAATCATCCAAATGTCCTTCATTTGGGCGAAAGGTTATACAAATTATGGTATATCCATACAATAAGATGCAGCAATAAAAAAAGATAGAGCTATGGATACACACAGCAGCATGGATGAATCACAAATTAATTATGCTAAGTGAGAGAATTCATATCCAAAATAAATAATAAAAGCAGTTACATACAGTATAACTCCATTTATATGAAAGCCGATCATTGTTTGCCTAGGGACTGAGGTGGGAGGTTAGAATGTGGAGGGAGACATTACAAAGAGTCACTGGAAGCTTTTGAGTGATGGATATGTTCATTATTTTGATTTTGGTGATGGTTTCATGAGTGCATTAATATATCAAAACCCATCAAGTTGTACATTTAAACAGATGTAGTTTATATTGCATCAATTCTACCTCAATAAATCTATATTTTAAAAGAATGCTGGGTCACTGTTCCCTTTCCCTTTGGCAGTACATGACAGGGAAAGCTGGTGGCTCCTCTGGCCAAGTGTTACCATGTCTGAAAACCCACCATTGACTTTTTTGCTCCCTTCGAGACCATTACTGTCTCTCAAAGCAGGACTCTTGGCCTCATTTTTTGATCTCAATTTGAAACCTAACTTGAACTACTTTAAATTAAAAGAGGGATTTTATTGATCAAATCCAAGACAGAACAGGCTTAGAAACAGCCTCAGGAGCACAGTCCCTTACTGTCATGCTTTCTTCCACCTTTCCTTAGCACTCACTCTCACTATCTCCCTTCTCACCTTCCTTTCTCAGTTTTTGGAATGTTCGTTCGGGGCTTTATTCTCTCAACTGGCCATCCCCAAGAAGCCAGAACAGCGGCCTCAGCCAGCTCTAGCTTCCATGCTTAAAGCTTCACAGTCAGAGAAGAAAGAGGGCTCTCTCCACAACTCCAGCTCAGAAAAGACCCCAGCTTGGATCACAGAATTGCAATCATCTACTACGCAGGCCAGCTCACTGGGATGGGGAGAGCAGTACTTGAAAACTCCATGGTGTGTACTCGAGGCAGGTGGAGTAAATGGAGAGCAAGTTAAAGTGAAGCGCTGTACACGACACCTGTCCTGCTTTAAGATGTTACCTAGTACCAGCCTGGATCCCAAACCCTGGCAAGATACAGAGACTGGTTTTGTTTGTTTGCTTGCTTGTTTGTTTTGTTTTGTTTTTACTGGCTGTGGCACCTGGCATGTATTCCCTTCCCAGAACTGCCTTATCGACCAGGTAATACTCTAATAGATCACTCCCCATCTATCTAGAATAATCTTTTCCTAATGTCTTTTTTTCACCCGTAACACTAAGAAAACTAAGGTAATGCTCACCCTTGCTACAACAGCTTACTACAAAATAGTGGTTGGGATTTTGCTTTATCTTCATACTCCATTTGTCTTACAAATAAGTTTCTCATACTCTCTCCATCAGATGAAATCAAGGATGTTTGCATCCAAAATGACTCAGGAAGGAAGTGAGTCTTGGCAGAAGCTGCCGGCTTTTTTGCCTTGGGAACAGGCTCCCTTACCCACAGAGAACAAGGTTAGTTCAATTCACTCCTGTGGGTAAAGAGCTAGTCACAAATAGCGATTGAATGTGGCCAGGCTATATTGCCCAATAATAGTGAAAATGATGCAACCTAGTAGTAGTGTATTCCTAACAACTGTTGAGATAGGAATAGGGACCTATTTAGGATCATGCAAAAGTACAAAGATTTTTCATTTTACAAATGTCAAAACTTTTACATTTCAAGTTCTAATTGGTTTGGACAAAAGTCCAGTTGAAAGTTGCCATTTATTATTGTTGTTACTGTGCTCCCTGTTACCATTAGACGCACAGAAACTCGAACCATAATCCTGTCATATTTTACTTAAAAATGCTTGTTTAGCTCCAAAAACAGTCATAAAAATGAAAGCCATTCCTGCTCTTGTCCAATCCACCACTTCCAAAGGGACATTCTTTGTGAATTATTTTTCAGTATTTTTGAATTCACTTCAAAGAGTCTGGCTAATATTTGAAAGGTTTTTTCCAAAGTCTTAGACATTACCACATGCACAATTTTGATCTTCCCATAAGCATTACCGCTGCAGGCCAATTGGGAATTCTATCGGAAGAATGCAAGTTGCTCTTGCTCTGGACTAAATCTACTGACATTTCTCGAAAACATCTCTCTCTCTGTCACACACACACACACACATACACACACATTCTTCTGCCATAGCTACATAATTTCTGAACCATGTAGCACTGGAAAGCACATTACACAATTTGGCTTTTAAATCTTTAAGGTTATCTAAACCACTGTGTTCCAAAGGAGTGGATGGATATAACTCACAAATATGATAGAAAGATCTCTAGGACAGTAATATATCTTTTCCAAATTCATAGGGAATAAAGCCAGTAAAGGCCTGGATTGCTTATCTGCTTTTGCTCTTGTCATAATTATGTTATCAGAAGAAATTACAGTTTTAAAACTTTGAGATGTTTTTCTTTTCATCAGTCATGTAACAGACAGTACTGAAAGTCTGAAAAGGAAAACAACACTACCCTCCTCCGGTCTCCACACCTCCCGGCTTCTCAGTTTAACTCACCAGAGGCAACTACCTTTTATTCTCTCAGCTATTCCATCATCAGATAGTTATCTTCTTATTTCCAATCAATTAGTTGATTTTAGATATTAACTTCCTCTTATGATAAACCAGGATTTAGCTCTCTTAAGCCATTTTCCCAATACAATTATAGAAGCTCTGTTCAGTTACATTTTAAGACTATGCAAGTATTGCTTCTTAATTTTTTCCAAAAGTGTTATAAAAAATTTCCACTTATTTCTCTTGTTTTTGCTTTATTTTCTTTTGTTTTTTCAGGGGACATCTCTTATCAGATAGTCTTTTCCCTTCAGACTCCCTCCTGGCACCCTCTGTTTTCTGACCCTGCTCTGGGCCAGTTGCTAGGACGGCTGTTCAGCCGTCATCCTGAGATGTCTCTTTCCTGTGCCCAAGGGTTTGAGACGCTGCCTTCTGGATCCTAGGTCTCCCTCTTGCTTGGTTTAGTACTTCTTCTCAAGAAAAAGGTATTGGAAAGTAAATTTTCTGAGTCACGACATGTCAGGAAATATCCTTTTCTGCTCTCACACGTAATTAATAATTTGGCTGGATGTTGCATTCCAAGTTGAAGATCATGTTCTCTCTCTCAAATTTTTTAAGTCATTGCTCCATTATTGTCTAATATCCACTGATGTTGTGGAGAGGTCTAACTTGAATTTATTCCACAAATTTGTATCGCTTGCCTGCAACGTAACAGGCACCGTTTGAAATTCAGCAATATAGAAAGAAACACATCTCTCACCTTCATAGAGCTGATATTCCAGTGTTGAAAAAAGACCAAAAACAAAAAAAATAGGTAATAAATAAGAAAATTACAGATTAAAAAAGTCTATGAAGAAAATAAAACAGCGTAAAGGAATAAGAATGGAAATGCTGCTTCATGACAGTGGCCAGGGGAGGTGGTGCTATGGAGGTGCCAACTGAGCAGAAAACTGAACAATGCCAGAAAAGTCTACTCTCGGGGACAATCTGAGGAAGAGGAAACATAAGGTGTGAGGGTCAGAAGTGGAACCAACTTGACTCACTTGAAGTGGCCTCAGTGACCGGAGCCTGTGAAGAAGTGGTGAGAGAAGAGCTCACACAGTAGGCCTGGTCCTGCTCTCTCTTCATGAAGATTCTTGTAGAATGTAGTTTTTTTTTTTTTTCTCCATTGCAATTGCACACCACTGGAAGGCTTTACAATAAAGTAATGAAGCAATCTGTTTACGTTTGTAAAAGATCATTGTGCTGTAGGAAGAGCAAACTCTCTAAGAGTAGAAACAAACAGACCAGCAGTGAGGCTATTACTTTAGTCTCTAAGAGAGGTTACAATGGCCTGGGATATGGTGACAGCAGTAGACATAGGAGAAGTGACCAGATTTGGAATGTTTTTGAGAAACAGATCCAACAAGAACCAAAATTAGCATATGGGATGTGAGGGAAAGAGGAGAGTTTCAAATGAGGCCTTCAGTTAATAATATAAGTATCATATTTTATTTCTTTTAAAAAATATCCAAAAAGAATAGGGAAATATGTCGATATATTTGAGAAGTCTGTGTCACATGTGGTCATGGTATTCCCTGTAATTTTCTATAATATATTTCACTATTTTAAAAAATCATGGTATTAAAGAACTAACCAGAGCTCTGCATTTGAGACTAAGGCATGCAGACTGGTCGCTTCGTTGTTGGGTGACCAGACAAAGGTCAGTATAGAAAGGTCACCATCTTTCCATCTGCGGACATTCAGCTTTCAGCCCTGCATCTCTTCTGAGTTCCAAACCTGTCCCTTTCAGTGTGTCTTGAGTTGGAGCAGATACAGATATTGTGGAGCCTGAAGCTTTTTCAAGGTGTGACTATCTTAAATGGAAAGAATGCAAATCATGAATCCAAATGCAATATGAAAATGACTATTTATAATGAGAAAATAAGTTACAATAAATAGCCACATTTTAAAAAGCTGGCAAATTCCACAAATGTCACAAAATATGGGAAAATGATAATTTTTATTAATTCATTCTATACTTTTCCTCCTACTTTTTTTTTTTTTTTGCTACAGACTCTTTACCTCTTTATATAAAAACCTTATAATATCATTTACTGTATGGAGACCAGGAAAATAATTCAGTTTTTCCTCTAGCTTGGTTGAAATTTTTTTTAACATATGGATAGTTTAGAGGTTTCTTTCAGCTTCACAACTCATTGTTAACATCATGTAAACTAATATTGCTGCCAAATTTAGAGAGCCCTTTATTACATTTCTTCCATTATAAATGGAAAGATTTCAGGGTATTCAAGGTGCCTTGTGTAGTGACTAGTCTTAAAGAATCTTTAAGACTTTAAATTGATGACATTCATTAACCAGCTTGTCATCAGTGTCTTCATCATAATATTATTATGAGATTTATGTTATCTTTACAATGTCAATATTGCATGCAAAACAACAAGAAATTAAAATTTTTTCATTGTGTTCATATGATTCTCACATCTTCATTAATTGGATTATCAAATTATCCAAAAGCATACTCATTATTTCTACTCAAAAATTTTCTCTTCTCACTATCTGCACTCTCGTTTTTTTTTTTTTTTTTTTTTTTTTTTTTTTTTTTTTTAGTACTGCACTCCCAAAGGATGTTCCCTCGTGTTGATTGCAGCACTGTTCACAATAGCCAAGATACAGAAGCAACCTAGGTGTTCATCAATGGCTGAAAGAAAATCTGGTATATATATGCAATGGAATATTATTCAGACTTAAAAAAAATGAAATCCTGCCATTTGCAGCAACATGGGTGGAACTGGAAGTCATTATGTTAAATGAAATAAGCCAGGCACAGAAAGACAAATACTGCGTGTTCTTACTTATATGTGGGTGCTAAAGAAGTTGACCTCATGTTGACGGAGAGTAGAATGATGCTGACCAGAAACTGGGAAGGGTAGGGAGGAGGTGGGGATGAAGAGAGGTAGTTTCATGGGTACAGGTACAAAAATACAGTTAGAATAATCAACAGCTATCAATTCCTTTTTTTAGCCATTGGTTTGAGAGAAAAAAGCCAAATGATTTCAACATGCTTGTCTTTCTACTTGTTAGGGTTAGAATAAGTCTCATTTATATAACAATTTTACATATTTTAAAAATACAGTTAGACGGAATAAGTTCTAATATTTGATAGCACTATAGAGTGACTGTAGTTAACAATAATTTATTGTATATTTCAAAATAGCTAGAACAGAAGATTTGGAATGTTCCCAACACAAAGAAATGATAAATGTTGGAGGTGATGGATATCCTAATTACCTAATTTGATCATTTGATCATTATATATTATATGCATATGTTAAAATATCACGTGTGCTCCATAAATATGTACAATTATTATGTACCAATAAAAAAGATTATAAAAGAAAAAATTTTTCTTTTTCTCTTAATAAACTATTGCCTAAGTATGTTCTAAAAATTGTTTGTTTTAAATGGCTGTTTTACCCTGAGGTAATTTCTACCAATTTTAATTGTCATTGTTATCACTTTTATTTCATAGTCCTTTAAATTTTTATCTAAATTTTCTCTCAGTTTTTAAATAAATATTCATAACTATATATTTCATCTTATTCTTGACTATATATATATATAAGAATTTTGAAGCCAGAACACTTGTTTTAGGCCATTTTGCCTCGAAGCAATCTGATGTATTGGGATGCATACATCACGTGACTTCACACACATACACACTCTCTGTATATATGTTTGTGTTCCCTAGACACAGGAACTTTTATTTGTTCTATTTTGTGCATTCTCACAAAAACATGTAAGATTCATTTACAACTGTACACTCTGTGTTATCAAGTATGTTTCTGACAAGAGGGAATTTCCATTTTGAGCAGACATTGATAAGAATCAAATCCTATGTTTACTATTTATAAATCTGATGATTGGAAGAATTTTCTACAGATGAAGTTGTTTATTCTTCTTTATCCACATATTTCCCACGCTGAGCAGTATAGGATACATTCATACCATTGTGTAACTTTTGTCCCTGCACCTTTGGGCCACAATGGATAATAATTGGTACAATGAGCAGTCCCTTTTGCACAAGGATGGCTAGCAATACTTTAGCTATACACAGAAGTGCCTGCAAACCACATAAATGTATCCTAGTAAACCCAAATTACATGCATCTCCAACTGAACTTTCAAGTATACATATTTCAAAAATGCCCATAGCTGCCCCAAACCACCTTAAATGGGAGGGAGGAGTATGATGGAGAGGACCCTGAATTAGAAAGAGAGAGCAGTCTTAAATAATTGTGGTTAAAATATTTTACTTTTGCAACATTTACAAAAATATATGCTATGTGAACACATCTTAGGACACTTTCCAGGCCTGCTTTCTTAGAAGGGGCCATACAGATCAGGGACCTTAACGTTTAAGTTATATTACCTTCCCAGCAAGTCTGTCTCTGCTCTAGAGAATGAAGCTCTGGTCTCCTTCTTGGAGAGGGTGAGAATGTACAGGAGCTGAGCATTTAACTGGGGCTCTGTGCAGAAGGGTTGGTGGTGGGGGTGACAGTGCTGTAAGATGACCTTTAACTCAGCTCCCTTTTTCCCCATCTGCTTCTTCACCTCCCCCTCCAGTCCCTCCAAGTTCTGAGCTTCCTGCCAGGTCTGCCGTGCCACTCTGTTCTCTTCTTCCAGACTTCCTCTCTGTAAGCATTATAAATCGTGGCTTCCCTCACTCTACTTGGTCAGTTACCACACCTGCATCTGCTTTCTGACTACTTTAAATCTCACGTACACCCTTGAATTAGCAGGTCATAGGCTGCTCTAATAGGACATGTGATCCTAGTCTCACCAAGCAGATTTGTTGATAGCTTAGTCCTTGGAGTCAGCATTTTTCTCCTACTGTGAATAGACATAATGAATTAGCATAAGGTGTGTTAGCTAGGAGAGAAAAATGGTAATGTGTATGTAGTCTCCCAAATACTAAATCCATTCCTATTGCAAAGAAAATGAAGAACAAAAACTCATATTCACTGATGTCACATATTCTTTTTTCTTTGTTCTGATGGGTTCATGCTTTTTCATTCCTTCTTATCATTTTAGAGGGTACTGGAGGAAGATAAATTATCTTTATTGGAATCATCTCTCCTATGAGTTCAAATTATTTTTTTAAGTGTCCAAAGCCAAATTTTCTTCTTTGCTCCAATCACAGAATTTGTACTAAATGCTAAGAGTCAGTCTTGCCCAATAGAAACTTCTTGAAAATCTAAGACCTCATGGATATGAGTTGGTTTTCAACTCTTTCAAGAAGCTGTTTTCAGTAAATATATCCTCCCATGGCCAGATCTATGCTATTCTACAGCTTACTTTCTATGGTGGTTCATATCCACTTTTCTACAAGTTGCCTGCAGCTCACACCAGCTGATCTTGACCTTAAAACAGAACCTGGGAGAACTTTAGGTCTCAGAACTGGGCATCTGAGCTCTGTGGGAAACCAGAGGCTAATGACTGCTAAGCAATTTGTTATTAGTTAGATGGTTAGCTTTGGCTAGATAACAAACTGAAAGAAAGGTCGTTTAGAAATTCCAAACCTGTTCTGAATTGTCTCACTTCTCAAAGATTCTTAGATTTGACATTGAAAACTGTGAAAAGAAGCAATATTTATTCTTCATGTTTACTGTACACTGTTGGTACACTGGTTGTATTTCTTAGCCACTATAAAAAGTATAAACCTCTAAACATGCTTTTAAAAATCTGAAGATCCGCCCAATTATTTGCTGGCTTGGAATTTGTTTTCATGTTACTACTAGTCCACAGGGTAAACCAAATAGCACAAAGTTTCATCTCATCTGCCCAAGTAGCATCACTTTGAATCAACTGCATGAGTAAAAGGTATTCACCCTGGTGTGTACATTTGGCTTTCCTGAAACTGATAAAACTAATATAAAAATTCCAACTCTCTAGGAATTCCTCTTTATTCAGAAACAGTGTTGTAAATTTTACTTTTGTGTAAATCTGGGCATGGTCTTACCATCTCTGATGAGCTAAAACACCACCATTTGGTGTAGAATTGTTACTTCAATAAAAGTATCACTTGTATTCAAGTTCATAATTAGAAAACTGCCTTGATTGATGAATTCAACAAATGTTTTTAAAAGCCTATTATGTGCCGGACATTGGGTTGTAATCGCCATGAGATTAGGAACTTCCTTTGTTCCGCACAACTGGATTTCTAGCACCATGGGCAGTAGCAAGACCAGAGAAGACCCTCGACAAAGCTGTTGTTATTGAATAGGTCAGAACTAATTGGAAGGCATAAATAAATATAGTCACATTTAATAGAAACTGAACAGAGGTGTACTTAGTGTTTCAGTTTCTTATTGCTGCTGTAACAAATCGCCACAAATGTAGTGGTTCAAAACAACACAGATTTATTATCTCACAGTTCTGGAGGTCAGAAGTTCTAAAATCAAAGTGTTGGAAGGGCTATGATTTTTCTGGAAGCTCTAGGGAAGAATCTATTTCCTTGCCTTTTTCAGCTTCTAGAGGCCACCTGCATTCTTCATTTGTGGCCCCTTCTTCCACCTTCAAAGCTTAGTGCTCACTCACGCTCACAGGTGTGATCTCAATGATCTCATTATCATATCTCTTTCTCTCACTCTGACCCTCTGGCTTCCCTCTTATAAGGACTCCTTGTGTATACCAGATAATTCAGAGTAACCTTTCTATCCCAAGATCTTTAACTTAATCACATCTACAAAGTCCCTTTCACCATGTAAGGTAACATATCCACAGGTTCTGGGGATTAGAATGTGGATATCTTTGAGGGGCCATCATCCTGTCTACCACACATAGACAGAAGAAAGGGGCTTCATCTCGATATGGGGAATCAGAAAAGGGTTTATAGAGAAGGTTATTGTTGACCCAAGTCTAGAAACATAAGCAGATATGGAAGAAAGAGTTTTACAGGCACAAGAAATAGCATGAGTACAAATAAGAAGACAGAAAACAGCAAGGTTTGTCCTATGACTTCAAGGAGTCTGGTAGACAAAGGCAATACATGTAACCTAAACATTCATGCCCCGGTAATACGCTGAAATAAAAAGAAAAAGAAAGAAGTCTGGTAGAAGTGTAGAACAAGATGGATACAGGGGGAGCAGGCACCGAACAACCACGACAACAACAAAAAGGTGAAAATACCCGTGGTGACCATTTCACCAAGAGTCTTGTAAGGCTTGCTAAGGAATTTGCACTTTATTCCATAAGCAAGTTGAACCCATGAGGAATTTTTAAGCAGCTTAGAATATTTTAATGGTTTCTCTCGTACTTTGGATAAAGTTTAACATCCTTAACACGGTGGCATGTTAGTACCCTTTGGGAGTTTGTTACAGCCTATCAGCCCTTTCTCAGAATAATATTTTTAAACACATAAAATAAAGTATTTAGGGTTACAAAAGAAACCAGTTTTATTGAAGTAAAAAGTTCTACCCATCAGCCTACTGGGAGTCTGTGGATCCCAGATTACAAACCACTCCAGGATCTGGCTTCTGCTCTGGCTCTTGCCCTTTTCCCATCTGGAGCTCAGAGCTCTGAGAACAATGGCTTGTTCTCTGCTTCATCCAAATGCTAAGTTGCTACTGCCTCCAGTCCATGGCACATGCTATTCCTTTTGTTTTTAGTGTTTTCCTTCTCCCCATCCACACCTGGACAACGCCTACTTGATTTGAATGTCACTTTATTAGGAAAATTCAATCACCCTCAGACTAGGGTAATTCCTCCATTACAATATGATATCATTCAGTAATTTTTCATAAAATTATTTATATAGTTATGTATGTAATTATTTACTAATTCCTGTCTCACCAATCATACAATAATTTCCATGGGAGCAGAGCTCATGATCTGTAGTCACAGTGCCTGACACATAATAGACACTCAGTGCATTCTTTTAAATACATTTTTTTTATTTTAAAACCGTTTAAGATTTACGGAAAAGTTACAAAGATATTATGGATAATTATCACATACCCAACACCCAGTTTCCCCTATCATTAATATCTTATATTATTATAGTCCTTTTATCACAATAAATGCATAAATGTTGATACATTATTTAACTGAAGCCCATACTTTATTCATATTTCTTTAGTTTTTACCTAATGTCATTGTTCTGCTTCAGGACCCATCCAGGGTACCATGTTATGTTTAGTCATTTTGTTTCCTTAGGCTCCTCTGGGATGTGACCATTTCTCAGACTTTCCTTGTGTTTGATGACCTTGACTGTCCTGAGGAGTATTTTGTTGGGATCTGTCTGGTGTTGCTCTCACGAGTACACTGGGGTTATGTGTTTTGAGGAAGGAGATCGCAAAAGTAAAGTGTCGTTCTCATCACATCATACCAAGGGTACATACCATCAACAGGACTTGTCACTGCTAGTGTTAACCTTGACTATCTGTTTTTCAGGTTTCTCCACTGTAAAGTTATTCTTTTTTTGCCCTTTTCATACTACTATCTTTTTGGAAAGAAGTCACTAGGCACAGCCCACTCTTAAGGAGTAGGAAGTTATGCTCTACCTTTTTGAGGGTGGAGTATATACATAAACTACTTGCATTGTTTTCTGCAAGGGACATTTGTCTATTCTCCCCGCTTTTTCATTTATTCGATCATTTGTTTATATCATATGAATTCATGGCCATTCTTTTTTTTTTTTGTTATTT
>VBSM01001562.1:9312542-9362645 GCA_008086735.1 Cheirogaleus medius
GCTGAATAGTACTCCATGGTATACATATACCACATTTTATTAATCCACTCATGGCCATTCTTTATTTAACTTGTCGCTCAAATTGTTCTAGCTTTCGCCATTGGGAGTTCTTTCAGTTGGCACCTGTGTCCTTTTGACATACCTCCATCATTGCATGTGCATGTGTGTATGTGTATTTCCCCTATACATCCTTACTTCCTGGCATGAGAAGTATATTTCCTGCCCTAATCCTAGAATTTGCCATTTTCGAAGGAGCCTGGTTTCTTTCACTGAGGAATCATAGTAAGACCAAGATCTGGGCACTAGGACTGCTCATTGCTGCTGGGCACACAGGGGTCATTGCTTATAGGTCCTTTCAGCTGGCTGAGCAAGGAAACATGTTTGCACACTAAGCCATGCATATATACACACCCATAACTATGTCTATACGTGACCTGTATCTACATTAATCTAAATATGAGTTCACACTGAGTCTCCAATTCTAATCCATTATTACAAGATCATTCTAGTCTCCTCCCTTTCGCTTATCTGTAACATCCCTTTGCAACAGTGAGAAACCCGGCTCCCACCATCTGCTGTCCACTTCCTTAGTTGTTCAATTCCATTATACCTGTACAGATGCTCCTTGACTTTATCAGGTTACTTCCCAATAAACTCATTGTAAGATGAAAATACTTTAAGCTGAAAATGCATTTGATACGCCTAACCTACCGAACATCCTAGCTTAGCCTAGCCTTCCTTAAATGTGCTCAGATTTACATTGGCCTACAGTTGAGCAAAATCATCTAACATAAGACCTATTTTATACAAAAGTGTTCAATAGCTCATGTAATTTATTGAATGTTGTACTGAAAGTGGAAATCAGAATGGTTGTATGGGCACTCAAAGTACTGAATGGGCACTCAAAGATTCTACTGAATGTGTACGCTTTTGCACCATTATAAAGTCAAAGAATCTTAAGTTGAAGCATTTCAAGTCAGGAACTCTCTGTATAATGGCTTCAAAATTGTTTATTCATACACCCATGGGAAAAACTTTATTAACTAAATTACAGTGCTATGTGCAATTCCTGTTGCTTGAGTCTTAAAGCATTTTGGAAATGCTCCAATCATTTCCAAAATTACTTGGGTCAGCACCTTTTTCTTTCACACCCGCCAGTGAAGTTATATCCCATATTTGTAATACAGTTAAATTCTTTTGTCACATATCACATTCCATCCTGTGACCTCCTTGACCTCCTAAAGGATTTTTAAAATTTGTATGGATTAATATTCACTCATTGTGAAGTTCTATTGGCTTGGACAATGCACAGTGTCACGTGTGCACCACTCCAGTATCACACAGAGTGGTTTCGCCATCCTAAAACTTAGCCTGTGCTTCATCTCTTCAATTCTCCCTTCTTCCCAGCACCTACATCCCTGACACACACCGTTTGTTCTCTATTTCTATGATTTTGCCTTTTCCAGAATGTCACAGAAATGAATGCATACAATATGTAACCTCAGAGTGGCTTCTTTCACTTAACAAAATGCATTTGAGATCCATACTTGTCTTTGCATGACTTGAGAGCTCGGGCATGTTTTTATGAGGACATATGTTTTAAAAGCAATTGAGTAAATACTAAGAGCACAATTGCTGGGTCATATGCTAAGACTATGTTCAGCTTTGTGAGAAACTGTCTCCCAAAGTGGCTGTTTCAGTGCATTTTTAAATGAATTATAAAAAGGTAATTCTGGTAACAATATGCAGGCTGCTGAAGGAGTTAAAATTTGGAGGTCGGATTTATTTAGGTGACTGCTGCACTGGTTCAGGTCAGAGATAATAATATCTCGAATGAGGAGCAGCTGGAAGGGGAGGGGACTTCCCAGTTTTCAACTCTTCACATCCTTGAAATTTAGTATCTACAGGATTTGATCACTAACTTGACCTGAGATTATGATGACGTATGGTGGCTCCCAGGCATCTGGTTCAGATAACTTAGTACATAGCAATAGAGAAGAGTAAATTTGGGGAGGAGTGGCAATTTGGGGAACGTTTTGATCTCATGAGCCTTACGTGCCCTGTCAGATTTCTCCAAGTGTGGGACTTTCCAGGGGAGATCTCATTAGACAATTGTCCCATGAGTCCTGAGTGCAGAAATCAAACCTGTTTATCAGGTGAGAAAGAAATAAAATTACTCACAGCTATAAAGAGGCCTATAGTAAATTCTAACTTAGCAAACTGTCTATTTCAGTTGAAGAAACGCAGTTTCCATTAAATTTAAACCTTTGCCATGTGATGTATTTGTCTGTTAAGTGACAGTGGCTTCACAATGAAGACAGATATCTGCATCTCCATCCCTGTGTGCCTGGTTGCTAAATTATTCTACCTGCCAGTCCATATAATTCAACCTCCATTTGCCAACTATCTTCTGAATATTTTTTATATTACCAATATTGTTATATTTTAGAACCAAGAGAGAACTTGGAGACCCTCTAGTTCAGCCACTTATTCTATGTAGTCGAACCTAATCAATTAAATTACTATGATTTTACTATACTTCCACACTTCTTATTAAATCAAGTAACTAGGTTCTCTTAAAGAAAAAGCAACATCCATACTGCGATTCATAGGAATAAGTTGTTCCAAACCCTAGGATGAAAGTATTGTTGCATTCTTTAAATTTTTCTACATCTAATTATATTTAGCTCCAATTCTCTGCCCACCAAAATTGGCAAGAAGTCCAGCATAAGCTTTTGGGGACTTCCTCCCTCTCTAGGGCAAGTTAGGTTCTAGAAAACAGGAGCAGGTGTGGATCACAGGTTTTGGAGGTTGCTGCTGCCCCTGTGCTTTGCAGAGGCCACTGAGGGCCCTGGCATGGCTCAGTCCTTTGTGGCAAACTCAGTCACTGAAGACCCTTGCCAAGGCAGAGCAGTTCATTCACAGGGCTCCCAGGCCCCCACCTCTTCCACATCTTGCTACCTCCGACAACTGCCTTCCAGAAGGTTCCTTACCACCCTCCCCTTTTCCATGTTCCCTTCCTGCTGCTACAACTCCACTGAGGTTAAATCATTCCCTTCCTTGCCTTGAAGCACAAAACCTTCATTTCATCTGACCTTCCAGACAATCCACTTTAATTATTTATAGACCAGGAATTGTAATTTCTGTTAACCTGAAAGGAAAACAAATGACTAAATCTGGCTGGTATGAGACTGACAAGTCAGGGACCACACACCCTGTGTACACAGGGCACAGCACCCAACAATGCCAAGCCTTTTGATTCAACAAGAAGCCAAGAGTACACTCTTTTAGGGCAATCTCTCAAATTTTAAAAGTTGGAAACTAATTCAAAATATTTCAAAATCCTGTTCAGACCAGACCAAAAATGCTAATAATTGATGGGCCACCATTTTGAAACCTGTTACCAGACCTTCTAAATGCATGATAAGGAAAGAGAACGCCTTTCTGAAAATTTCTACTTTTCAATCCTAGCACCTTTTCTCAACTTCTTGGAGTATAAAATAATGATAATGATAATAATAATTACAACCAAATGGAGTTAAGGGAAATTCACCAAACCTCAGGAGCGAAGGCTGAGTAATGGGTGATAGGATGCAGAGAATGTTTTATTTTTTAAATGAGTCTATAGCAGGAGAATTCATTTGAAAGTTAAATTTTCAACTTTGTTACATAACAACTTATAATCGTTCATATACACGACCTAATTTGAACATTTGAATGATAAATGCCTGTGTTAGGACATAAGGCTTTTGGATGAGGGCTGCCTTTTTTGCTTTCTCTTCTATTGAATTTTCCCATTGCTCTGCCCAGTGAATATTCAATAACTATCACTGTTATTGATGGATTAATAGAGAGGAGGACATAGATGATCTAGTTACTATTTCATGGTAATATACCCAGATGATTTAGTAATGCATTTCTGTTTGAAACCACATACATTTGCTCCTTGACTTACAATGGGGCTACATGCCAATAAACCCATTGTAAGTTGAAAATATCATAAGTCAAAAGTGCATTTAATACATCTAACCTACTGAACATCATAGCTTAGCCTCGCCTACCTTAAATTTGCTCAGAACACTTACATTAGCCTACAGTTTGCAAAATCATCCAGCAACACAGTATGCTGTAGAGTACCGGTGTTGCAACTCTCTGCAGCTGTCCAGCATGGCAAGAGTCTGTAATATCTACCCCATGTTGCTAGCCTGGAAAAAGGTCAAAAATCAAAATCTGAAGCATGATTTTTACTGAATGCATAACACTTTCACATCATTGTAAAGTTGAAAAATTGTAAGTTGAACCAACGTAAGTCGGGGGCCATCTGCAACCCTTTGCTAATGGTGGGGAGGGGGGAGAAAAAATTTCCTCATGTCTATTGAAGCATTTTATGAAAATCATTTGTAGGCACAGCAAAAATCCAATCACAGGACTCATGTAGCTGAGAGGTCTCTGCAAAATAAAGGTGTCTCTCTCATTGAAGAAAGGAGGAGTATGGGGCCCTTTCTTCCAGTTTTGGTGTGAGAAAAGCTGGCTTTTAACTTATTAAAAGAATCAGCATCTCTATGCCTTGAATTTCCAGAAAGTAAAAACTCATTTAAATTTACCTTGATCATAAAGAGACGCATGGCAAATCACTATGTATCTTTGTCTCTTTGAAATACAAAGAGCATTGTACTTAGTATTCAATGCACTATTATTGAACAAAAGCACACACTAGGAGGACTGTGGTGTACTACACTCAGAGGCCTCCTTGACTCAATGCACAGTGCATTCATTTCCTCATCACCTAATCAGTTCTGTCAAAATATTGCCCTACTTCACCTCTGTGGTATTCTTCTCCAAAACCCATCATCTCATTGTAATCATGAGAAAAACATCAAACTCAAATTAAAGGGCATTTTAAAATATATAACCAGAATCTTTCAAAACTGTCAAGGTCATGAAAAACAAGGGAAAATGGAGAAATTTCCATAGACCAGAGGAAATTAAGAAGATATGACAACTGAATGCAATGGGTATCCTAGATGGGATCCCGGAACAGAGGAACTGACATTAGTGGGAATACTTGTGAAATCCAAATAAAACCTGTAGTTTAGTTAGCAGCAATGTATTACTGTTTTGACAAATGTACCATGGTTAGATGAGATGTTACCAGTAGAGGAAACTGGTAAAGGGCATATGGAAATTCTCTGTAATGTCTTTGCAACTTTTCATAAATATATAATTATCCCAAAATGAAAAGTTTATTTAAAGCAAAAAAAGAATTTTAAATGCCCTAATGTTAGCTTCCAGGGTATCTTGTCTAATTTGGCTTCTTCAGTCAAGTAACTTAGTAGAAGGCATTAGACATCACAATAAAGCTCCAGGTGAACACTTTTGTTTTCCCTTACTTTGTGGCTCCCGGTGAGCCTGTCCTAAGTCAATATATTGGTCAGGAAGGAATTATTGGGTTGCAAGTGACAGAAATTTCAACTCAAATAACAAACAAAAACTGAGAATTTCTTGGTTCACATAATTGAAAATCGAGGGTGGTGCTGGCTCCAGAGAAAGGGGAATGATGGCACCAGTTCTTCCTATTCAGAAGCAGAGCCCTGCCTTCTGCTCAGTTGGCTTCACCCTGAAGCCCTTTATCATGACCCTCTGCAACACCAGGCTCACACTTTCTGGGTTCAAGTTCACTAGAAAAGAGAGTATGCTTCTCTTTTCCAATAGTCACAGCAAAATCTAATTGCTTCTCATTGATTCTGATTGGATCATGTGCCCAACCACAAACAAACCACTGTGACTATGGGTACAATGCCTTGATTGTCAAGCTTCAGCCACATGTCCACCCTTGAGGTGAGGGTGGAAACAACTCCACTGGAAGCTCATTGACTGATGGTTGTTCTGTAAAAGGAAAGGCAAACATTATTACAAGGAACAGAGTAAATGGATGTAGGATAGTAAAAGAAGATGTCTCCTCTCCCTGCAGTGTACTTTCCCTAACCTAGGCCACTCCAGATTTTTCTCTCTGGCTCACGTCAGTGCTTTTCTATAGAAAGGGAGGCATCCCAACTTCCAGGGACTTCTCCTGCCCACCTGTAAGTCACTTACCACACTGTCATGATGGACCATGGGTTTACCTGTCTCAGAAGGGTCAATGCTGGTATTGCGCAGTTAAACCTTCCTTCATTTCAGCTACCTTTTCTCACTTCCCCTGTCTGGTTGTTAATTTATTTGTTGTATTTGAAGTTAGTACTGTAGGCACTAATAGCCATTCCTATGTAGATGTGGCTTCATAGCCCTGTTATGAACCAACAACACATTCCTTACTACAGCTATTTTTCTATTAGTGACTTCAGCCCTTCTCTAGAAAAACTTGAGCTATTTCTCAATCGCATTTTTGTTTGTTTTTTTTTTTTTTTTTGAGGTTTGGATTAAAGAAAACAAAGTCATATTCTCATTGCTCTCTGTTGGGAAGGCTTTGTATTTGTTTGATGTTTCAGCTTTTGATGTTTCTGTTTAAAGTATTTCTTCTGCCCAGAATTTTTGACTTTGACTCACTTCTGCTTTCTTGTGCCACTTGAGCAAAACATGATCACATATTATTCACAGATATCCATACCAAGAGTGTGGGGTTGGGAGAGGGAAGCAGAGTGGACATTTCTGTCACCTGGAAGGCCATGTATAGTAGCCAACGGCTGTGCCTCGACCACATCTTTTGAATGTTCATTCTTCCTGTAAACTCTAATGTCTCCTATGGAAAGCACCTGAAATTGTCTTCCAGAAGCCTTTCTTCAACCACAGGAGGATGCTTGACCCACATGTGGGTAGGCCGGAAGTGCAAAAGAATTAATGTTTTCAGGAATAGGCCTAGAATTGTTAAATAAAGATCCCTGTTTCTTTTCCCTCAGTACCCTTTTCTCCTATAAAAAAAAATGCCATTGCTTTGTGGGGAGAAGTAGAAACAAAACCAGTCTCCCTCTGGGGGAGGAGTAGCACACAGACATGGATTCATCACTGTTAAGAGAGGGATAGAAGCAAAAACTCTCTGCTGAGGAAGGGGCAGAAAGCCACCTTGGGTGCAGGATTCTGTGTCAGTAAGCAGAAATTGGTTACTACTGGGGTGGGGCAGAAAACTATTTCCCACCCAAGACTAACCACAGATACAAGGCAGAGGTTAGCAGCAACAGAGGAGTGGGACAGGAATGTTGAAAAAGTACCAACCCCAAGGACAAGGTATAAAAAGGTCTGCTTAAGACTGAGGCTAAGCCAAAAAAAGATCCCCCTCTGTTCCCACTGTGATACAAGCACTGAGCAATAAGCTATAGCAGTCAACCACAGGGGAGGGGCAAGAACATGCAGAGAGACCCATCCCACATGCGGGAGAGACTGCTGGAAGCTGAAGATAAAGCAGAAGCACTGAGGGAAAGTGCTCCAGCAAGCTAGTTTCCACTCTAAGTGCAAGGCAAGAGAAGCAAAACTCTGGAGAAATGTGAAGCTTGTGGTGAATGGAGGGTAAAAATAGCAACAAGAAAATTCAAACTCAGCCCAAATCCTGACTAGTTTGACTCTATACCATGTGCTAAGGCCCTGACAGAAAAAGAGGTAGGCAAATTGCTGGGTGTAGATACTATATAACCCATTCTCTCTTGTTGTATATAAATGATTCCTGGTGTTTAATTTAAAAAAAAAACGTGTATATAAAGAAGTAAAAATAATTAAGAGATAAAGCTATCAATAGAACCAGATTCAGAGATGACCCAGATGTTGAACCCATCAGTCAGAGACTTTAAAACAATTATAATTATTATGGTAAAAGACTTGGTAGAAAATGTGGACAGCTCTCACACACACAAGGGGAATTCCAAAAGAGAGATAGAAACTATTAAAAAAATACCAATTGAAATACTACAAATAGAAAACATAATATCAAAGATGAGAAATTCTATTGGCAGGCTCATCAGCAGACTGGGCAGAACAGAGGTATAAACCAGTGAAGATAAGAGTAATAGAAACTATTCCAAGGAAACACAAAGAGAAAAAAAAATTAAGAAAAAAAAAGAACATAGCATCCAAATACTGTGGCACAATATTAACATTTTAACATATCTGAAAATGGAATTCCAAAAAGAGGAAAGAAAATGGAGCAGCAGACATATGTGAAGAGATAATGTCTGCAAATTTTCCAACATTAATAAAAGATGAATCACAGACCTAAGAGGCTCAGAGAACCACGAACAGGACAAACACAAGCAAACAAATATACATCTCACTAATCAAACTGCTACAAACTAAAGACAGCGAGAAAAACCTTTAGTCAGCAAAAACAAAAAGAAACATTACATACAGAGAAACAAAGAATTACAGCAGACTGCTCATCAGAAACTTTGCAAGTTAGAGGGCAATGAAACAATGTCTTTCAAGTGCTGAAATAAAAAAATTGCTGACCCAGAATCTTATACCCACTGAAATTACGTTTCAATAATGAAAGTGAGCTAAAGGTATTTTTTTTAGATAAAGGCTAAGAGAATTCACTGCTAGTGTATCTGCACTAAAAGAAATGTTACAAGAACTTCTTCACACAAAAGGAAAATGGTACCAGATGGAAATTTGCATCTATATTTAAAAATGAATATTATCATAAATGGTAAAAAATAAGGGTATATATAAAAGATATTTTTCTTAACTCTAAAATCTTTAAAAGACAATTAAGACAAGGGTTGGAAAACTTTTTCTGTAAGTGGCCAGATAATATTTTAGGATTTGTGTATAATATAAGGTCTCTGTTGTATGTTCTTTGGTGGTGGTGTTTTTTATACAACCTTTTACAAATATAAAAGTCATTCTTAGTTCACAGACTATATAAAAACAGGTCACCGGCAAGATTTAGCTTACGGGTCATACATTTCTGCCCTCGATAAAAAGGAAAATAGTAACTATGTACTGGGGGCCTATTTGTAGAAATAAAATGTTTAGCAACATGGGAGGAGGAAATAGGGTGAGAGTGGGAAAAGAATATACAATGTTTCAAGAATTTTACACTACAGGAGAAGTTGTATAACAATGTCTGAAGATTGACCATGATAAATTAGAGATATATATATGGTAAATCCTAAAGCAATCACTAGAAAAATAAAAAGTAGAGATTAAATAGAATTATAAAAAATATTTAAATAATTTAAAAAAGACAAGAAAAGAGGAAAAAAAAAACAAAGAGCAGATGGGACAAATAACTGGAAAGATGGTAGGCTTAAGCCCAGCCATATCAGCATTAGATTAAATATAAATAATCTAAATACCCCTATTAAAAAGCAAATATTTTCAGACGGAATTAAAAAGCAATACCCAACCATATGTTATCTATAAGAAACTTACTTTAAATTTAAGGACACAGGTAGGTTTAAAGTGTAAAGATGGAAAAGGTAAACTATGCAAACCTAATTTCTACAAAAACTGAAGTGGCTCTATTAATACTAGACAAACTAGATTTGAGAACATGTAAGACTACCAAGAGTAAAGACAATACATTATGATAAATGGGTCAATTATCAAGGAAACATAATAATACTAAATGTTTATGTACCTATTAACAGAGAATCGAAACACATGAAGCAGTAACTGATAGGATTGAAAGTAGAAATAAACAAATCCACAATTATGGTCAGAGACTTTAACATTCGTCTCTCAGCAATCAATAGAACAAAGAGAAAAATCAGTAAGGATATAAAAGAAAACAGTATCAATCAGCTGAACATAATTGACATTTATAGGACCCTCTACCTAATAATAACAGAATACACATACATTTCAAGTGCACGTGGAATATTTACCAAGACAGACCATAGTGTAGTCCGTAAAGCAAATCTCAAAAAAAAAATTGAAAGAATTAAAATCATATAAAGTATGTTCCCTGACCACAATGGAATTTAACTAGAAATCAATAATAGAAAGCTATTGGGAAAACCCTAAATACTTGAAAATTAAACACACACTTCTACACAACTCATGGGTCAAAGAAGAAAACACAAAGCAAATTGGAAAATATTTTAGTTGAATAAATATGAAACCAAAACATATCAAAATTTGTGGGAAGTTGATATAACAAAATTTTTGAGTTGATACTATGACCTAGACACTGTTTCAAATATTAGCATTTTATTAGTGCAAAAACACTTTGGCCTTAAAGGCTTTATATTCTAGTGGGGGGAGAACCATAAACAATAAACATATTTAATGAATAATCTTGAATGCTAATATATGGTGCATGCTTTAAACAAGAAAAAGTGAAGCCGTGTAAGGGAAATTGAAAGAGGAAGGTGCAGTTTAAATTGGATGGTCAGAGTAGGCCTCTTTTGAAGGGGACTTTTGAGCAAAAACTTGAAGGAGTTGAAGGAGTTAGCCAAATAGTTATAAGAGGAAAGAACATTCTAAGAGTGAGAACAGCTAGATCAAAGTCCCTAATGTGAGAGCATACCTGGCATGTTCTAGAACAACAAACACATCAGTGTGGCTGGAACAGAGTGAGAGAGGTGAATAGGAAGAGAGAAAGTCTCAGACCTCACGTGTGGTCTGACGGGTGATTGGAAGAGCTTTGGCTTTAACCCTGAGTGATAGAGAATCCACTGCAGGGTTTTGACCAGAGAAGTGACATGTTTCCTTCTGGAATAAACGATAGGTGATAACAGTGAAGGAAGGGAGACCAGAAAGAAAGCTCAAGCAATAATGCAGGGAGTTACTGCAATAAATGAGGAGAAGTATCAGTAGCTTGGGCCAGGGTGGTAGGAGTAGAGGGAGTGAGAATTGGTTGGATTCCAGATATATTTAGAAGAAAGAGCCTGCAAAACTTCCTGATGTAGATGAGATGCTGAAGGAAAATGAGAGTCAGGGATGATTCAAGGTGTTTAGTCTGAACAATTGGAAGGATGCAGTTGTCATCCATGAAATGGTTAAGGCTGCGGGTAGAACAGGCTTAGAAGTAAAATACAGAGTTTAAGTTTTGAACGTAATAAAAATGTGGAGACGGCAGCTGAATATAGGTGTCTGGTGTTCAGAAAAGTGAGATCTCAACTGGAGGTATAAATTTGGGACTGTCAGCATATAAACCATGTATCAGTCAAGGTCCTGGCAGGAAATAAAAGGTAAATTCAAACTGAGTAATTGAGAAGAAAAATATTTACAAAGGTATGGGGTAGAACTTACAGAGATCAACAAGGAATGGCAGAGTAGCCCAGAGGTATTACAGCCCTAGTGTGAAAAGGCAAGGGAAGGAGAACTCATTAGACCTGAAGGGGGCGGCCATAGGGAGAGGGTGTCCTGACAAAAGAGATCCCCGCCTTCAATAGAGGGATGTAGTAAGTCTGTGGCAATCCCACAGGGAATAAATACTCTGACCTGTCTTTCCTTCTCCCCTCCTATCTCCTGCCAGTGCCTCCATAGGCCAAACCCAAGCAAAAATTAAAGTTCAAGGGAATGTGTTGCAGTGCCTTCCAGGAGAGCAGGGTGGAAAAGGGTGGAGAGAGAGACTAGAGAAGTCAACAGAAAATATGAAGCATCGATATCATTTAAAACCACGAGTCTGGATGAGATGAGCAAAGAAGTATATAAATGTATAAAAAAACCAGGAAGAGTCAAGATTGAGAGCTCTGGGGCATTCCAGCGTGAAGAGGAGCTGAGGAACAGTGGTGACGAGGAAAGTGCAGGAAGCCCAAAAGCATGGTTCTGGGAAAACAGTGATTCAAGGAAGAGGAAGTATTTTGTCAAAAGCTGCTGGTAGATTGGGTAAGATGAGGACTGAAAGTCTGGTGAATTTAGTCACATGGAAGTCATTGGTGACCTGAACAGGAGCAGTCTGGGCAGAGGAGCGGGAGCAAACACCTGGCTGGAGTCAGTTTAAGAAAAAAAAATGCAAGAGGAATTGATGGAGCTCAGTGCTATTTCAAGATGTTTTTCTGCAAAAAAGAACAATAAAAAAAAAGGGATGGCAGCCGTATGGGAGGCAGAGCGAGGAGTAGGCTTTGTTTTGGGCATTGTTTTGTTTTGTTTTGTTTAGTCTTTTAAAGGAGAAGAACTAACACAATATTTGCCTTCTGATGGGCACGATCTAATAGACAGCTAACTAACGGCTGATGCAAGGAAGAAATGCCACGCCACTGTCCTCCCAAAGGAGAGAGGGATATGGCACAAAAGCACACATTACAGAAAATATTTGCATAGACCTCACAGGCCTGCTGTGAGGAGTGAAAGAAATAACACATGAAAAGCAATTGCTTCTAGCACGTAGAGAGAACTCAACAAATGTTAACCATTACTTATTATTTTATTAACTTCTCTGGGCCTCATTTTTCTCATCTATGAAAATAAGCCAGCATACATTTCCAACAAGCTGGCATCCAGTTCTAACAAGCTGTTAGATCAGATTACTCAAGAAACTGCACATGATGTCTAAAGAAGACCTAATCTCCAAGCCCAGATCACAGGAGATCACCTTGTAATATTTATGATGAAGCCAAAACACAACATAAATATATACAACCATAAGTGCAAATTTTTAATGGTGTACACCAAGAGGAAATTATACTGCCACCAAGCCTATCGCTGTAGCAGGAAAATGGTTAAGAAAGAGAATTCTCACAGCACCTGAGTTTCTAAGACTCTCTAAAAGCAATTGAGCCTGCACACTCCAATTGTAGACTCAGTTGCTATGTAAACTGTGCTTCATAAGGCATTTAAAGACTTAGCACAAGTGGCTTGAGGTTTAATCTTTTAATTCCATTGCTCCATAAGTTCCTTGTAGGTTCAGTGAACAAGGAATTCAGACATAATATTAGAAACCCATTTTCAGGAAAAGGCTTAGGCATGGAAAAAATGTGCTGCATTTTAGCACACAAAAGAGACTCCAGGCTAATCTCTAGATTTACTCAGTCTAAGGGATCCCACTGCAAAGACACATGCTTACACAGTAAATTGTCTGGGGTGTATTTCCCCATCCTCCATCCCCCAACCCCCACCGACCAGCACCACCAGAGGCCTCCTTTATTAAAGAGCTTGTGTAGATGGAATATGTTCACAGACATGCCAATTTGGGTCATTTCCTCCTTGATAAAAGGCTCAATTCACTGTGAAACATTATGTGCCACTTAGGTACTTGGGGACATTTGCACTTTAGAAGAGTAGAAATAGTCAAACGACCACATTATCAAACACAGTATGCATGTTTGAACCACTTGTCACCTAGCCAAGCATAATGAAGGCCACCAGCTCTCCCGAGGTGTCCCTGCTACCTGAGAGACACACGCAGGACCCTGGCTGCGATGCAGCTTAGAGCCTGGCAAAAGCCACGCATGACAGTGTTCTCTGACGATCTCGATCTTGAGAATGGGTGGTGTGAAGACTCAGTAAAGTCATATAATCCACAAGGGCAAACAGGCATGTTTGGATGACATTTAGGAGCCATCTTATATATTGAATATGAGTATATTAGCAGTACCATAATAGATGGAGAAATACAGTGTCAGGAAAAACAAATCACAATTCATCCAGCCTGAATAACCAGAGCTTGGCTTGTTTACATATATCAGATTTGACTTTATTTTTTACGAGTCACTTGAGGGCAAAGCACATTTTATATTGGATCTTGACGAAGTGCTGAATTTGCTCTTCTTCCTCTTTGCCTCCTCCCCTTGGGAACTTAGTGAGTGACTAAATAGTCGTGATACCCCTTAACACTTTTCTAAAATAACTTACCAGCATTTTCTTCAGATTTTAATTTTCAGTTCCTTTAACTGTTTAGTAACCGGAGGCCATTAGGCCAGGATTTCGGAAGCCGGGGAGCCATGGGCAAAGTCGCCAGGACAGGGAGGTTGTAATGAGCTTGTAGCTAACACACGGTGTCCTCAATTCATACTTTTGACAAAGAAAGTGATTATCTTTACCTACATTTTCCATCTGTAAAAATCCAACGATAATCCCCTCAAAGGAGTGTTGCAAGAATTGATAAAATGTTCAAAAATCTCTTGGCATTTCTAGATGACAAATTTCACCACTATTATTCTGCATTATCATAAATGCTATATTTTATTTTGATAATGTCACTATCAAAGATTTTTCTTCTTCCCTCTAGTTGTAGGTATAATAGGATTTTAAAAAAAAAGAAAAGAAAAAATCTGAGGATGCAGTCAGAGAGGAAAGCATTTTTGGTATAGTGAAGCAATTTTACCATGAGTGTCATCAGGGTATAAAGGAGAGAGACAAATTGTGGCAAGTTTTATCACATCAAGATAATTAAGCCAATTTTCACTAATGCTTATAAAACTTTGACACTGAAACAAGAAAACTCTTTTAAATAAAGTTTTCTATTAGAACCTTTATTATATGTATCCTGTTATGACAAGAGGTTGGATTTTTCATCTCGAGTTTATCACATTGATGCTCAGACCTGCATAATCTTGGTAACTAAGCATGCTAGGGTTGCCAGCTTCAGCAAGTAAAAATACAGGACGCCAAATTAAATTTGACTTTCAGCTAAATAACAATTTTTTTTTAGTATAAGTATGTCTCATGCAATATTTGGGACATACATAAACTATGGTACTTAAATGTTTAAGTATGTGAAATTCAAATTTAACTGGGCATTGTGTCTTTTATCTGCCAACCTAAGCATGCTGGGTTTTTCTAATAAATCTGTGGGTATGGGTTAGCTGGGTTTGTCAGAGGTAAGGGGACCAGGACTGGATGCTACCTGAGAAATACAATCATAGTATAGAAGGTCATAGTTAACCCTGGTGAAACCTAACTTGATATCAGCATACAAAATATTAGCAGCAGGGAGGGGTTGTGGTGGCTAGGAGGAAGAGCTTGTGCCCCAGCTCTGTACTCACGCTCAGTAGAGGACCTGTGTAGGTTTGATGCTAGAGTCCAGGAAGCAGCGGCCTGGGGACTCACCTGGGAATCCTGGCCTTGGGCAGACCTTAACCTGCCAAGCTGATTCTGATAGATGTGGCCAGTTTAGCTCTTGCAGCTAGATGAAGCTACAGCAGTGCATGCAGCACAATGCTTAAAAGTTCTCATATTGTAAATTTCAGTGAGGCACTATGATTATTCTGATATCATGTTTCATATTTTGCCAGTATAAAATCAAGATTAAGAGTGCTGGCTTTCAGATCAAATTAACTAGGATTGAATACTGGATTCTCCTTCCTGATACTGAGCAAGTTTGTGCACTCCAAATGCAAGCTCCTCATCTGTAAATAAAGATAATAAAATTACTTCACAGGGATGCTGGGAAGATTAAACAAGGTAATTTCTAACCTTCTTAATACAGTTGTCTACTATAGAGGAAAAGATCAGTAAATAGTACCTATGTGCTATTCTAAGCTTTTTAAAAGGGTCCAAGTCTTAATCTGAACTGAATGTTACAATAAGAAGCCCTGTTATAGCTGTGAACCTAGTGGTATTATATTTACTGACAGTCTTTGATGAAAAAATCCATAGCAAGTGTTAGATTGGCCCTTAATCATTACCATCCTTTTAAGGCAAAGAAGCTGTCAGAGTCCATTGATTAAACTTCCTGTTACATAAGCTATAACCCATAATTATTGACAAGAAAAACTTCTCTGATTAACTGAATGTATGAGCTCAAAATGAAGAAAACCTTTTAACACAAAATAGGTATTTTTGTTGATCAAACTGAGTTATTTCATTGATTCTTCAATAATATATTTCCAAATGTATGTAACTGTCACTTTTTCAACACTTCTCGAGTTCTAAGAGCCTATACATGTAAAGCAGTGGTTCTTACTCAGGCTGTACATGAACATCATCTGAGAGAGTTTAGAAAAACAAATACAAAAAACCCTAGAAAGTGATCCACCCCAGACCAATTGAATTAGAATCTTGAGGTAAGGCATGAACATCAGTATTATTTAAAAACTGTCAGATTGTAACAAGAGGCCACTTTTAAAACAGTGGGTAGAAAAAAGAACATGGGTTTTTGAGTAACACCAGACTAGGTTCAAACTCAAGTCTCTTTGTAACTGTGTTACTGTGTACAATTTACTAATTTCTTACAACGTCAAGTCCCTTTGTTAGAAAAATGGATATACTTATTCTCCTAAGGATCCATGGAGGTACTACCTAAATGGAAGTTATTATTCTATGGTTTGCATAGTAGAAGACGGCATTTTTTTAGACATTCCTGGCCAACCAGAGCATCTTTCTTTTCGTGCAAAAAGACTGGCAAATCACAGCATGATAGTTTTCATTTTTTTTCAGTGTTTGTCTCGACTGTTCATTTTTTTTGTTGCATGCTTGGAGTCTGGTTCTTGCTGCAAAAGAAAAATTTTTGTTTTTGCTGTTGTTGTTGCTATGATTTGTTATCTTACCACTTTCCAGAGCCATTTCTGAAGCCTGGACCTGAAGAGCTGAAGATGTTGGCAACAAAGAAAGGAACTTAGTTTTACTACACTATTGTTTTTTGGGTTTTTATGCTTCTTGACTTTGATTTTATAAGCAGAAGAACATCTCGTGCTGTGCCATGCTTACTGGTGAGCTGTCATTTTCTTCTTGTAATGCTAAATTTTACAAATTTGAAGGTTGATTCTCATACTTACTACTTTATCTCATGGTAATCTCTAACCCCTCTATAAGGGTAGTTATTATTACCAGGTTGGCTTGTGCATCTTATGTACATACAAGATGTCAGTAAACTATGGCCTGTGAGCCAATCGCCTGTTTCTGTAAATAATTTTTTTGTTTGTTTATAGCCCACCCACTCATTTACATATCGTCTATATCTGTTTTCATCCTAGAGCACCAGAGATGAGTAGTTACAACAGAGACCATACGGCCGGCCCTCAAGTATAAAACATGTACTATCTGATCCTGTAAGAAAAATTTTGCCAATGCCAGTTTTAGACAATTATCTTCTAAGTTAATTAAAATTAAGAAGGAACATCTTTTATATTTACCATTACTACCATCTTTTAAACTTTTACTTCTTTATGTAGATGCAAAATTTTTTAGCCTTCACTTCTTTATGTAGATACAACTTTCCACCTGGTAAAATTTTCATTCTACCTGAAGAACTTCTTGTAACATTTCTTGCAGGACTCTAGCAGTGATTTTTCTTTGTTTTTGTCTATCTAAACAAAAGTCTTTATCTCACCTTCATTTTTGAAAGATATTTTTGCTAGCTATAGAACTTTGGGTTGACAATATTTTTTTCTTCAGCACTTTAAAGATGTTCCTCCATGTCTCCTGGTTTGCAAAGTTATTGACAAGAAGTTTGATATAATTCTTTGTTCCTCTGTATGTAATTTCTCTTTTTTCTTTGGTTGCCTGCAAGATTTTGTCTTTATCTTTGGTTTCTAGGAGTTCAACTATGTGTCTACAGGGGTGTGTGTGTTTATCCTGCCTTGGGTTCTTGGATCTGTGATTTTTTAAAATTTATGTTGGAAAATTCTTGATTATTACCTCTTCAAATGCATCCATTGGCCAATTCTCTTTTTTCTTCTAGAACTCAAATTATGTATTAGACTATTGGATATTGTCTTTGAGCTCTTGAAGGCTCTCATCTATTTTTTTTTTCACTCTTTTATCTCTTTGTGTTTCATTTTGGATAATTTCTACTGACCTATCTTCAAGTTCAGTGATATTTCCCATAGCTGTGTCCAATATGCTTTAAGCTCATTAAAGGAATTCTTAGTCTCTGATATGTTTTTTATTTCTGGTGTTTCCATTTAACATTTTTTATAGTTTAATCTTTCTCCTGAAATTCCTCATCTGTTTAAGTATATTGTCCACCTTTTCCACTAGATCTTTTAATATTAACTATAATTATTCTAAAGTTCTTGTCTAAAAAACAGCCCAATATCTGGGCTATCTCTGAGTATGGTTCTGTTGATTATCACTTGGCAATGAGTTTTTTTTTAATTGTTGTTGTTTTTTTATGGGTCTTGTAATTGTTGATTGAATGCAGGATATTGTATGTAAAAGGACAATAGAGACTGAGGGAAATAGTGTCTATGTCTAAAACTGTCCACTTTTCATCCTCTGTCAGACTTGTAATGTGAGAATTGAGTCAATCAAGTGAATAAGTGAGCTGGTTGGGTTTCATTGTGACCATTGCTACTCCCAGTTCACCACAGGTTTCAAATACCTCCTGCATTTGAGGTATTTTAAATACCTCAAATATTTGAGCTCACATTCAATTCAATTCCTCATGTCTGGCACTTCCAGTTATTTGAAATTGATACATTGGCCCCCACTTGGTTTTAGGAATTCATAAAAATTTTAGGCAATTTCTTCTTACTCACTTACATGCCAGTTACTTCTTCCTCCCAAGGTTTACCAAAGGTGAAATAATTTATGTACCCTGCCTTTAAGACTTCAGCCTTTTGATGGCTTCAAGAAAAGTTATGATTTTATAGATTATTTGGATTTTTTTTAGCTTTTTGTTGTTGTTAAGATGGGAACAAAACTCTCTTGTGCCTTTTTACATTTGGTGGAAATAAAACCCTTCTCTTGATTTTACATTGTTAGAATATTCACATATACCTTATTCTTTTTAACTGTGGCATTGAATTCTGGAGCGAGATGTGTCATGGGCCAAAGAATTTATCCCAGTAGTTCAAATAAAGAGACTTTAATGAAGGACTTTTCACAGAGGTGTGGACAGGCTCAAGGGATTTATCAACTTCCTTGAGAATTCTCATATTTGTGCATGCTCCTTAATCTCTAGATGTATGTAAGTCTGCTATTGATTGTATTTCTTTTCTTCAAGGCAGATGTATTATGGTTCTACAGAGAAACTGAACCAAGAGGAGATGTGTGTGTATCTGTGTGTGTGTATATATGTATGTGTATCTATTCCCTATAAGTCTCTTTCTATATATACATTGAAACAGAAAGGAATTGGCTCATGCAATTACGGAGGCTGGAAAGTCTCAAGATCTGAGTTGGCAAGTTGGAGACCCAGGAGAGCTGATGGTTTAATACCAGTCCAGAGGCCAGCAAGCTTGAGACTCAGGAGGAGCTAATGTTTCAGTTTAAGTACAAAGGCAAGAAAAAGCCAATGTCCCAGTTTGAAGGCATTCAGGCAAGAATTCTATCCTACTTGGGGAAGGGTCAGTCTTTTTGTTCTATTCAGACTTTCAACTAATTGGATGAGGCCTACCCACATTAGAGAGGGCTGTCTATTTGACTCAGTCTACCAATTTAAATATTAATCTCATCCAAAAACACCGTCATAGATGGACCCAGAATAGTGTTTGGCCAAATGTCTGGGTATCACATAGCCCAAACATAAAATTAACCATCATGGCAGGGAATAAGAGATGTGCTTATTTCAATTCATGAGACATTTTATCTTTGATTATTGTTATTCTCTGAAATCTAAGAGCTGATGACCTACTTGGGTAATATGTGCATGTGTTTGTATGTATGTATGTGTGTGTATATGTATACATGTATACATTTTTTTTTTGACAGGAAACAAAATCTCTATATCAAAGAACAGACAGACCATTTATTATTCACTAAGCATCTTAGCCCTGAGCCTCAATCCCCACAGGGCAATGCAATGAGAGCCTGATGTCACCCGGCTAATGCAATGGGATTGTGCCACAGGAGAGGAACCCTCAAACTATGAAACTCATAACATCTATAGACAGCTGACACATCTGCTCATTCTCCCCTCCAGAGAAGGAGAGCAACATTTACTCTGGAATGTAAACAAATCTCTGAGGAGGAGAGAGAATGGTCTCAACTTACCTTTATCATGGAATGTAAGCAAATGGTGCCAGAGGAGATAAATCTATAAATCTCTGCAGAGCAATGCATTGTCTCTAACTTCCAAGGCATGTTTGCCTTTCAAACATTCAATGCAATGATCTTCTTTCATTATTTCCTCTCAGTGATTATTCATTACTAAAATTTCAGTTCACTGGGCCAAAATAATTAACTTTAAGTTACCAGAAAACTTTTATAAAATCATAAATAAAGATCATTTTTTTTCTTTAGTAGGCTTTTCTAATTTTTAATTCATTTCCCCATTGATGAACAACAAATGTAGATGGACTTAGAGGTCCATCTTCTTTCTTTCAATAGTTCAGGCCAGAGCTGGGTCAGCTGGACTGAGCTTGTCTGCAGAGGAATAGTAAAGATTTTGGCTGATGTCAACATTCTTGGTAAGCAAGGCTGTTCCCAGGGTCCAGTATACATACTTCCTAGGGCTTTTCTTATGCCTGGAGATCCCTTGATATATTTATTTCAACTTAGAAAAACTAGATGTTCCCAACTCCTTCAAAGCTGACCTATAAATAGGTACTGTGATATGGGGGCAGGGCTCAATTTTGTTCTTGGAGTGCTCTCTGCCTGCTGGCCAACACAGGCCCTTCTCTGCTGGAAACTTGTCCATAATGGTTACAGAATACTTATGTCTGGAATGTGCTGTGGAATAATTGAAGGGTCAGGGGATTGCATGCACTTTGCTACTTCTCTGTTTTTAAGTTATTCTTCCATCAACACATTTTCTATCTACGTTGTGTATTGCTAGTAGTACATAATTGTGACCACTCTGCTTGACAGTACAGTGAAGATTTGTATATGTTGGAAACCAACGGTAAGTTCTTTCTTTAATCATTTTTCCCAATTCCTTTTCCTAAGAGACATAGAGTTTCCCTGCAATCAGACAGCCCATATCCATTCTCTTCAAGCTGAAACCACCTCATTCCACTTATCCTAAATGGAAGTAATGAAATTACTGTTCTCCTCAATATTCTAATTAAAATTCTTTGTTATGTAGCTTTCATCAGTTTCTAGAAGATTCTGTGAGACTTCATCCTTTTGATTGTCTAATTTTGTGGGATATAATTTTTAAGTATAAAGTTTTTCTTTTTCACAATTACAATTATTGAACTGCTTTATAAATATTTTAGTGTACGGTCAAATGCATTTTGATCACATTTCCAAGTAGAAACTATTAGTGAGTAAGCAAAATGAACTGTCCTTATAACCAATATCACAGCTATTTTTAAGGACTAAATATGCCTCCTAATTTTAAGGTTTTTTTTAATCTAAAGAATGTACATTATCAGAAAATCAGAATCATTGTTTCTAATCTCGAGTTTCATACGACTGGCATCTTTATCTCCAGAGGTGTTCCATGCTTCCCTGGGTGGACTGTCCACTGGGGAGGGGAAGGGTGTCAGGCTACAGTGGGGAGAGGGAATCCTGTGTCCTTTTGCTGTTTTAGACACATACTGTGGCTTCTGCTCTTAAGATTAAAAACCTCCTCCCACACCCTGTGCCATCTGCCTTCTTCATTCATATTCACTTTCACTCTTCTCTCTGTTTTTTTCTTTCCTGAGGTCCTTTTCTCTTTGTCCTGGCCAAAGTTGTGGTGGCAAGTAGATATGCTTGTATGGGAAGATGGGAAACAGTTTAATATGTATTTATTCTCCAGCCTTCATCACTGCCAGAAACAGTGACATTTGTTTTCTCAGCTCACTCTTTCATAGTAGAAATCAGAAAATTCTGTTTGTCATCTTTTTTGTCAGTTCATAAATTACACAGTAGGTACATTGAGTCCCGTTATATTATGCTTACTTGTGAACTCTTTTGGTTACCACATAATTATCTTGGGAAATAATCTGCAGTTCTTAAAACGGGCTGAAAAAAAATCTAGTATAACCAGTTGTCTTTGAATTTGAGAAAGTTCCAGCATTATGAAGGAGTACTGTTTGGCACTTGAAGATGCCACCAAGTATTTCAGGGACTCATTCTCGTTCGTCATTGTCAGCTATTTATTGAACAGCCAGAGTTCATAATATTGTACAATAGAGCCTAGCACTGGGTCTTGAGCAAAATATACAATAAATCCTGACAGCTTTTAAAAAATGGCTCACAAGCTGCAATTTATTAGGAAATAACAGAAATCTGAAATATTTTTCTCTCCAAATAAGTCCACAGTGACTGTCCCAAGTGGTATAATTATATCATTAATTTGTGACGATGCCACTTTTAAGTCAAGTAGGATCTCATAAATTCCAGCTTAATTTGTAGGTGGGGGGTGGGTGGTGACGTATGTGAGAAAAACTTGAGAAAATCTGCTGAAAAAAGAAAAACTCAATCAACACAGGTGAGAATAGTAGAATCAAGGCCCACGTTTACTTTTTAAAAGGTCATTAAACCCTCATTTGAGACTAGTTGGAGACTAGTTAATACTTCCAGTTGTTAAAGTTTAAAGCCCTAAAGCCACTTTATTTAACATATCTATTTAAAGTAGGGGATGGATAGAAACCCCAGGGTTTAAATACCTCCCAGGTAGCTTGTGCTCTGTGTGCCTGGGGCACAGTGGAGGGGGGTGGGCGGAAGTAGGGTAGGTAGACAAGAGATGTTTATTTTATAATTTACACGGCTATAGGAAGTCTTTTGAATCACTAATTGAGGGTCCAGATATTAAAAGTAGGTCTCTGCAGGGCAGGGCTTTGCAGGATAGGAGATTAAATGCATTAATAGTGGGTAATCAGGATGTGAGTGCTGGATGTCTCCAAGTCAGATTTGAGGATCATATGGCCTAGAGGGTGCTGAGCAGTTTAGAGCCCTCTATGATCTTGAAATCCTAAAATTCTGCATTCTTTACACTATACATCGGACCCCTGCAGATACCAAAATCCAGAGATGCCTCAGTCCCTTATATAAAATGCTGCAGTATTTACATATAACCTATGCACATCTTCCCATATACTTTAAGTCATCTCTAGATTACCTACAAAACCTAATACAATGTAAACACTATGTATATATTTGTTATTTTGCTTTTTTGTTGTTGTGTTTTGTTTTTGTTTTCGTTTTTGTTTTTTTAGAGACAGGGTCTTGCTGTCGCCCAGACTGGAGTGCAGTGGCAGATCATAGGTCACTGCAAGGCTCAAGTGGTCTTCCCATTTCAGCCTCCCAAAGTGCTGGGAGTGCAGGTGTGAGCCACTGAGCCCCACCTGCATTGTGTTTTTATTTGCGCAGTTTTTATTGTTATTTGGTTTTTGTTTTTGTTTTTTGGGGTATTTTCTATTTGAGGCTGGTTGAATCTAGGGATGGAAAACCCAGGGACAGGAGCCAATGAAGTAGGTAATTCCCAGCAGTGTTCTTTCTAGTAACCCACCAACTAGGTACAGGGGCACATGTAATTCTCAGTTCCACATGCACAAGACTCTCTCGGTATCGTTTCAGCTTCATCTTCTTCTTAGGACCTGCTTTCTTTCCTAACTATAAAATTTATATGCATACACAAAAATACCTATAATGAAAAAATGAAAAAAAATCAGAATTTCTTGTTTAAATCTAGCTTGAGGCATCTACCAGGGTAGACTTTTAATCTCATTATGAAGCTATAACTTGTTGTGATCGAAGTGCATCTTAATGTGGTTATAACAGAGTAATATTCTGGTGTGATGAGATCATCTTAATTCACTGTAAAACATCTGTCTGTGTGTGGTACATTGTCTGATGCTCTTGTGTATGAATATTGCTTCTCTAGGTAGAAATCTCAGCATCTCAATTTTCTGTCTGGCTTTTAAATTGTGTCTAATTAAAGGATTTCACATTCCTTCATAATATTGCCTTCTCAAGCAGAAATAAAACGACAGAATCACATTTTGTGTTTTTCTTATGAAAGACGTTTTGTTAATATTTGGGTGGGTTATTTTGCCTGAAATGTGTTAATTACATTAATTAGCCTTACTTCAAGAACAGCAGTGAGGAGTTGGTGGAATGAGTCTGAGCTAGATCATTGTCATCCCAAACCTCCCTTCCCTTTCATCTTTGCCCATCCCTCCCCGCTTTTCCACTACAAAAAGACCAGGGCTCAGAATCTTGGAAAGCCCTACTCACTCCGAATTGCTACCATGTGGGTTATTTTTGAAATGGAAGCATAGATGTTACACAAATAATATTCAGTCATTTTATTAAGCTCACAAAGAATGATGAGGCTCACAGAAAAAGAGCACCTCAGGAATCCTGAGCACATAATACAGGATTCTAATCTTAATGAGCAAGACCAAGTTGTCCTCTCAGTTTTTCTCCATATGTGTTCTTTCAGTCACCTACTTGGAAAAGAGAAGGGAAAATAACATTCTGTGTGGCGGTAGCACTGAGCAGACAGGGAACAGTCAGCTTCCAAGCACCTTTACTGAGGCAGAAAATACCATGGGCTAAACTCCCTCCCCAGACATCAATCACTATTTTATGGAAACTAAAAAGAACCAACAATTTTTTTTTGCACCCTGGCTTCTCATGGAAAACATTGCAAAATCCTGGAAGAATAAAGAGCTTGCTGATATGAAGTCTGTCTTTGTTTCCAGGACAGCCATGCCCTACCTACTCTGGCCCTACCTCCTAAAAGAGCAAGCAAGGAAAAAAACCTGCGATGCTAGGTCTCTACTCAAACTTTCCAGAGATGGCAGGTCCTTGCCTTCATTCCCTCATTCTCAATGAAATGCAGAGTTTGTGTTTTACCCTCTTGCAGACTCAATACAGCTATGAGGACGGTGCTTCTCAGACTTTAATGTAATAATGCAAATCATCTGGGGATCTTGTTTTAAAATGCAGATTCTGGTGTAGTAGGTTTGGGGTGGCACCTGAAATTCTACATCTCTAACAAGTTCCCAATGAGGTTGTGCTATTAGTCCATAGACCGTACTTTGAGTAGCAAGGGTCTAGGACAGTGGCTTTCAAAACCACATGTAAAAAATGCATTCTATGTTATACCCACAGTAAGAAATGCATTTTACATTATGCATTATAAATTTTACATTATATGTGTAATGTTTGTGTGAATGTGGATACAAATAAATATAAAACTGAGTAGTTTCACGGAACAGTTCTTAATCTTTACAACCTATAATATTTTCTAGATTAATTTTATTTCAATAGTTACCTCGATTGTGTTGGTAGTTACACAAATCTACACATGTGATAAAGTTGCACAGATCTACACATATGCACACACTTATGGGTTAATGTATTCCTGGTAAAATCCAAATGAGCTCTGAGAATTGTTCCAATGTCAAGTTCCTGGTTTGGATATTGTGCTACAGGTATGCAAGATATCGGCACTGGGGGAGGTAGGATAAATTGTGTGTGGGGCCTCCCTGTGCATTTCTTTGCAACTTCCTGTGAATAATAATTTCAAAATTATAAAATAATAATTCAAAATACATTTTAATAATTTGATAACTTTAAAATAAAAAGTAAAATAAGTGGCATAGGGCCTATAAAATTGTTTTCAAGACCACTAATGCATGGATAGACCCAGAATGTGGAAAACACTCTTTCAAGATGTTAGGAACCTTGATGGGTTGTTTTTACCAGAGCACCTGCTGTAAGTGGGTGAAGCCGAGCTGAGTCTTCAACTGGGATGAGAAGGCAGCGATGGTATGAGCAGAATGTGGTGAGGAGTCTGGGAAGAGGCTTTCTGAGGGGACCTGGCTGGAGGGTGACATAGCACACAAACAGTGCATCACAGCGGTAGCCTGGAGCCCACACCAGAGGGAAAAAGAGGAAACATTCTTGAGTGTCCACTGACCGTGAACATGTGCCTCCTGACATTTCAACTTTCCAGAGAGGAGCTCATCCAAGCTTTTTTGGTTTTGTTTGCATGTGTTTGTTTGTTTGTTTGTTTGTTTATATAGACAGTGTTTTGCTCTGTCACCCAGGCTGGAGTGCAGTGGCATCATCATAGCTCACTGCAGCCTTGAACTCCTGGGCTCAAGTGGATCCTCCACCTCAGCTTCCAGAGTAGCTGGGACTATAGGCAGGTGTGGGCACCACCACACCTGGCTAATTTTATTTTATTTTTTATAGAGATGGGGTCTCGCTATGTTACCCAAGCTGGTCTCAAACTCGTTCCCTCCTCAGCCTCCAAATCACTGGTATCACAGGGGTGCACCACCGCACCCATTTGTGTGAGTGTTTTAAGAAGTCCAAGGTAATGCAGTCTAAACACAGGGCCAGGGGGCTTGATGCAGATGTTTAGGGAGGAGGGCATCTAGTGGAGCCTTGGAGCTGCTCAAGGAGTGGGAAACACTTGGTTAAAGGCGAGCCTGGAAAAGGGGCTGGGCTTGGAAAGGGGCTTAAGTTTTAGCCCTGAAGGAATCCAGAAGGCAATTATATGCATTTAACTTTTTAGGCATTGCGATGGAGCAACAGCACCACGCAAGCCACAAAACGGTATGGTCTCTCTTTCCTAGACTAATGCAAATCACAAGAAAAATATGGAGGAAGGAAAAGTATATTCTTTGAGCAGGGCCTCATGAATATAGGATAGATAGGGGGTGCATCTTAACTTAATAAACCACGATTTTAATGTCACAAAGTGCTGAAAATATAAATCACACAACTGTTTCACATTAACACCTGACCGATTTGTCTAAATATGAGAATGAACTTATACTGTTTTCTTACGGCTTCCTTTTTGCCATTCACTTCATTTTTGCTAAGATGCATATTCCTTTTCTAACTAGATAATTCTTAGGCATTATTTTGCTCTTGTAATCCAATTGCAGGTAAATCAGAGATATCTGCAAAGTCCAATTTAGAAGAAAAGACTTTTTCTGCATGGTATAATAATTCATTTCAATTAGCATGATGAAACAAACTACAGAGCCATTTTTCACTGAAAATGTTGTGGTGGAGTTCAGGGAAATATTAAAGACATTTCTAGAAGCACAAACAAGCTTACACATGCACTTAGTTGCCCTAAGGAAAAAGAGAAGATTACAAATTCTCTCATCACACAGATAAGAATTCTCTGTCTTCTTCAGCACTTTAGGTGAAACGGGATCATATCTGGCTTATTTATAGTCACTCAACGTATGATCTCAGGACATGTTCCATAAAAATATCCCTTTTATTTGCATTATTCTTTTTTAATGCACTTATCTAAGAAAAAGATAAAATAGAGTCTATTGTGGATTTTAATAAAAATATGATAGACAGAAAAATATCCATAGGAACAAATATTGCTTCCAGGAACTGAATGTTGTTGAATAAAATTGATATAATTAAGGGTTCCCGAGAATTTCTGATACGATACAAGCTTAAGGGGATTTCATATTTTGTAAATAAGAATTCTAGGGGAAAAAATCTATTTAAGATAGGGTTTGTTTTGTATGTGAACGTAGGTGTTTGTAGAGATTGAACGTGTACAGCCAACTGGCTTGTGATAAACCAAAGAATGTCGCAGTAAGGAGGTAAGAAGAGCTATAAAACTAATTGGGGCCCAACATGTTTTGGGCTGCATTTAATTTTCTTGAGGGGAAAAGAGGTCAGGAATGGAATGAAGTCAATGAGGACTGGAATAAGACTCACTGGAAAAAGTAAAAAAGCAAAATGGGCAACATTGAAAGGTCAGTGAATATCCTAGAGACAGGAAATGAATTTTAAACAAAATCGAAGGCAGTATTTCTATCTGTGTTTGAGAGTTGCTAAAATTGCCGTTAAGAAGGGCGACTTAAATCACCAGGTGTTGCTTGTGTAGAGTCTAGCTTGGGTATGTATTTAATTTACTCAAAATATCAAGAACATAGATGTTTTGCACTGGACAGTAAAATAAATATTTAAACTCACAGCCAAATTGTTACTATTTACTAAGACTTACTTCCTGTGTGACTATAATATCTTTTCTTGAAAGGAAAAAAACCCAGAATCTTCTCTCCTAAGAAGTCTTCATTATGCCAATGACTATTAATATAAAACTTTACCTATAAGTGTGAAATCAAATAAAGTAATTTTCTTCTTTTGTTAAAAAGCTGCTGCTGTCAGTCAAACCATTGGCATTGATACTTTACAGGCAGCATTTTAAACAGGGAAAACTTGATTGCGAGGTTGGCAGATGCTCTTACGTATCTACTGTCTTAAGCAGTAGCTCTGACTGAATAATGCAAATTCTGAATTAGCATCCGAATGCTTTCCAAAGTAAAACCAAGCATATTATTGCCACTTGGAACTGCCACATCAAAGGGCATCATTCGATTCTGCAAAGCCTGATTTGCAGAAGTAAATGTTCACGGTTTTATTGAAGGTTAATAATAATTAAAATTAACAACAATTGGTAGGAGGGTTTCTCTCCTCAAGGAGGCATTTGTAAGTGTGATGTGTCGGTGCGCTCAGCTCCTGCCTTCCTGCCTGATGCTCCGAGATTCCGGGAAAGACCATACGATATAGCAGGATGATGCTGGGATAACAGACAGAGTAAACAGGCTGGTAAAACTCAAACAGGTCGCCAACAAACCCGTTGTTGTGCCTAGAGATTCCAATAACACTCGCATGCTCTCTTTTTTCCCTAAGCATTCTGTTAAGCTTTTCCTCATATATCACTATTGCACATAAATATTTAGACTGGCCTTTCTGGCACTATACACCTATGTTATGCTTTTAAAACTGTGACTTGTCCTCTTCCACCCACTTGTGGGAAAGATTGTTTTGCCTACATTTTTTCCCCAGTCACACGTATTCTGAATGTTTTTGGCATTGCTGCTTGGCTCCGCAATGGAGTGTTACCACGGCTTTCTTCCCCCTCCCTGTAAGTAAAGGAATGAGCTGGCTTATGTGTTATACTTTGCTGTCTTGGCAAGAGGGGAGGAAGGTCAGAAAGGAACTTGGGACATTCTTTGCCCATGCATGTGGCACTCCTCGCCCTGCTTCCAGAGGCTAAATAGAAAGTTGGAGTAGGCTATGGGTTTCAATCAAATACTGGCCCTGGTAGCATTCACTATAAAGATAATCACCCAGAACTCTCCAAGGGAGCTTAAGGGCAGCAATCTGATTGTCTAGGGGACTGAGGGACTTGCCTTGAAGCTGTATTTGTCCCGTAAATGTGCTTTTTTACTTTGATTGTATGTTTATTTGGGAAGAATGATGGGGTTTAGAATTACAGACCCACAAATTTCCCCTCCCCCCGCCACCACAGCAACATAGACTCCTCCATCCCAAATTTGGCCATCACAGAAACCTACTGACAGGTATTTCTTTATAAGGCACCTGAACTATGAAAATGCAATATAGGTTTACAAACTATGTATATTTTTCCCTTTGGTCCTTTGTTAAGCACATGAATGGCAAACAGAAAGAACTTATCTTAAAAATCAGCAGGGTAGCACTAGCCGGAATGTAATTTTACAAAACCTGGCCATCTTTCAAAAAGAGTGGGTGGATTTTTAGCGCTACAAATGTTTGTGTATTATAAAGTATTTGCCATGGTGACAAAGCTGGGAGAAACATCCCATTAGCCACAGACGGGCTACAGACTGTTCTGATTATCCATGTCCAAAACTCAGTCTGGCTACGACTTTGTGTTATTTTCAGTGTTTATAAATGCTCCACTTTTTCAACATACTAACCTATAACTTAGTAGATACGGCTGTATGTAAGCATTTAATTTAAAGTTACCTTTAAACACGTTCTTATGGCTTGTTCATATAACCCATGTGTAGATTATGTGTGTGTTATCATTACATTTCAAATGAATGTTTTATACTGTGAAAAGTAATAAGCTTTGAAAGAATGAAAGACTTGTGAAGACTATCTGGGAGTACTTATTAAAAATAAAAACAGTCATGCAGAGAAAACGCCAAAAAGAAGAGATGAAGTGTCTGCTCTAATTTATTTGCAGAGATTTCTGACTATTGATTTCAGTTTTAAAAGTTATAGCTTCTATTTTTAAATGTGACTTTTACCTCAAGTGCACAGGGAGAAATGTGAATGCGTAGGGAGAAATGGGAATTATAAATAGCCAGCCGAAACTATGCCACTGTATGTAAAGAATCCACGTTTTTCCTCTTCTCAACATTTCCCTGCTAACAAAAACATGGGGAAAATTCTAATGATTTCTTTTGCCCCCTACTTTTGGGGAGAATGTTTATAAGCGAATGGTATTTTGTGTAGTGGAATGAATAGCCACACAATAAAACCTAGTATCAGACAGAAAATTGCTTTGATGTTACCCATGGCTGTGCAAGGTAGAAGTCAGGCAGAATAAGGGAAAAAAGACCAAAAAAAAAAAAAAAAAAAGCTTTAAGGTCATATAAAGGTTAAAGAAAATAGGTCACAGAAAATTAATTCTTATCATCTGAGTAGCACTGCTCTAAATTGAACCAGAGTGGAAACGGGAAGAGTCTGAAAATTTAGTGAAAAGACACTCCACAATTAATTCTGCAACTGCAACTTCTCAAACTTTTCCTACTCTTCTGGGTGATTGCCAGTGGAGGTGACACTGATGTTTCTTTCTCATATAAACAAGGAAGAAGTTCTAATTTACTTGTTTATCATTTGGTCTTTCAGGGCAGGTAATATAGCAGATAGTCTCACTAAACAGAACTGAGGAGAGAAACATTTTAATGAGGGAGTAAAATGCCTGTTACAGGTATTTTGAGCAAATAAAGTTTTGCTGACTCCTTCCAAAGATTGTGCTTTCTTGATTCATTTGGAAAAGGACTAATTCAAGTGCACATTTGTGTAAATTGAACAGTTGTTTCAATAAAATATAGTGATATTTTCATATTCCCCAAATATGCTTGTGTTCAAAAGAGGATCTACCAATACATTATACAATTTTGGAAGAGGCAAATTAAAGAACCTTAGTTTTGTAAGAACCAAGGGTTCCAAAGCCTTATTTCTAGGAAATTGAATAGGTTTGTATTAAATACCTGTAATAATCCTGATCCTAAAGTTAGTCTCTATTTTAAGGACTAACTCTAATACTAGTTAGGTTTGTTCTTGCCAATCAACTAGTGAGTTAAGGTTATAAATACCTGGAAGATTCAGCACTTAAGCAGCCCAGGTTCCTAACACTATTAAGCAATCTTAATGGCCAAGAAATAGAGAGTCTGGATGGGGTGTGGGCATCCAAGGCAGTACTTTACTGAATATATTTCACAATCATCATTTGTTTCTAGCCTGCATTTGCTTTAGAATTTACATTTGGCATTTTCCCAAAGATAATCTAGACCACTGCCTTCCAAACTTGAGCTGAAATGTTCATCGGGGCTTTCTCTATTATATTCTGCTCATGACTAAATAAAACTAGACAGACATAAAAGGCTAAATTCCTGACACATCTTTTATAATAGAAAATTTTCATATTTAAAGAATGCCTCGTACATATTTGTGTTTCAATGGAGCCCTACACATCTGTTACTTATTTTGGAGCAGCAGTTATCACACATGCAAAAGTCTTTTGCAGATAAATTGCTGCATTTCAATCTAAAATTACATATAAAGGATTTCATTCTTTAGAAGAAAATTCCTTACACAGTTATCACAAAAGGATCACAAAGGAACTAGGCGTCACACTGTTGGTGCATAAATATGTGATCAGTTACTGTAGTCATTGGAGCAGTATTAGTATGCATGCTTTCTTTATTTGAGCCCACAAACATCCATCAAGTGCACAGACAAACAAATGTTCCCTGTATGCCATACAACTGGGGCCCTAAGATTATATAGGTTCCTATTTGAAGACTGCATTGAGTACCCACTTCATCCCACAACTTCGCTCCCAAGGCCCTGTGAGCATCAGCAGGAACTCTTCCTCTGCATTTGTGTTTGCTGCCCACCTGCTCCGCTGGCCCTCCTTCCCACCCAATAAGTAGAGCATACGTGCATGCCACACGAAGGCCAGCTTTTTTCAACTCAGAGAAAAATGTTAAAACCCTGGAGGGAATAGTACTAGAGGACCATTTCCATGCCTTCTCACTACCCGTGGGAAGAGGAGGAAGAGTCTCGCCAGTTTCTGATTGGTGGGGCTGGAATACAAAGCCATACTCCTCACTAAAGACCCAAGCTCTCTGATGCTGTCTGGACCTGGCTGCTCACAAACAATCCACATTCTCTTTTTTAACTTCCTGTTGCTTTGTCTGAATGTACCAGAGCAGCTGTTCTGCCCACTACCAGATAAGGTCAATTCAGGGGGAAGTAAAATCTATTGGCCTTAGATCCAAGCTACATTCTCCATTCCATTGCTAGCAAGAAAGGCTATTTTGATTCCTACTTGACCCCTATTATCTACTTTTCAAATGGTTCAGAAGTCAGAGAGAAGAACAGTTATCTGGGGTGTTGCAAATACCAACTTCCCTTTATAACAATTATCTTAGTGTGGTTTAATGTTTAGCCATACAACTTCTTGCTAAACTATAAGAAATTTGAGAGCAAAACCTATTTCATTTCATCTTTGTAAGCTCAGACCTAACATAGAGCACAATACTCAATCAATATTGTTTGCATTCATCAATTAATCATAGCACTAGTACCTAATAAAATAATAATATTGTAAAATGATAACCTGGTTTGAAAAGACTTAATTCGAGCAATTTATAGGAGCTGCCTTGATAGGTATAAAATCATAACAATGAGGGTCAATCTCTCTCTTCATGAGAGCTGCTACAACAAAATACCATAGACTGGGTGGCCCGTAAGCAACAAATTAATTTCTCACAGTTCTCGAGGCTGGAAGTCTGAGATCAGGGTGTCAGCATGGGCAGGTTAGTTGGTGAGCCTGCCAGCTTCTCACCGTATCCTCAATGGCAGAAAGAGGGCTCTGGGGTCTATTTTATAAGGACATTAATCCCATTCATGAGGGCTCCACACTTGTGACCTAATTATCTCCCAATATCCCTACCCTCTAATAACATCACCCTGGGGGTAGGATTTTGACATAGGGATTGGGGTGACTCAAACATTCAGTCCATAATAATCTCTCTTCTGCTATCCCCTCTACTACCCACTTTCCTCCCCCATACACACACAATTCTAATTTATAGAATGCCTCGTTTTTCAACTAGCCATTGTGAAGATTGAGTAAGGTATCAAGTATGTAAATATCTCATATATCAGGAGTCTCCAATCTTTTCCCGAAGAATAACACTGTTGTTTCCATAAAGTGGTTTTGATTATTCAAGACCCAAGCACGGAGCTGGCTGCTGCTTCCCTGTTCTGTCCTCACGAGAAGAAAGGAGGCCCCAGGAGCAAGATGACATGGGCCTCTGAAAGTCTCCACAATCATGGCAGAATTTCCTGAAGTTGTACAAACAGCTTGAAAATTTTCTTGACACAAAATTTGAGTCGTGCTAAATACTTTTCCCGTAAGCATATGCGGCTTTATGTATGGGCCAATTCAAGCAAGTTGTTGTTTTTAGTAATAAGCATTAAGTAGTCATAACCTAACTAGAAAACTTAATTTTAGAGTCACTCTAAGACAAACAGGAGAGTGGGCCACATGAAAGGCACCAAACCAACATCAATTATTATAGCCAGAGAGGGGATTGAGCAACTGTGAATAAACAATTCCCTTTTTGCTTCAGCTACCCATAGATGAATTTCCATCTCCCACTGTGTTGTTGCTGTTATTTTCAGGTTTTACATATAATAGTTTCTGATAACAGGTAATAATGGTCAAGTGCTTTTATCATTGTGCATACCTGAGATGCTGCTCATATTTTCTTTCAGATAATTACAATAATCAGCAATGAACTTTGTCTTGCCAAAAGAGACTACTAAAGAAACCTTAAAAACCATTAGAAACACCGACACTTTACTTTTTCCTATGCATTCTGACCCATTAACTTGACTAAATCCACTCAAGTAATCTACTAAACTAAATCAAATCTCATCAAATAACTTGTCTTTAGTCTTCTTAGTAGAAGCAAGAATGGATTTAGTTATATAGATTCTGGGTAGAAGAAAGGGTTGAGAAAGTAGAGGTGTTTAACTAAAGAGAAACAAGACAAAGAAGGTTTAGGAGGAAGTGGGAGAAAGAGGATGAGAGTCAAGGAAGAAATAATAGTGTATCAGCCTTTGGAGGATGAATATGGCAGGCAGAGGACCGAGTGGTAGACCAGAGGCAGAGCCAGGGACAAGGACAGGGAATTCTGAGGATATGACCTATTGCTACTGGGAAGGGTATCGGGGTTGGCTTACACTGGTATTTCAAACAGAATGAGCTATAGATAGTTTCATGGTTGCACCAACAAACTTCCCTCTTCAGCCACTCCACGTTGATGCAAGATAGAACTCCAACTGAGGGAGAATATAGAAACCAACTCTTGGTTTTCAGAACAAGGTGTCCCTTTTGCTGCCTGATATTGAAAGGATATGCATCTGGTTTCAATATAAAATATATCTGCAGCCTAGACACTTGTCAGGGAGCTTAACTTAGCCCATTGTGTGCAATTTTATTGTATTTTGTCTCGAGGTCATTTCAGGAGTCAGTAGGATATAAATTTTAAATAACACAAACTTAAAACAAGCTCTCCTGTTCTAGGGTTGGCAGCATTATTAGATATCCCTGGATCAAAAAGAAATATTCCTTGTACTTTCTTTGCTCTGCTTAAGAAGGCAAGAAAATTTTGTATATTTTATATTTTCATTCATACTCTTAACTTAAAATGCAAAAGTGTTGGCATAAAAAGGAAGCAATTCCAGTTATCTGGAAAATATGTCTATGTGGAATACCGCATTCCCCAGCAACGTCAGCTAAACGATGTGCCGCCATAGGAAGCAATGATGCATGACATCAAAGAGAGTTGGGCCCACCACATTTCATCATACTTGCACTGGCATTCCAGAAGACCTCCTTGTTCTGCCTTCTTTACCATTGCTGCAAGTGCTAAATCAAACATCCAGAGCTTCCCCTGACAATTGAATTGATAACATTATGATTTTTGAATTTCCATTAGAAATAATGCATGGCTACATGGCAAGGGAAAAGGAAGCAATAATGTGAAAAGCCTAGACACACCATGACATTATCATTTTATACAAATGTACTTACATTTTAAAATAGATAGTAATGAGTCATTAGAGGAAAGATATTGTATCTTTGTATTACAGTGTTACTGAGCTTAATGGTGAATGTCTTTTCATCAGCCACAGAAAGGAAGGCAGAGGGTAGGGATGTTCTTCATTGACCTCTCAGCCATTATTCAGGGCCATAGCCACATCATGCAAATATTTAATCAGTCCCTGAAAATTGTCAGCAAGAGGCAGTTAGAAGCAGTATTCTTCATTTATTACTGGCATTGCTGCAGCAGCACTCAAAAAAGATAGAAGGGCACACGAATCCCCTGTCCTTCAGCTGGACAACTGAGAATTCTTACTCCATCAGCAAAATGTGTCCACCAAAATCAAGACATAATGTCTCGAAGACCATATTATTTAAGAAAACATGAGAAGGGGCTAAATGATAGGCACAAAATCTTGAATGAAAAGCTATTTTGAGCTAGGGAGGGAAAAAAAGGATTGACCCAAAATGATCCCATATCCAGGGAAGATAATTTTTAAGCCCACAGTATTTAAATTATAACTTCAAGAAAAAACTGTAATCTGAATTCCAGCAAAATTCACATTGGAGGAACATGATTTGTATGAGAATAAAACTAATCTCAAAAATAATTATGTTTAAGAAAACATTTTGAGAGAGAAATTACCACGTGTTTGGCTGTATAGGGAGATTCGTGTTGACAAGTCAAATAAAAAAGGGGACAGGGACCATTTGTCCAGGGAGAAGCAAGACATGGCATCCAAGCCAGCTGGCCAGCAAAGCAGGCAATGTCCCTCAGGATGGACATCCTAAGAATAGGTCACCAGAAATTAAGGGCCTCAAGTAACTAATTGGGAAGCCAGCCAGCCTGGATTAGTCCTCACCTAAGAAGCAAAGTCTCCCCATCTAAGGCAGACTTTTGGAGAAGCAACTCCAGACTGGGCCAAAGGTGGCTTATGAAGGGCTTTTGCTGCCTGTCTGGTTGTAAATGTCCCCTTTTCTGGTGTTAATGTAACAAGGCTCCCAAACATCACTCTCTCGATAGTTTTTCCAGACTGTCCAGGATGCCTCTTTAGACCACCATGAAAAACATGAGGACACTGCAAACAAATGCAGAGACTCAGTCCCCACTTCCCAAGTCAGCTCCTTATCCTGGCCATCTTACAGTCCGGGCCAGGGCAACCCACGTGAAATAAGGAATGGAAGGGGACTCCAGGGCCGTGCAATAATAGAGTTTTGCAATCCAGAGAGCCTGTTGACTATGGATCCATAAATTCAAATAAGTCACTTAAGAATAAAGGCAATGCCAGTTGATAGCTACTATCCCAGAATAATTGTAAATATTGCCTCCTTTCTCCTAAATATCCCAGTTTGGCTTCTGTATTATGTGGGCACCCTATGAAAAACCTCATTTACAAAAATTATCTTCTGACTGAAAAATGTATGAAAAACATGTTTGTATGTAGAAATATAAAGTAGATAGCTAAAATAGGTTATATGCAATGAAGAACCAGCTCTGAAAAATTAGCAATGAAAGGTAGAGTATTAGAGAAATGTTGACTCCTTAAAAATTGCTATCTTCATTTCTTCATCTTCGTGTGGGCCGTGGTGGTGGGAGTGTGTGTGCATGCGTGTGAAATCCTTATTAATGCCACTGAAAAGGCCTTTAGGAGTTCCTAAATAAAGATGTCATCCAAAGTAGTATTATCATAACTTGTAATTGATTTAAAAGGCTTAAAAAGCAATAATGTAGACTCATTTGAAACATCTAGGGACAAAGGAATGTTCAGGGACACGAGTGGAGCTGGCTCATTCCTGAATGGCCGTCAGATCACCTCTTCTGACTCAGGAAGAATCCAGAACTGATCTGTGTGGGACAAACACACAATGAAACCCAAACCCAACAGGAAAAGCAGGACACCAGGAAAAGCTCAAAGTCTTGTTTTGCTGTTTTGTTTTTGTTCTTTAATTGAGGGAGTGGTAGCAGGTTTGGCGAAGCATTTTTGTGTTAGAAAATTGTGGCAGAGGAGAGAAACCTTAATAGCTTTTAATTTTTTACAGAGAACTCCTTGCTTTGCCCTTAAGTGTGGGCTCAGCTGATCGTCCTACCAGATCAATGTGGCTTGAAGACAGTCAATAGTGGGCTCACCAGGAGCCCGAAGCAAAGCCTGGACGCTGCCCCTGGAAGCAGGGAGGTGGGATACCATGCCTTGGGCTGTCTCAGGCTCTTGTTGGGATCACTGTAACATCCGGTGGTTATTCTGCAAATCACAACCAGCATGGAAACCACTTCTCCACCCTCATTTTATTTCTCACTTTTTTGTCCATTGCTGAAAAATACATGAAAATCTTGTAAACTATAACATAAGAGGACCTAAAATGATGGTGATTTTGTCTCTCTTCATTCGAGAGGTAAGAGTGAGCCCAGAAAAGGGCATTTCGAGAGTGGAAGGTGGGAGGCCCCATTTATTTCCTTGTAATGGCTCCAGCCTAAGTTGCCTTTTATCCACTTAGGCCCACACGACAAGTTCGCTCTGGAAATCTCTTCAGCGTGGCTGCGTGCAGATGTAATTGGACCTGCTCTGGGCAGTCCTAATTGCAAACACATTTCTCTCCCTCCACGGCCATTCCTGAGCAGGCAGTGGTCAGAGGCTTGCCAGGGATTTCTGGCATCTATTTCCTGCTTTGTTTCCAAATCTGCATTTTTCTATGAGAAAAGATGTATGAGAGATTGTAAACAGGATAATTATATGGCAATATGATTTCCAATGCAGGCTTTCCTTGTGGATTATTTTGAATGTGTAGGGGTTTGTTTTGGTGTGGTTTTTTTCCCACTCCGCCTGTGAGTCAGGGAGATAAAATGTTGTTTTGAAAGCATAAGTATATGGATCCACTAGAAGCTTCCTAGGACGTTGATTAAGACATTTTATGAAAGATTATTCGGAGGAACAGCAAACAAAAAAGAGAGAAGGAAGGAAAGAGTGGGTGTGCAGGTCTCTAAGGGTTCGGCTCCCATCACTGAGGACATGGGATCTGTCCCTGCTGTCCCTAACAGACCAGCGTGGAGAAGGAAGCAAAGCTGCATGAACCCAGCTGCAAGTTCAGAAATTTCTCCCTTCTGAAGAGACAGTGTTCTGATTGGGAGGTTGAATGTGATTCTTTGAAAAAACACATTCTTCTATCCGCCCTTATGCACCACTCAACTTTCCACTGCAGTTTGTAAACATCAGATGGTCCTGAATCTGAAGGTAGAATGGAGTAATTTTGAACACACACTCACCTTTCAAGTTGCATGCGTAGACGCAACATATTTATTCATTTTGGTACGTAAAATCATATAGTTTGTGCTATCCGAGGTAAGGGACACATCAGGGCCCGCACTGATGGCCACACAGGTTGCCTGGCACAACTCCAGGCTGCACTGTGCATGTGGACTGAGGGATGTGATTGGTGCCCCTGGAGCTCTACAGCGAGGAGGACCTGGGACTGTACTTTCAACTTTTCGTTGACATGTTATCTTCTGTGCCTAGCGTACTGACTGGCACGTATTAGGTGCTCAGTAAATTTTGTTGAAAACATTGCCAGTCTGCCTCCAGAAGACCGAGCTTGTTCATAGTCATGGTACCACTGCAAAACAAACTGCTGTTTCATTCCCCTGCCAGCCAGGGATACAAGGATAGAGAAAGCTCCATGCTGCTCTCAGGAAGCTACAGTTTGATGAGAAAAACACATCTACAGGAGTTATGTGAACAGGGCACAGAGGGAGCACAGAAGGAATGTCAGGAAAGCACACTCTGCATTCTACAGTCCCATATGTCAAAGAAAACAATGCTACTGTCTGGTCTTTGTCATTTCTCTCATTTTTAAGGGAGAAGGGACCGAAATATTAGAGTGTAAGCATTACTCCAGATATATTAGGATATATCCTAGTTTTGAATAATACAAACTACCATAATCCTCTTGTGCCTCTCATTCAAATGTAACAGATGCTCTTTCTGAAGAATCCTTCCTTCGGATATTGTGGCTGAGCTCCTGCTAATGAGCCAGGCAATCCTATGCTGATGCTGATTAGCTGTGTGGCCTTAGAAACACCGCTTATTACATCTGCTGATGCCTTCGCTATAAAATCGGGATAAAATATGTCAAGTAACCATAAATGCCATTCCTTCTTTTACCTAAAGGTACACTGTGCATGTTGAAGTTTTTGTAAATAACCTAGTCAACTTGGAGAATGGTTGGTAACCATCACATGTCAGCAACCACTGCAAAGATTCTTAGATGGTTAACAGTTTGCCTTTTAACCTTCTTGAGCCTAAATGCTAGCACTACTATTTCTCTTTCAAGATTTTCCAGAGAGAAATGTGGAGTGAGAATCAAATACATCAACCTGGAATATCAATGGTATACTAGTATTTTTTCCAAATGAAAAAAATCTTGATACTATCAATGATCACATCAATGAGTTTTAACCAGCAATGCAAATTTTTCTCACCAGCAGTATTCTTTATGCACTCCATTTATAACATTAGCAGGGCAAATTAAATCTTTCACAGATAATTTTAAAAACTAAATATATTAAATAAGTTTATTTTTCATGACTCCTCTAATTATATCTTTATTTTAAAATTTCTTGACTACTGTGTCTAATTTCACTCTAGGGGCAATTGAAAACTTGCTGAAGAGTGTTTCAGTAAAGTATATGTGAAGGAAACACACGAAAGATGTTTAGCAATCTCTCTTTTATTCCCATAACTAGAGGCAATAAGAAGATTCAGATCAATGACATTTTAGTTGATTTCTAAGACTCATTTAGAACAATTCAGTTGAATTTACAACTTTCTTCCTTAGAAGATTTTACTAATGACTGCTAAGTAACAGATTCCCTTTCTTGGTCTGCTGGTTATGTTATTTTTTATCATCCATGTACCTACTCTACCACTATAAAACAGAGTAGGAAGAGAAATTACAGCCTTATATAATTAGATACTGGCTAATACATTGGCTCAATAGCTTAGCTGTGGCTAATTCTACAGTTAATTCTAGATTATCCAGCCACAGATAATGCATAAGGCGATAATCACAGAGCATCTATGGTGTGGGCGTGGCACCTGCTTCTGTGGGTGCTGAGAAATGCAGGAGAGAAAGGCCGTGACCTCCTTGAAGACAGTTTTTTCACTACTGTGCCTCCAGCATCTAGAACAGTGTCTAGTACATTGTAGATTTTCAGTAAATGTTTGTTGAGTGAATAAATGAATAAAGAAATGACCACATGGATATTTCTCTCTAGACAATGACAGTCTAGGTAGGGAAACTAACACGCACACCATTAATTCAACGCTGCACTGCCCATGGCAGCTTCCTTCTCCCCCTCCTCATGATTTCCAGACTGGCTTTCAACCACCTTACAAAGTCCTTTTTTGATTACGGAGTAAAATGGAAAGAGATTCGAGGTGAAAAGAGACTTGGTTTTAATTTTCTGTTCCATGACTAGCTGTGTGACTTTAGACAAATTATTTACCATTTTTTATCTTTAGTCTTTGATTTATCAAATGGAGGTAATAGTACTTGCAGCTTGGAGAATTAAATGACATTACATGAAAGCCCCAGCCCAGAGCCAGGCACAGTAGCACCTGCCTGTAGTCTCAGCTACTCGGGAGGCTGAGGCAGGAGGACCCCTTGAGCCCAGGAGTTTGAGGCCAGCCTGGGCAACATAGTGAGACTCTTCTTCTCCCTGGCTTCATCTCTCAGACTACATCAGTCTTTCCCCTTGAATCACTGTCCTGCCAATGACTCTAAACCAGTGGGTCCCCACCCTGGCTGATTTCAGATTCACCAGACCCAGCCCAGACCTATAGAAGTAAGATCTCCTGAGGGCATCCAAAACCCCACAGGAGGAGCACTCTCACCCTAGGTGATTCTGATAATCGGCTGCACCTGGGAACCACTGCTCTCCATCAATGGGATGTTCTTTAGGGCAGTGGTTCTCACACTTTAGTGAACATCAGAACCACCTGGAAGGCTTGTTGAATCATATAATGCTGGCCCCACCCCCAGAGTTTCTGATTCAGTCAATATGGAGCACAGCCTGAGAATCTGCATTTCTAACCAGTTCCCAGGTGATGCTGCTGCTACCGGCCCAGAGACCATTCTAAAGTGTGATTTGCTGGCCTGCAGCATCAGCATCACTGGGGAGTGCCTTAAACGTGTGGGATGCCATGGACATCATGCCCCCATCCCAGATTTACATTAATATTTGAGAAACACAGATTTAGGGAAGAGCTTCACAAAAGGAGCTTTTAAAATGCAGATTTCTGGGCTCCTTAAACTAGAGATGCTGATAAGTTCCAGGGATCTGCATCTTTATAATCTCCCCCATGGTGTTCAGATGCATGCAATTCCTGAACCACACCTGGACAAACACTGCTCAAGAGGTTTGTGACAGCAGTTTCTTAGCTGCAGAATCAGTAATGGTGCTGGCTACTGAGTATGAAACACTCGAGCCTGGCCAGCTCAGTGCTAGTTGTCTCGCTCTAGCAAGAGTCCTAGCAACCTGGCAGTCACATTGCACTTATTTTCTTTCCAGGTATGAGTCAGAGAATGTGTGTGCTTCCCAGCAATCTAATCGTGACCTGTTAGAATAAGGTAAGGATTGAAATGGATTCTTTTTGAAGACAGATGCCAAGTGTGGAGAAGAATGTCTGAAACCATTACTTACACCCATTAGTCAAGGCTGTTTTGATTGCAAGTAACAGAAACTCACTCTATCTAGCATACTCATACAAAATGAAAAGCTGGGTTTTGTGGAAATATATAAGGTATCCTACAAAACATGAGGGAAGGAAGTACAATTGGACATCATCTCTTGTTAGTTCAGAATTGAGGTTATTCCCTGTGGCAGATTGTATTTTCCCAAATTGTCCACAACAATTTTACATCCCACATGCTCTTCCTGAACCTTGCCACTCCCACACCAAGAGGTGGAATCAATGCCCTCTTCTCTTGAAACTATGTGGGCCTTTGTGACTGCTTCAACTTGCATTTTGTCAAGAATACTTAGTGGCCACCAATTACGTACTTCACATTGCAACACATCAGGAGACTCATGACGTCACTTTGCCCCTTTTTTGGTGATGAAACGTTGTTCGGTCACTTGGGTAAGTTGATGTCTCTTATGCTCCTATTTAAAGTACAAAGAAAGTTTTTCAAGAGAGACCCCAGCCAACTTCCCCTATCATCTCACTGGCCAGCACAGATTCATGGTCACCACTAGCCCACTCATTGACAAAGGAGAGGGGTGTGCTTGATTAGTTCAGACCAATCGTGATTCCATCCATCCCTGGGATGAGGAGCAATCTAGCCTCCCTGGAAGTGGAGGTTTGTCAACCTGTGAGAGAGGTGACTTAAGAGAAGAGCTATTAGCCTGGATTGGAAGAATGGCTTTAGGGTAGGCAACCAAGAGTGCTTACCACACTTACGCAGTAGTACAGAGCTAGTTAGAGGAAAATCTGCTCTCTGCCTCCTATCCCAACATGGCATGCTGCCTCCTTAGGAGATTAAGGATTTATTGCTTATAAAATACTTTATAGGCCACTTGTGAGAAATCCAGTATTTATTTGCCCTATAAGATAAAAACAGAAATTTGTTTTTTCTTATTTTCTTTTCAGCTTTTCTCAATCCATGACTCTTCACAGTGTGATAATGATACAGCCATGATAAAGCCTCTGCAAAAAAAAATTTTTTTCCTTACGAAAGGTCCAATAAGTTTTATGCAGAATAAGTTCATGGAATGTAAGTAGTATAATTTTAAAGCATTTCCCACTCTTTTGTTCTTTTAAAAAGTTCTAGAGATGGAAAATCAAAAGAAGTTATAATTGCACAGGACAAGGAGCCAAAATTGTGAATATTTTTATGAAGTTTACCAGGACTATTAATAACTGTCATCCAAACCTCTCTCGTCTGCAGAATTGGGTTGGATATCTGCAAAATGTAGCTGTCATGAGAATTCTGGCACTTTGGAATCTTGTTCCAGCTGGAAGCTAGATATGAAAAACATTAAGTTCATTCTGAATCTCTGAAAAGATTTGGTTTAATTGGGGAAATCAAATGTAGTACCTTAGGGCTGGGTACAAGGGCCATTGATTGTCTCAACCAAGTGACTTTTCTCCCAGTTGTAGTAATCTATTATTCTGTGCTTTCAGGCAACACCCTACATCCTGTGATTTAAAGGGTTCAGAGACAGCTCTTTTACTAGCTTGTACAGTGCCTAAAATATTACCACTTGAGTCTTTAAGTCCTCCTCCCCGCATTTCCAGCAAGAAACTTCACCCATACCCAACCCCATCCTCACTGAGCCAAAGCGATCCCCCCCCCTTTTTAATCCATGCAAAGGAGCCCACAGTCCTCTCTGCTGCGTAGGCCTAAGCCACAGGCACCCTCCACACATCCTCAAGCACCAGCCAGTACTTTAGCAGTGGAACTCTGGGTTATGTTAAGACCTAAGTACACAGAGGCCCAGATAGCCCCATGAAGAGTGGGCTTTGCGGGGAGGAGAAGAGTGGAGGTGTGTGGCGAGAGGAAACAGGAAAGCATATTGCAGTCAGTCTTTACCTGCCTCACAATTTTGCAAAAACCAAGCTCCCATTTTTAGAGTTCACCTCCCGTTCTATCATATTTTCTACAACCACTGACCTTGACATTCACCAACCCTTTCTTTCTTTGCTGTAACCTTGACTCCAATAGAATGGTGCTTGTGGTTTATCTAACCTTGTTTCACCCTGAAACAAAAAAACAGGAGATGGCCAAATACCACAGAGAACTGTGGGGTTATTTTTGTATGAGACCCAAACAAAATTTGTATGTAGATTTATCATCTCTCCCATACAATAAATGGGTTTTTTAAAAGTGGAGAGATTTCTCAAAACTATTATTCCAGCTATTTTGTTCTTTGGCATTTACCCACATACCCCAAGAGAGGTAGATATGAAAAAACAATATTTGACCATGTAGCTATAGTTACAGGCCACAGACAGCCAAGGGAACAGAAATTTAAAGATGAATGTAATATGCAACTTTGCCCTGATTCTGTCTCCCTGGATAAACTCTGCTCACCACTTAAATCTAAGTGTTCCCTAGTCCTAGATAATTGACAGGCAGTGGGAGAAGGTAAAGTCAAGTCAAAATTGAACACTGAATACAAAAGCACCTCCTTTCCAAGAAAAATTCCATTTTATGGTGGAATGATGAAAATGCCCTATTCTTTTGTTTAGATAAATTCCAACCGTGTTTACGCTGATTTCTCCAGAGGAAGAAAATGAGACTGTTTCTTTGAAAAGCCCATTGACACAAAAAGACTCAAGTTCAATTTGGTCTTATCCTGAAGGTTTGAAGTAAAACAATTCTTTGTAAGAATTTATAAATAAGACATTCATTAATTAAGCTTCACAATATTGCTTTGAAGTGAATACTACTGAATTCATTTAACCAGTGATGAGATTCTGGCACAGAAATTGAGCAATTAGACTTGTTCAGTAAAGCATTTAAAAGCCTAGGAAAAAAAAATCCCAGAGTTCCCAATGCTTCATTCTCCATGTTGAATTATTCTTGGGTTTAGAATCAGACATCCAGCATAGAATTGCAGTAGGAAGGGAATTCTGCTGTGACCCAAACAGAATTGTAAGTATGACCCAGACAAACTGCTTGGAGCATCAGTCTTTCCCATTGGAAACAGATATCTAATGCATATGACATCTAGCAGAGGCCTCTGGGAAGTCCAGGAGTGCTGTCACCCCTTTCACAGAGCTGAGCATCCACCCCGACCCCTTCTCCAGTTCTGAGGCAACTTCCGTCCCCAAGTCAGTGCTGCTACTGAACATTTCTTGCATGAACGACGCAAAAGCATCTTGTGTCTCAAAGGCTTTTCTTCAAGGTCAGCATAGTCATCCTTGATGTCACTCTTGATTCCTCTCTCTCTGCACCCCACCAATACCTACACATGTCAACTCACTGTTGGTCCCCAAGTCCAGCCACTTTCTTCGTGGCCACACCTTTGTTGAGTCTTTTTGAGGCCCAAATTACAGTACTTTGTAATCACTGCCTTCAATACTCCTTTCCCTCCATTCTATCCTTCTGCCTACTGCAAAGATTTCTGTCATTTTTGTGTCATGAAGAACACATTCAATGTCTGCCCATCACCTTCTGGTCCAAGTCACGTCTCCCATAAATTTCCTGATCTTCTCCCCAGATGTGCAGTATCCCTATTCTCACCTCTTACTCGGGAGAGCAAGGCCTCACCAGGGGTACAGTGACACCAGAACTTTCTTTTACCTGTGTGTCTTTGCTATAGTGACATATCCCTCTGATTTCTTTTCATGCTTCAGGATCACTTCATCCACTAACTTTTCATTGATCCTGATGCCCCATTTTTTGTCTATATTTAGTATGTACATTAACTTAATAAATATTCATTGGTATGTCCTAAGTACAGAGCACCATATGTAATAAGAAAGACACAAAGATCATCAAATATACATCCTGAACTCAAGGATCTTACCATTGTGTAGAGAGGTTAAGACATAGAGAGGTACATAAATAATCTTAGTAGAAAGTATTAAATGTCACTAAAATGATACAGATAAGGTAATGTGGGAGTTCAAAATTAGGAAAAATTACTTCTAAAAAAAGATAAGCAAGAGTAGAATCAGGAAAGATCTCATGGAAGAAGTAGCTTCTTAGCAGAGCCTTGTGGACAAACGGACCAGACAAAGAAAGGTATTTCAAGTGTTTCAATAGTGTCAGCAAACTCATGAAGATGGGGAGAAATCAGGAGTAAGAGAGACATGCTGAAGTGCAGAGGTGCTAAAACACAGAGTTTATAAAAGGATGTTTTGAGAAATAAATGTGGAACAAGGTGCATGGCACTGGGCTAATATGCTAAGGTGTCTAAATTATTGTTTTGAAGCCCTTTAAAGCCTGTGATGAGGGGTAAGATGGTTCAAACCAGGCTCTAAGAAGACCAGGCTGGCATGGGTACAGGCAAAAACAGGAAGTTATTTTAGAAAACCATTTCAACCAACTCCAAGGATAACAGCATTGAGAAACTGAATTAGGCTAGTGACAATAGGAATGAGAAGAAATAAACATATCTAAGAGAAATCACAAGTAGAATCGACAGAGATTGGCGACTGGCTGGATTAGAGGATGAGAAAGACTGGGAAGCAGGAAGTGACTCCAAGATTTTGTAATATTCCAGTATATGGGTGTACTAGACATACCCATGCTCCTTTGTTAAGTCAACAAATGCTTATTGAGTACCTACTGTGTGCCCAGAACTAGGCTAGGAATGGGAGATACAGTAATAAGTGAAAACAAAATAGTCCCCAGCCATGAGGGAGCGGCCAACCAAAGGAAGAGCTAGACACACGAAGTGTTAGAGATGCTGTGCTAGATGCTGCTTCAGATTGCAGAGGGAGCCAAGGAATGCATGGTTAAGTCACACGCACCGCAGCAAAGAAGCTCACCTCTGAGAACATTCCTCTCCCACGCCTCGGGAGCCTGGGTCTTAGCCTCAATTGAAATGAATACATGGATTACACTGAATTCTTTCTTTTCGTGTTTATTGTCACCAAAACAAAATGTAATGTTAATTGCAGTTCTATCAGGTAATGGTACCAGCTTATATGACATATGGCCAGGAAGGACGGGGACTGGCAGCTTGATGAAGTGAGAAGAGTTCTAGATGGAGTCATGAAAGCAGACTTTCTCTCTGGTTCTCCCACTGACCAGCTGGGCGAACTTTCATGAGTATTTATTTAACTTCTCTTAGCCCTAGTTTTCTTATTCATAAAATGGTGATTTAAAAAAAAACTGCTTTACTTACATCATATTGTGTTAAAAAATCAAAAAATAAATATAAAAGCAATTTTCAAAACATAAAATATTATATAGTTATAAAATATCACTAACTATATTTGTTTCAGTCATTATTTCTACAGAAAGCAAATGGCAGACTCACAGTGGATTGGAAGAAAGTTGTTTGTTTATCTATAAGGGGACTATTTCCCAGGTGCAGGCATGGTTGGGGGATAGTGCAGTACCCCAGGGCAGTAAAATCAGAGGAGCTGTTCTCACATCTGGGCCCAAAAGGACAAGAGGCCTGAGTCTTTGTATTCCTTGAGAAAGAGAAAGTCCTATGGGTTGCCGAAGGCTGTCTGCAAGCAACACAGCAAAGAGGAAGCCCAGGAAATAAACGCCTCGCTTACTCTCTTTCTTTCCTCCAATCAGCTGCCAGAAAGTCCATTGGCTAGAGCCAACCAGAAACCAGAGAAGGAGAGATCCTAGTTGTTGTCATCCATCTAGGTCAGCCTCAGAGGTCAGCGAGTTGGGTGGAGAGGGGTATCTGGCCCAGTATCACTGGTTATCTATTAATCAACTTCAGTGAGCATAAAAATCACTTGATAGAGCTTTTTAGAAAGGAAAGTTCTGGGCCCTACCCTAGAAATTCTGCTTCTGTAGACCTCAAAGGATGGAAACCAGTGACGCACTGTTTTAATCAGCATCCCACAGATTCTCCTGCACATGGTCAGTGGACCGCATTTTGAGAACACTGGAGTAGATAATTAATTTCTAGACAGGTTAATAAGTTATTTTAAGGAGTTTAGTTCCATATATGATGTTCAGCTTAATCAAGGTATTTTCCCTTATCATGGAGGGGATCTTAAGAGTAAGTTCAGACTAACCCATCAGGAAAGAAGGACTTTGATCCTCTTCCCAAGCAACTTGTATATCCTGGAGACTGCGAGCCACAGGAATTTGCACTGTTGCTAGGACTCACCACCTGGTGCAGTTCAAAAGGAGCTTTAAGACCTTCACTTCTGGATGTTAGTAACCAAATCAGCCCAGAAAAGAGACTTTGGCTGCAGTATTAAACTTTCTTACACATTCGCTTACCCAAGTTTTATAGAACATCACTTTATAAGGATGAGTTTTTAATTTTTCACAGTTTTCTGCTGCGCTGGAAATCACTGTGGTTTTTTCTCTATTTTTGTATCTTCAGTACCAACACACTGAGTATATGGTAAGTGCTCAATAAATGTCAATAGCCACCATTTTATTACTGGACAGAAAGGGAAACTGAGTGCAGCTTAAGTGTATATTATAAAGTCTAGCGTGCATTTCTAAAAAACAAAATAAACAAAAGCTTACTTTTAATATCAGGAAGTTAAGCTGCCATTTAAAACCAAATCCAACAAAAGTTCAAACAAGTTTTTAAAATTGTATGCAGTTTCAATATTCCTCAAGCGTACTGAGTGGGTCCAGGAAGGAGAACCCCGCAAATTGCCGTCTGTCACTCCTCGCAGGCTCCCGCCTACTGTTTTGCACTTCTGTGTAGTTGTTATTCAAAGTAACTGAAATTTTTTAGAAATGATTAACTTGTGAAGAGGATGCAACACGGAAATGTAGGCTTCTCTTTTTAAGAGTAGCTCAGTGTTTCTGTCATACACTCCTTTTCCTATGTGTGTAACTCACAAAACCAAATCTCAGCAACTAGATTACACAGCTCCAGCCCGAGAGTGAATTTATTTCATTCCCATGTACACTGCCCATGCAACACCTGTTCCCTGCAGAAGACATTAAGCATTTTGCACACACCTACACACATTCATAGGGCAGGAATTGCAGCTGTTTGCAATTTCACTGTAACTGTAACCCCAAGTGTGGAATAGAACTAAAATAGTCAGCTATGAGCCATTAAAATTAGAAATCACGCAGATAATCCTTTCTTGGTAAGGTCTCAAAAGTGTGAAATAAAGAACAAGGTAGTTATTCAATAGTTTCCAAAAGCATTAAGTACAGTTTTATTATTTTCTCAATACAAATACTGTCTTCAAAATTTCCTTCCTTGGAATGAAACAGCCTGTCACCACAGGAAAATTCCTCTTTATGGAACCTCTTTTTCTACTTTAGTATTGGTCCTACAAAGAGATAATAATTAGTTTCTGGCTTCTTAAGTGCACTCATTTAGTCTGACACTGTAGCCAGTGCAAGTGAGTTCTTCTTTATCTGAAAGAAAATGACCCAAATACCAGAATGTTGTTATCTTAAATTCTCTGTGGTTGGCTAATTGTGATTCTATATATGGCACTAATTGTTTTCTGATGGTTTCTGTGTTGGTGTGGCTGCTCTCAGCTTCGAGTAGCAGAAGATCACACTTATAAAGGCTGAAAGAATGAAAGACCTTGTTCTCTCATCACAGGGAGTCCCAATAGGGGAGGCTCTAATTGTTGATTAACTCGGCAACTCAAGCACATATTCGAAGACCCAGGTTCTTTCCATGTTTATGCTCTTTCATGTGAACTTCCAGAGACTGAAAAAAGACAGTGTGTCAGTTAGGGTTCTCTGAGAAACAGAACCAGAAGGAGATATATATCATTTCAAGTAATTGGCTTATACAACTGTGGGAGCTGGCAAGTCAAAAATCGATGGAGTAAGTTGGCAGGCTGGAAACATTCAGGCGGGAGCTGGCGCCGCAGTCTTGAGGCAGGATTTCTTCTTCCTCAGGGAAATCCGTTTTGCCCTGAAGGCCTTTCAAACTGATTGGATAAAGCCCCTCCAGATTATCAAAGATAACCTCCTTCACTTAAGTCAACTGCTTGTAGATGGTAACTACATCTATAAAATACCTTCACAGCAAATACCTAGATTAGTGTTTGATTGAATAACTGGGTACTATAAACTAGCCAAGTTGACACATAAAACTAACCATCACAAGTGGTTTCTTCCTTGTACAGCTCTTCTTAAGAGCTAAAAAAAAGCCTTTCCCAGCAGACTTCCTCTCAATTTTCATTGGCCAGTCCTGGGGTTTATATACCTCATGAAATAAATCTCCTGCAAGGAGAATGAGATCAAAATTGGTTTAAATCAATTGGGTTCTAGCTGAACCACATGGGGCAAGAGTAGATGTTAGAGCTAAATTTGGGCTGTGCGACATGGAAGAAGGGGAAAGTTGTTATTGGGTAGGCAGAAAGAGTATCTGGTACATAGTAGGAGCTAGATAAATATTTGAATGATAAATGAGCCAATGAATGAATGGTGATACATGCTGAAGATAATGAGTGCTGGTGATTTTCTCCAAATATATGCCCCTGTCAAGACATGATTCCTGTAGGCAAATGGTGTATGTGCTGCATGCATGAAGTGTGACTCTTGTTTGCATACTATCCCATTCGGATCTTTGTCACACACTACTAAAGATTATCACTTATAAATACCATGTTTCCCTGAAAATAAGACAGGGTCTTATATTTATTTTTCATCAAGAA
>VBSM01001562.1:9362745-9392861 GCA_008086735.1 Cheirogaleus medius
TGCTAGGGCTTATTTTATGGGTAGGTCTTATTTTCGGGGAAACACGGTACTAAGTGAGCGCTAACTGTGCTCTAGGGGTTGAACTGAAAAAAGAAAGGCAGACAACAAACATATGAAAAAAATGCTCAACATCTCTAATCATCAGGGAAATGCAAATCAAAACGACGATGAGATATCACTTATCTCCAGTGAGAACGGCCTTTATCAAAAAGTCCCAAAACAATAAATGTTGGCATGAATGTGGAGAGATAGGAACACTCCTACACTGCTGGTGGGACTGCAAACTAGTGCAACCTCTGTGGAAAGCAATATGGAGATACCTTAAAGCAATACAAGTAGATCTACCATTTGATCCAGCAATCCCATTACTGGGCATCTACCCAAAAGATCAAATGACACTCTATAGAAAAGACATCTGCACTTGAATGTTTATAGCAGCACAATTTACAATTGCAAAGTTGTGGAAACAACCCAAGTGCCCATCAATACATGAGTGGATTAATAAAATGTGGTATATGTATACAATGGAGTACTATTCAGCTCTAAGAAACAATGATGATATAGCACCTCTTCTATTTTCCTGGATAGAGCTAGAGCCCATTCTACTAAGTGAAGTATCCCAAGAATGGAAAAATAAGCACCACATGTACTCACCAGCAAATTGGTATTAACTGATCAACACCTAAGTGGACGTATAGGAGGAATAACATTTATCGGGCATTGGGCAGGTGGGAGGGGGGAGGAGGAGATGGGTATATACATACATAATGAGTGCAATGTGCACCATCTGGGGGATGGTCACGCTTGAAGCTCTGACTCTAGGGGGGAAGGTGGGGGAAGGCAACACCCATAACCTAAACATTTGTACCCTCATAATATGCTTAAATAAAAAAAATAATAATAAAGAAAGGCAGAGAAATACCATTCTAAATTTATAAACTAATGTAATACATTAAGTGCAAAGCTTTCTTGTTGATATACTTAAACTTCTAATTCTAGAACACATACTAAGGTATTGCTTTTTTACAAATAAGACTACAGTTTAGAAAAATCTCCTTGGGAAGCAGAGAACCTTACCCAGGGACCATAATTTACTCCAGAGAGTATCAAGGTGTGCTCAGAAAAAAATGATGCTTTTCTTGTTGCACCTGCTACAGAGTTCTTTGTTTATGTTTAGCTGTCTTGTCAGGGCTTGTTTTGAAAAAGAGTCCGAGTTCATATGACATGTGATATAAGAAGAAGATGGAGATATGTTCAGAGAAAATGGAATACTGATTTATTTTATACACACAGATACACTCACACACCTTGCCCCCACCACATCATCTAGCATTTATTACTATTTTCTCACTACCTTAATAATTAGGTACTGTGTTGTATTCTTTTTGTATTAATTTCTTGGGGGGAAAAAAACTTTTTCATCTGGTCAATAAATTATGTTTTAGCTATCTGATTAAAATACAACTTTATGTATGAAAAATATTAATGGACATCTGTGAAGATCTTCTGTGGTTAAGAGGAAATCTATGACTAATTTTTCTGTCTTAAGCACCTTGAAAACCACATCCCTTCCTTCTCTGTGGATCCTGGCCAACCTGCTGCCATGTATTGGTCTTGTAACCTTGACACAGTCCTTTATTCTTTCTAAGATATAATTGGGTTCTTTCCATGAAAATTAGGAAGAACAATAGCTTTCTGAATTCCCTTAGAAGAATCTAGATCTGTTTCCAATGTCAGTTTCTTCTACTAAAATGTTATGTCCTGGAGGCTGGAAGTATGCCGTTTTTGTCTTTATCCCTAGGTGCCCAATAAATGTTGGCTGATTGAGGTAATGAAGTCTATGCTACATTGATTAAGGTTGTACCCCAAGTATTTTTTAGGGCATATCTCTCCACCAACCTATTTTCTGATTGTTCACTTGAGCTGTTACTATAGAACCACTTTAGTATCATCTTCCATACTCGTTCTTCCCAGTGGAGTTGTGTTGAGTGGGAAACTCTTGAGAAGACTTTGGTTTTGGACCTTGCTTGTCCGTGTCTTATCTTTAAAAAAGATTGGTTTAGGCATGGACAAGACTGCTAGATGGGACATGTACAAGGTATGAGGTTGCTAATAATTACATATTAATAATTATATTTGATACATATTAATAAGGAATCATCACACGCCGCCTGTCATGATATGATGTTCATTTAGAGGTTTGCACAAGAAGTTGAAGATTTAACCAAGAAGATTAAGATTCCATTGGGAAAACTGTAAAAAGATCTTGGTTTCATGTAGACCAAGTTAACATGGGAAAAGCAGTGATAATTGTAAGTTTTATTAGTAAAAAAAATAAAAATTAGACTCATGTACAAATATTTCTGCTACATAAGAACAAAGTAGAACAGTGGTAGGTAGGGTGTGATTTGAACAAAATAACCCTCTCCCCTTTGATTAGTTGAAAGGTTTTCTGAAAGTGGTTATCAAATGCCGTTTTGACAAGATTTGAAAGAGAGTCTAATGTCCTGGGGCAGAACTAGGACTGAGAAAGCCAATCTAGGACCAAAGTGGGTACATGAACAGGTTGAGACAGCAATAGGATCACAGATGAAGAGAGGAGTGAGCAAAATCCAAGAAGCAAATGCACCCAGGACAGACTGACACAGCCCAAGTTTAACATCTGGATACCTGCTGAAGAAGAGCAGGTGCATATATGTTGCCATCTTGAAGTTACTCCTCAGAATTCTGAGCACGTGGAGGGGATTTAATATCCTTAATTTAATTTCCTGTTAGAATGCAAAAAGAATAGTGTTAAAATGTAGTCATTACACCCTTGTTGCTGAGTGTGCTTCTAAAAGTACAGAGGGCAAGAAGAGGGTTCTTAAGAGATGCTGATGCTACTAAAACTAATTTTGAAGACTTTTGAAGGCCATTGACATTTCCCTGTCATTTTCCAAATCTGAAGTGAGAAACTTTTCAAAAATGCAATGCTAAAGGGCCAGGGACTGTATTTTAATTTACTAGATTGTAAGAGAACAGTAGACATTTTTCTAGCAGTGTGTTGTCCACTACACAGAGAAGTTTAAACTAGTTGGTGTCCCTAAAAACTGAGAATAAGGGTTTATAGTTGTGGTGGGCAGTGGGCCCTAAAGTGGGACAAGAGGAAATAAAGCATGTCACATCATTGCCCTACCTATCCAGGAGATGAGTGGGGAAAGGGAGGTCTCATCTGCCTTCCTTACTTTGAGTTTGACTTCTAGGTTGCAATGACAGGTAGCCTTGGCGAACTGTTGGGTGAACTCGATTGAATTAGACATGTACATACAAACATAGTGCCAAAGTACACCTTGACATCTGTAAAGCCATTCTGGTTTTTTCTAAATTCCACAGGATTTGGAGTTCTGGTCACTACATTCATATTTTCATCTGTGATATGAAATCATCAATCTCCCAAGATATTACTAAGACAATTTTGCCCCTTAAAACAAAGCCCAATGTGTCACTGTGGGCACTATGTATTGTTCTTCTATTGAGGGAACTTGAGATAATATATGAGCATGCTTTCTAAAATGTAAAATGCTATCTAAATATAAGTTTTATTGCTATTGTATGGCTAAGATAAGCTTTGTAATGAAAGAGGAATTGTGATTGAACTGCAATTTGCAGTTTCTAGAGCCCACTTTCTATTTAAGATTGCAGTTTTATCAATTGCTATTTAATTGTTTTAAGTTATCCATGTGCCAGGCAACGTTTTTATACTCTTTTTTTAAAATATAGCATTAGAACAAATATTTCGGTAGATTTAATGTAAAAATTGACATAGACATATATTTTTGGTTTGGGGATATTAAAAGACAGATATCTGGGGAAGTGCTTTCAAAAATTGTTTGGAATCTGCCTAGGTCCATGGTTCTCAGCAGGTGTGTCCGTGTGCAAGGAGCATGTGCAGGAGCCCCTCTCCCTGACATCAGACCTTCCAGCAGCTGCCAGTCGTGGTCAAGGCCTCTAGAAATCTAAAGAGGCCCACAGTCACTTTATTTTTAGACTCTTGATAACTTAAAAAAAATGAAGAAATACCACAACAGAGTTAACAAAATGATGATATACTTTAAATGTTTACACTCGATGAATTAATGCTCTTAATACAAATGGATAGACACAATGACTTAATGAATAGCCTGTTTTCATAGAGAATGTTAACCTTGAAATTGAAGGTCCTTCCTGTGTGGAAGCCTCGGCCAGGTGGCCTTCCCATCCCATCATGAGCCCTGCGTGCATCAGTCTGTCTGCTCACTGTCGCCCTCCCCAGCGACTCACTCTCTGGGCCATTGAGGCCCAGGTATATAGCCCTGCCTTTACCCGGCCACACCCTTGCTAATGGCTATCTTCAAGGTGACAGTGTCAGTGGCCATTTCACAACTAGGCCTGTTGTCTCCTGTTGAGACAGCAATAGCCCATTACCAGCTGCCGGAGCTTTTTTCACATTGGTTCTCTCACTTTGAAGGTTCTTTTCTCGTTTCAGAAGAGCAGAACAGACAAACTGATGCTACATTAGGTAATTTGTAAAGCAATCCCTTGGACTAGAAAAGAAGTTGGTATTGCTGTTTTGTTCCAGTGTGCACAGACAGCACTCAACTCAGCATCCTAATGGAACTAAAACACATTACTGTCTAGGGGAGAGAGAGAGAAGAGAAGAGGAGAGGAGAGGAGAGGAGAGGAGAGGAGAGGAGAGGAGAGGAGAGGAGAGGAGAGGAGAGGAAGAGGAGGAGAGAGGAAGGGAGGGGAGGGGAGGGGAGAGACTATAATAACAAGTAGTCAGTTTTCTCTCCTGAAAAACTCCACATTGAGAAGACATGCATTCTATACAAATCCTGGCTCCTGCTTGCACAATGTAATACCCTAATAAACCTGATGGTTCTTTGACCTAATGAGGTTTCCCCCAACCCATGACTCACTCCACATGCCCTATATAATCTCCTGTCTCACCATCAGCTCTGAGCAACTGGTAGAGACTAAGAGATTAAATTCTGAAAAACAAGCCTCATCATAATAGAAAATCCAATTAACTTTAGACACAGTAGCCGCACCAGCAGCAGCACTGTAATTTTGCCTTCTATGAAAATGGTTTAGCTGTTCATTAGGTGCCATGTCAAAACTTAAACAATGCCAATTATTTTCCTTGTCCTGATATCTAGCATTATCGGGGGAATTGCATTAAAAGACTGATTACTGACATACATTTTAACTAGATGTAATTCCTGGAATCTTTGTTTTTTCCTGTTTGATCTTTTCTTGTATGTCCTGGTGTGAAGTAAAATAATTATCTCTGGGGAACCCAGACTGAACTCTTTTCAATGGTTTGGAGATTGTGAAATGATGATGTTGATAATGTTGATGTCATTTGTAGCTGTCCTAAGTGAAAAGTACCATTTAATAGTGATGTTATCATGCTTATTCTCTCCTCTGCTTTGGGAGAAAAGCAAGAAAATGACTGTTATTCCTGCTTATGGTGGGGGTAGGGGGGAAGGGGCAGTGGGTCATGGGGAACTGAGAGGCCACAGGACTTGCTCAAATTTTTATATGAGATTATTGGTAGAGCCAGGTCTTGAGACCAAGCCAAGTGATCAGCCTTCCTCATTGGCAAAGCTGACATGTCCTAGGTTTCTATTGCATGCCCTGTTTTCGTTACTTTTTTTTTTTTTACAGTTTTGACTTAGTTGCATTCAATAAAAATATTCATAAAATTGTGAAGGATGGAAAGATGACTACAACATAATCCCTGTCAAAACAGCACCACAAATACAAAGCAGAGAAATAAATAACTAGCATATCAGACATACAAAAAAATTATATTAAAGCCTTTTGCAAGTAGGTAAAATACAAATTATAGGTGAGTATATACACATACTTAGAAGTGCAAGGGTGTTATGAAAATTAAAGGAGATCCTATTTGGTTGGGAGTAAAGGAAAATCAGGGAAAGCAAATGAAGGAAGAGGGGAGGAAGGGTGTGCTACACTTTTCCCACCCCTGGAGGTTTCTTTTGATTTAGCCACTGTGCCCTTTCCTAGGAAGAGTTTCTCCAATATAATGGTGTGTATAAGACTTAGGGAACTTCTTAAAAGTGCAGATTCATAGATCTCATTCCAGACATCCTGCTTCCATGGATCTGCAGTGAGATCCTGAAATCTGCATTTTTAGCAATTCTCCCTGGGGCTAGAGTCAAGCTTTGAGACTATGCTTTGGGAAAGAGTGCTTGAAGAGCATGCCACGCTCCAGTTTTAAGGGTGGGAGAGCACTGACTTGGAAGATATGAACCGTGTAAGAGTCCACAAATGGTAGTCTTTGTAAATTCGTGGTAGAATAGGACTGAAAGAGTGGAAAAGAGAGCTGGGTAATTATTTAATACAGGCTTCCTTTGCTCTGGGTACTTGGACACTGCCCCATCTGAGAGCATCAGAGAAATCTGTCTCCTAACACTGCTTCAACTTTCCTGTCCGTCTTCTGCATTCCCTCTGACCCTTGTGTTATGCTCCATCTGGGGCATGGCTGCTATCATTTTGCATTTATGAATAATTTGAGGCTATATTTAGGCATCTCTAGTCATTAGATACCTACATTTCTGTATACAGCCTATAAGGTTTTATTTTTTTTTCAAATTCTAGAAATTCGTGAGAAAGAGAGCTCTTAATATTAGGTCACTCAGTCAATTACCTCCTTTCCTGCCTAATGCAAGATTATTCCCAATAGCCCTGTTTCTAGCACTCTGTTGCCTATTTTTAAATGTACTAACTGATGGTGATTCTGCCACCCCCCTCAGGAGACCATTATCCTAGCTCACCATTCTCAGTGTCAGGGGGCTTTCCCTGGTAATTAGCTCTAACTTGCTATTTCTTCCTTTTCCCATTATCCTTGGTTATCAATTCCCTTGTAACAGCATTATTTCTCACACATTAGTTATATATTTTTAGATAGTTTCCACAGTTTCACAAGCCACTCTTAAAAAGAGTTGAGCTACTTAGTGCCAGCCTATATCATAATTAGTCACATTGCTGGAGGATGAAGATGGAGTTAATAGAATCGGTCACTGGGTTCCCCTGTTTCTAGCAACATGTTGCATTACCCTGTGCCTGCACCTCCAAGCTTGTCCACATTGATTTTATCAGTCTCAGGTCACCCTCCTCTACAAAGCAATGTCTCTTTAAGTATGGGGCATAGTGTCTAGGGCATAGGAGGGTATATAAGAAAGGGCCCTTCCTTATCTGAAAAATGGTACAGGGTGGGGCTTAAAATACCCACTTAGTTAGATTTCTACAAGTGCTAAATGATATCAGGTATGCAAACAATTTAGTAAAATTTCCAGCAGGCAGTAAGCATCATAAAATCCTGAGGCATATCTATATACTAAGATGGGTACAGATTGGAAGTCAAATAAACCTCATTCTATTTTTAGCTCTGTTACTCATTTACTGATTGTATGACCTTATCAACACTTACGTGCAATTATTTATTATGTAATATCTCACAATTTGCTGGACTAAGAGTTGCTTGAGGGGATGTATTATGTCTTATATATCTTTATGTCCCAGTACATCAACTTAAGTTGTTTAACTTTCCGGAGCCTCGGTGTTCTAATCTGTGAAATGAGGTGCATGTTATATACCTCTCTGTCAGAGACATTTTATGCCCTGGGTCACAACTTCTTGGGACACTTTTTTGCTCCAGCCATTGCTGCAGCTACTAGATGTGCACAGGTATAGCCTGATGGTGGATCTCCTCGGCTGCACCCTTAGGCATCCTGCCATTAGCCAAAAGACATGTTCAGGATCCTGTCTGCAGGAGGAGAGCAGCCTCCAAACATCTCAGCAGTGGTCCACCAGGGGAGATATGGTTATCACAACCAAGGGAAGGAGGTGCTATTCACCTAATAGGAAGAGGCCACTGTTAATATTCTACAGTGTACAGCATAACCCCCCACAATAAAGAAGTATCCAACCCAAATGTCAATGGTGCCACTGTTAAGAAACCGTGACCTAGAAACTCTGCAAAAACCCCATCTGAGGAAGATACTTCATAAGATAATTTTTTCTTCATGTTCTTCCTCCATCTCCCCTCACTGTCTCCAGACTGGACCCACCAGAAAGTTATTTCTCTAATCTCTAAGTGCATATACTAAACAGCTAGCAGAATCCTCCATCAGTTCCTATCTTGTGCAGTAAGAGCTGTAATGACAGAAATGTTTAGATCACAGCACCTCTGTGGGGTGTATATGGTACCAGCTCTGGGAGAAAATAGCACATCCAAAGAACTGCAAGACCTAGTTGATATGCCCAGAAGAAAACAGGGGAACAAGTGTAAGAGCAGATCTTGAGAGTGCTCATATATGAGGTTAGAGTATAAGGCTGCAAAGGGGAGAATTTATTGACATTGGTACACTCTCCAGTGACATGGAGTTCAATATCTTAGCAAGGACATACAGAATTGGTCCTAATACATTGCAGAGATTGTTCCTTGAAGCTTGGACCTTATCAAAACAATCAGGTAAATCAGGCCTTGGCAGAATATTAGGGAAGGGATTGAAAGGCTCAGGGAGGTAGGAGTTTTGTCATGGATTTATTGTGTTAAATCAAAGAACTCACCACCGACTATGTTACCTGAGGGGTCTAAAGAACACTCTTACACTCAGTCAATAAAGAATGAGCAGTGAGGGGAGCTCCAACACTGTGGAAAAAGCTTGGCTGAAGCTGTTGACAGTGGGAGGTGCAATGTTGAAACTAGTTTCTCCGGTATCAATGAAATTGATAGGATTCTGAAATAGGGGAGGCTAATTTGTTTTCACAGAAACAGGGTGGTCATAATCACTGAATAAGCAGTAAGGCCAGAGTGACAAGCAGGGTGCTGTGATCCATAGGGATCTGTAGCAATTGTTAACAAACCATGGGATCAAGATGGATGGGAAGCCAACTAGAGTTTTGCTTAATCCACATAACCAACAGGTGATATCTGGAAAGCAAAAAACTGATATCAGTGCCCACAATGGAAAATCACAGTCACTCACCCAGTTTCTAAATCTAAGTCTGTTCCCAGACCTAGAGCTCAGTCTCTGATCCAGACAGAGCTCATTGACTATCAAAGAGGTTAGGTCCCATTTAGAAGTATTCTGCAACACCACTGCAACTATATAAAATAAATATCTCCTTATCCTTCTATGAAAGGACCTGAAACTGTTTACCAGGATACCAGATGTATGTACACTGGGGAAAGGAGAATACCCAGACTGTTCAAGGACTGTTAGACAAGAGTCTGAGCTGGCTCCGATAGCAAGGAATTCAAAATGCTATTGTGACCCTTCATCAGAGAGAGGCTTATGGAAGCCAGACAATGAGTGTAACCCTGGGCCATAGCCATCTGTGTAATCATTTGCCCAGTCCCTTAGTGCAATCAAGATTAGTTCATTGGCAGTAGTAAGTCGTTACCAATCAATAACACTGAGTGTGAATGGACTAAACTCTCCAATCAAAAGACATAGACTGGTTGAATGGATTTTTTTAAAAAGAGCCAACTATATGTTGTCTGGAAGAAATCCACTTCACCTATAAAGACACACATAGACTGAAAATAAAGGGATAGAGAAAGATATTCCATGCAAATGGAAACCAAAAAAGACCAAGAGTAGCTATACTTCTATCAGATAAAATAGATTTCAAGACAAAAACTGTAAAAAGAGACAAAGAATGTCATTATATATTGACAAAGGGGTCCATTCAGCAAAAAGATATAACAATTCTTAATATACATGCACCCAACACCGGAGCACTGTTACATAAAGCAAATATTATCAGAGGTAAAGTGAGAAATATTCTCCAATACAATAATCACTGGAGACCTCAACACTCCACTTTCAGCTTCGGACAGATTATCTAGACAGAAAATCAACAAAGATGGACTTTAACTGTGCTATAAAACAAATGGACCTAATAGATATTTACAGAATATTTCATCCAACAGCTACAGAATACACATTCTTCTCTTTAGCTCATGGATCATTCTCAAGGATAGACCTTATGTCAGGCAACAAAACACGTCTTTAAAACTTCAAAAAATTTGAAATCATACCAAGTATTTTCTCTGACCACAATGGAATAAAACCAGAAATCAATAACAAGAGGAACATTGGAAAATAGGCAAACAAATGGAAATTAAACAATATGCTCCTGAATAACCAGTGGGTCAATGAAAAGATTAAGAAGGAAATTAAAAATTTTTTAAAAACAAATGAAAATGAAAACACAGCATATCAAAACCTATGGGATACAGTAAAAGCATTAATAAGAGGAAAGTTTATAGCAATAAGTGTCTACATCAGAAAAGTAGAAAAGCTTCAAATAAACAACCTAACAATGTATCTCAAACAACTAGAAAAACAAGAGCAAAACAAAGCCAAAATTAATACAAGACAAGAAATAATAAAGATCAGAGCAGAAATAAATGAAATTGAAATTAAAAATTTATGAAAGATCAAGGAAATGAAAAGTTTGTTTTTTGAAAAGATAAACAAAATGGACACACTGTTAGCTATACTAAGAATAAAAGACAGAAGACCCAAATAAATAAAATCAGAGATGAAAAAGGAGACATGACAACTGATACTGCAGAAATCCAAAGGGTCATTAGAGTCTACTATATGCCAATAATTTGGGACATCTAGAAGAAATGGATAAATTCCCAGACACATACAACCTACCAAGATTGAACCAGGAAGAAATCTACAACCTGAATAAACCAATAACAAGTAATGAGATAGAAGCAGTAATAAAAAGTCTTCCACCAAAGAAAAGCCCAGGACCTGATGACTTCACTGCTGAATTCCACAAAGCATTCAAAGAAGAACTATTAATAATACCAATCTTACTTAAACTATTCCAAAAAGTCAAGGAGAAGGGGATACTCCCAAACTCATTCTAAAAGGCCTGTATCACCCCGATACCAAAACCAGACAAAGGCACACAAAAACAGAAAATTATAGGCCAATGTCCCTGATAAACACAGATACAAAAATCCTCAACAAAATACTAGCAAACAAAATTCAATAACACATTAAAAAGATTATTTATCATGATCAAGAGGGATTCATCCCAAGGATGCAAGGGTAGTTCAACATAAGCAAATCAATGTGATATATCATATCAACAGAACAAAATTGGACAAATGAGATCACATCAAGCTAAGCCAAGGAAACAATCAACAAAGTGAGGCGACAACCCACAGAATGGGAGAAAATATTTGCAAACTACCCAATTGACAAGGTATTAAGAACTAGAATATATAAGGAACTCCAACCACTCAATAGGAAAAAATCAAATCATCTGATTAAAAAATGGGCAAAGGATCTGAATAGACATTTCTCAAAAGAAGACATACAAATGGCCAACAGGTATATGAGGAAATGCTCAACATCATTAGTAATCAGAGATATGCAACTCAAAAGTAAAATGAGATATCATCTCACCCCAGTTAAAATGGCTTTCATCAAAAAGGCAATAACAAATGCTGGCAAGGATGTGGAGAAAGGGGAACCCTCATATACTATTGGTGGGAATGTAAATTAGTGCAACCACTATGGAAAGCAGTATGAAGGTTCCTCAAAAAACTGAAAATAGAACTACCATATGACCCAGCAATCCCACTGCTGGGTATACATCCAAAGGAAGAGAATTCAGAAAGAAAGAAATTACGGTACATATAAACAATGAAATATTATATAGCCACAAAAAATAATGAAATTCTTCCATTTGCAACAAAAAGAATGGAACTGGGGAACGTTATGTTAAGTGAAATAAGGCAAGCACACAAAGATAAATCTCACATGTTCTCACTCATATGTGGGAGCTGAATATTAAAAACAATTGATTTCATGGAGACAGAATATAGAATGATAGTTACCGGAGGCTGGAAAGGGTAATGGGGATAGGAGATAAAGTAGAGATGGTTAATAGGTGCAAAAATATAGTAGATGGGTAGAACGAACAATATTTGATAGCACAACAAAGTGACTATTATCAACAATAACTTAGGGTATACTTTAAAATAACTAAAATAGTGGACTTGGAATGTTCCTAACACTAAGAAATGATGAATGCCTAAGGTGATGCATACTCCAATTACCCTGATTTGATTAGTTCACATTGTATGCCTGTATCAAAATATCACATGTACCCTATAAAGATATATGACTATTATGTACCCATAATAATTTTTAAAAAAGAGATTAGTTCCTTGGCCAGAGAAATAAGAGCCACTATGTGTTTGGAAGAGACACCGGAAAGTCCCTGCAACTGTAACGCTGCATCTCAGGAGAAATTGCAGAAATTAGCACCACCATCAAAAACTTGAAGGATGACGAGATACCACCATTCAATTCACCTATTTGGCCCCTGCAAAAACTAGAGGGATAGTTGTGAATGACAGAGGACCAAAGTAAACATAACCAAGTGGCAATCAAAATCATAGCTGCTATGCCAGATGTGGTATTTTACTAGAACAGATTATCACAGTCTTTGACACTTAATATGCAGCTTTTGATCAGGCAAGTGTATTTTTCTCAATCCCCATCAGTAACAAGGATCAAAGGCAGTTTGCTGTTATGGAGAAAAGACAGTAGTATACATTTACTGTCTTTTCCCAGGACCAGGTTAACTCTTCTGCTCTCTGTCAGAATATAGTTCACAGAGGTATCCCACCAAAGCAGCATGATTGCTAGCTAACACCAATGATGACATCACGGTAATCGGACCTGGCAAAGACAGGGGCAAGTACTCAGGGTGTCCCAGGAAGATACATACACACATGCCAGAAGGCGGATAATAAAACCCTCAATGTTTCACAGACCTATCATATGAATGATGTTTTTAAAGATCCAATGAACTGGAACATGTGGGAAAATACCCTTTAATATAAATGACAAATTGTTCCACTCGCACCTCCTACCACTAAAAAGAGGCACTGTACTTAGTGGGCTTATTTGGATACTAGAGTCAGCATATACCACATGTAGTAATATGCTGTGAACAATTTATTGAGTGACTTGGAAGGCTGCCACTTTCAGATGTGGTATATGCTGCCTAGAATAAGAGAGGACTTGTAACAGGTCCAGACTGCTATGCAAGGTGCCCTGATGCTCAGGCAGTATGACCTAGAAGATGGATGGAGCTAGAGGAATCCTTAGTGGATTGCAATGCTGTATAGAGTCTCTGTTAAAGCCCAATATTAGAGTTGCAGCACAGACCCTTGGGTTCTAAGCAAGGCCAAACCTTCAAAAGCAGAGAACTACTCATCATTTCAAGCATGCTTTTGAGCCTTACTAGAGAACATCAAGTGTGCCTATGCAACTGGAGCTGTCTCTGATGAGTTGGGATTATGAGATATGCAGTCGTAAGATCATACATGAACATCAGCAATCCTTTGCATGATGTAAGTGGTACATTTAGAATTGGGCACAAGTAAGTTGCATAAGTAGGTGACCCCAACTTCCATGTAACTTTGATCTGCTACACTGATGCCTCTCTTTCACCTTATACCCGTGCTCTCATGGGCGTCTCCCCTAGTGCACATATAGGTTAACTCAACATATTTGCCATAACTGAAAATAGACTAGCACCATGAAACAGCCCCACTCAAAGGTTGCCCTTAAGGACAGTTTAAAAGGGAACTTTCCCTAGTAGGCATATCTCTGAGCAATACACTGGACCATACACCAGAGAGAAATTGCCTAAAGCAAAAATATACACAAACAAATGGCTTTGTTGATTTGTCAGAATCCTGAAAAAAAACAAATAAGAGCTTGAAGATAAGGAAGGTTGAGAAATATACTTATGGGTGACTCTCTGGCAGAGAATTGAGAGTCCATATGGGTATTTGTGTCTTGTGTTAATGTCTACTAGAGAACATTCTAGAACATTCAGACAGACACTGGCAATCGGGTAGATAGGATGGCTTGTCCAGTGGAAGGCAGTCAGCATCTGGCCTCAGCCACCCCAGTGCTTGCACAGTAGGCCCATGAATGGAGTGGACTTGGTGGCAGGGATGGAGGCCATGCATAGACTTCTCTAGCTACTGCCACTGCTGAATCCATAGGCTGTCAGCAGCAGAGACTCAGTATGGTGCTTCCATGTGGAAGCATCCCTCAAGAAAGCTGATCAATCACTTGGTGACAGGTTGATTATGTTGGACGATTTTCATCCTAGAACAGCAGCAATATATCCTTACCAAATTAACAACTATTTTGATTATGAGTTTGCCTTTGCTGCCCAAAGTGCTTGCACCAGCATCATCTGAGAACTTAAAGACTATGTGATTTACCAAAATGGGATCCCAATAACATGCCTCAGACCAAGGGACATATTTTACAGTGAAGGTATCACAATGAGTGCATCACTAGAGAACTCACAGGTCCCACGATATATTTATTGCAACACTCTGAAGAAGCCACCCTTGTAAAATGATTAAAGGCCCAGCTAAGGAGCCGGCTTGGGGACCACACCCAAGGTTTGGTGCTGTCCTCCAGGATTCTGTAAATGTACAGAACCTATAGCCAATATATGGTGAAGTGTAACTCAAATATATCAGCCTGAAAACCCATGGGTAGAATTGGCCCTTCTCATCATCACTCCTAGTGACTCACTTTGTGTGTTTCCCATCCCTATATCCTTGGGCTCTTCTGAATTTGAAGTTCGGAATACTGGCACCATCAGTGAGGATGGAGAGTTGGGGGAGGTTTCCACCAGAGAACACAGAAAGGCCTAAAGTGTTCCACTGAATTTCAAGCTATGACTACTATTTTGTCATTTGGAGCTTCTCAAAGTGATGGACCAGATGGGCTATAATGATGATGTGTCATTAAATCTTATAATGGTTAAGAAAAATTCTTACCATAGAAGATATCTAATATAAAAAACATGAGATTACATATTTAATGTGCCTACCTACCATAGTGCCAGCGATGTAGTAGGCATTAAAAGCAATTAGTTCCCTTCCCTACTTGTATTTTCTTGTCATCATGGATCACACTATACATACAAAAGAGTACATCTAATGTATGACATATAGGTATAGTTTAAAAAAATAATAATGATAGAAAAAAATCTGTGCATGCCCCACCTAGCTTAAGATATATCTGCCCATGCTATCAGTTTTCAGTATGCTTCATCGTCATAGTGAAACTTTCTGATTTTTACAATGAAAAAGCTCTCAACTTCTTACTTTTTATTTACTTCCTCCTCTAAGTAGGAAGATGTTGGAACAAATCCCTGCTACTACCACCAGCTGTGTTGAACTTGATCCGGGCACTAGATCTCTTTGAGCCTCACTTTCCCCTTTTATAAAATAGTGATGAAAATCCTCACCTCACCTTCCCCACAGGAACATCATGGGGATGAGAGTAGGGGGAGAATATACTATGAAAGATATGGCACAGGAATATAACTATTTCCGTGATTATGGTTTTGCCTCAAGCAGGCTACCAAAGAGGAGGAGCATATGCCCAGGAGAAGCATCTGGTACATCATCCACAGTTAGTCTGTTCACATATGCCAATGCTATCAGTTCTGCTGCAAAGCTGGGGCAGGACTGGTTTTCTGTGACTAACCTTTCTTTAGTCTCCATGATCTGCCACATCCTATTTACTATTCAAAACTGTGCTCATTAATACACTATTTGAATCTTTTTTGCCTTTGAAAAATCCATGACACGAATGAATCACCGCTGAGTTAGAGAAACTATTTGAAGGAAAAGCTAAAATATACCAATGTGTCTGTTGCAAGGTCCTGGCAGTAAATTTTCAAAATATCTCTGTGCAATGGACAGCATTTACTTTCCCTTTATTCTGCTGGCAGTATGTCTCTTTGGAGTCTGGCAGAGACATTTAACAGAACAAAATGAAACTTGATTTTCTCCTTGTACTGGCCTGGTGCTGTCAGCCGGATTGTCTTTTGGATGCCCCGGTGCACTCCGCGTGGGCTCTGCGAGCTCGTGGGAGGCAGCAACAATGGTCTGCAGACTGCTGAAGTGGGCAGTGCCACAGCCTGGAACCACACCAGCCCTGCTGGGAAGGAAGCCTGTCCGTTTATCAAATTGACAGCAAGGCAGCAAAGGGAGCAGCTGAAGAATCCTTTGCCAAGGACGAGCATAATGCAGAAAAATACGTCATTGCTGCTGGTGAATGAATATATTTCTGGTTCAATTGTTGGACCATATCACCCGTCATCTAAAGTAATGGACGGTAAAGAATGACCAAGAGTTACATCCTCCAAGTAAAGCTGAAAATAGGTTTATCTAACGTGAGTTACCGAGCTGGAGTCAGACTTGCTGGCCTCATATAAGGAATAGAACACTAGGATCTTCCTTCTATCCCAGAATCTACTAAAGGCTTTGCCCTAACAACACCCAAGGTACTGTGCCCTTTTTCAGAGCATGAGTCAAGTTTACCCAGCTTTAGATTAGAATCTCATCTTTTCCATGTGGTACTAGCAAGAGGCTGTTACAGTTTAGACAATGGATTTGGATTAGTTACTCATGATGTGCTAAGAACTGGATAACATTAAAAAAAGACTTTATACTCTAGTCTTGAAAGGTTTACATTCTAAGATTGCTCAAGTTTACAACACACTGCTAAGCACCACACACCCAACCCCACTTCTTTCCTATTGCATAGATCACTTCTAGAATATTGAACAATTTGCTTTTTTGAGCATTTTTTTTCTGTCACCCCTCACTAGAATGTCAACTCCAGGAGGCATGAGTTTTTCATCTGTTTTGTTCATTGATGTTGTCCCAGTTCCTAGTAATTATATTAATTGATCATTTTTTACTCTTTGAAATACTTGTGTATTTCTGATCTGGCCACCTTTCCTCTCCTCCCTTATCTCTTGCTGCTCTCCCCGCCACTCACTCCATTCCAGCCACATCCACCTCGTCATGTTCCTCACAATGCCAGGCAGCTCCAGCCGCAGGGTCTTCGCACTTGTCATCCCTCTGAGTAGGATGAGCTTCCACAGTTACCCCCATGGCTCACCCCCTCATCTCCTTCAGACCTTTGCTTAAAAGTCACCCTGCCAGTGAATGGTGAATGAATATATTTCTGGTTCAATTGTTGGACCCCAGTGGGGTCTTCCCTGATAACCCTATTTAAATTTGTACACCCCCCCTCCCCACAATAAATGCATATCCCTGGAACTCGCCACCTTCCTGCTCTGCTTGTTCTCCATAACACTCATCCCAGTCTAATACATACTATTAATCATCCATTGTCTGTCTCTCTCCCTCTCCACCCCCAGACACACTAGAATTCTAAGCTCCCTGAAGACAGACCCTATCCTCTTCTTTGCTCACTAATGTATTCCTAATATCTAGAAAACTGGGTTACACTTGGCACAAAACAATATTTGTTGACTAAATGGATGATCACAAAAGCAATTTTTACACATGAAACACCAGATTTTAAAATGTCCCACTTTAGTTTAGAAAGCATACACATGATTGTAATAAGATGTTTGAATTTCAAATAGGAACTTGAATATGAAATACAAAATATAATAAGAAGCAGGTGGCTTGGAAAGGTTAAGTAATACAAGGCATACATCTTTGCTTTTTGATGAATGCAATGCCAGAGTCTAGGTTGCTGATAAATTTTGGATGGAAAATCTCTAAGCAGTTTTTGCTATCACATGCTATTCTTGGAGGCAGCAATCAAAACACACACACACACACACACACCAGCCTTCATGTATAAGATTGCTTCTGGTGCCCAGGGAAAATGAGAGGAAATGACTTTTAAATGGCTAAGGAAAGTATTCATGATTTATTAGTTCAGTGAAACGGAAGAGCAGGCGCCCACTTGACAAAGCAAGCAGAACCAACCCTAACCAGGTAGACTCCGACGTGGAAGCTCATTGACCAAATGCCTACGGTGACAGCTGTGTGTTTATAAATGACTCTGAGAATCGGAAACCTCAGAGGAACACTACAAGATCTTCCTCTTCCCTTCCCGTCAGCCAGGGGACAGGAAATTTGCAGGGAATAATTTTCTCCATGTGAAAACCAATTCAAAATATACATTCTCGCTTCCAACCGGGGACTCTTGAGTATGATCTGGGAGCGTGGAAGTGGTCGTTTGCTCTCTTTGTGATCAGCATAGAATCACGTTACTTCCGAGCACAAAGAGATTTACATAATCATGCTCTCTGATCATGGCATTTTATGAATATGAAAACTGAACTAAACCCAGAGTTCCTTAGCTAATTTGGACAGAATGCCCCAGCCTGCCTGAAGAGCGCTGAAGCCGCATGCCAGTGTCTCCTCCCCATGCTGGAGTATCATTGCTGGTGTCCTAGTTAGGTCTCTGTAGCAAGTACTCATTTCAAACCAAATTCACACATGCAGTCATTCAATTCTCTATATGTACACATAGGTGGAGAGAGAGAGAGAGAGAGAGAGAGAGAGAGAGAGAGAGAAATACAGATATGCTATGTATAGGAAATCAACATCATAAACTTCATTGATCTTTTTGTTTTTTAATAAAGAGAAGAATGAAGGAGAAAATAGAAAGTGGCCCCATAATCTCATTGCCCTAATACTTCCTATTGATATTTAAATCCTTATATTGTTAATGCCTTTATCTCTTCTGTCTTAATAATATAAAGGTAGTCACCATTTTGTGACCGGTTACTACGTACTGAGTCCTATCCTAGGTGATTTATTTATTTAAACCTCACAATGATCCTGTATTGTCATTGTGTGATTAGTCCCATTTTAAAGAGGAAGGGATGGAAGTTCAGGAAGTTTGCTTTTCTGGCTAGTAGACTAGCTAAAGCCTGAGTGTAGCCAGTTCAGTCCTTAAACCCGAACCAGTCAGCCTCCAGAGCTGGACTGTTTACACTGTCCCACACTGCATGCCCAATCTTCCCTCTGGAAAATAAAACCCCAGTTTCCTTCCTCATCCAAGATAGACATTTAAACCCTATATTTATGAGAACAGCTAATAATATTCCAATTACAGTCACTGCATTTAGGTAAAGAGGTAACATCATTAATATTTAAATAACAAAGTCAATTACAGTTTTAAACCATTTAGGATGATTTTATTTTTCAACAAGGCATTTGATGATCAACCAGGGCCAGGCCCTCTGGGAAGGGAGCTGTGTTTCTCCTGTTGTCAGCTGAAGACCCCTAGCCTCATGCAGAGAAGCATCTCAGTGGTTTTTCTTGTCCATTGCCTGCCTAGAATGCCTTACCCACAGAGGAGCAGATTTGTAGATTTGTAGGGGTAGCTTGCTTGCACCAGGCACGACAAGGGGCTCCTTTTGGAATGAAGGCAGAGCTGTGAGGAGCCTCCACTGTGTTCTTAAATCACCAGGGCTTGGCCCAGAAAGGCCAGTGGGATTCCAAGCACAGCCTCTCAGGAAAGGGCAAAGAGGTGAGCAGAAATGTTCGTGCTTCTTCAGATAATTCATTCCTGGCTTCCACCTCCCTCCCCCCCTGCCCCCAAGTCAAGGCAAGATTTCTTGTCAGGATCTTTGGCCAAATCATATGACTTAAAGAGGTTTGCTGGCCCTGGCAGTTCCTGGAGTCTTTCCAGAAATATAGCCAGAGGGCCAGAGTGGGGCTGCCAGTCATGCTCCCAGGATCCAAGCTCTGAGAGCTCCACCCTGCCAGCTCTGATTTGCATCTGCCTTCTCCTCTCCGGGGAAGCTTGCAGGGTGGAGGCCAGGAGGGAAGGAAATCTCTGGGTCTGCTCTTTATCTGTTGTCCCATCATTCTGGCGACTGCCAGTCTTTATTTTTCTAAACATCAAACATGTAAACAGCATTGCTTCATTTTTTTTTTTTTTACAGGAGATAATGCTCCATGATGAAGAAAAAAACTTGTTTGTAGCTTCCAAAGGAAACAAGATGTTTATTCTCAACATGGAGGGAGCATAGAAAAAAAGAAAAAAAAGGAAGCAAGATGTTTAGTTTTGACTTCAAACTGAGAGATTTCAGAATGTGCTAAGTGAGTTCTGCCTTTCTGACTTGTTACCCTGTTTTTCATTTTCCTATTTTCCCACTGACAGAGAATGCAATTATTGCCACCCTTTTTGACTAGCTGGCTGGCTTTTTCTTCTGAAAATGTGAATCATAACTAGAAGAGGCTACTTGGCAGGCCTGTCTATGGAGAGCTCTTCCCTGCCATAGGTCACTAGAATGCACTTGGTAAGATTTCTTTGTAATTTTTCTGTTGTCTTGTTCTCAGAAGCCACAATCTATTCAATTGCCTTTACTGTACTGCACAGTAACATTCATTCCAGGGACCTTCCTTTTTAATAGTTTGCACTTTGACTCACCTTATTTCTATGACTTATGTTCAAATGTACACATATACACAACTCACTGTTGATTCCAAGCAGCCAAAACGTCTTAGAGGTGCCACCAGCACACATTTATACATATATCTATGCACACATATACATCTGGTAAGGTTAGTGCACTCAATCATCTGGCATCAATGATGCTGGAGGCATGATTGCTTTGAGGAATTCAAAATGACATTTTTAGAATTTATTTTCATAAATAGACACATAAATGACAGTTATGCTATAGAATACAAGATACTATCCCTACATTAACTAGGAGAACAACATGGAAGCTAATATATGTATGTAGTTCACTGTTGTTGAGCATTATCGATATTCTTTTTTCTTTTCTTTGTTCAGTTTCTTCACCAAATTAAAATGCTTTGCTAAATGTGGTCTTGTTTATCAACTTCTTTCTCAATCATTTAGAATGTGGGCGTGCATGTTCCTGTTTCCTATTTATTGAATTCAATCCCAGGAATTTAAATATGTGTATAGAAACGATAATAACTCTTAGTATTAACACATTGTCTTTCCAGAACTAATTTCATCACCAAATAATATTAGAGCTTTGTGGAGCAGAAAGTATCCTCCTCATTATAGAGAAAATGAGTCAAAAAGAACTCAAGCAAATTGTTCCACAGTCATTGACAAGATAACAAATAGGACGCAAATGTCCTGTTGGTGTCACATGGTTTCTTCCATATATAGACAGATGGAAAACTGTAGCAAACTTAAGTGAAAAATGTAAACTCTCAGGGAGAATAATTTCTAAAATGTAAAAGTCTACACCTGATACTTTGCTCGATGTACTACTGTACTTAATGCTAAGAAGAGACAAAATGTTCCCCTATATAGATATATCTCATTTCATTCTAAATAATTCCTACTCTTTAACACACATTTGGACCAAAATGTAACTTGCCTTATGAAGTACATAGTGTTACTAAAGCAACTTATTTGGCTTTTGAGGCCATGAAAGCTCCTGGAAGGTTTTATCTGTGACACCTGCTTGCTATACTTAGCAGTCTGGCTGTGTACCATTGCCAAGGAAGATGTTTGGGAAAGTTATTGTTCCACAGGCTCCCCAAGCTCTGTCCTGTGTAACCCACTTCTGTTGGACCACTAATGTGAAGAGAATAGACGATGCTAGAATTCTGGAAAAAATCACAGAATTTCTAAGTTAGAAGAGACCTTAACTTTCATCCAGTCCCACTGCACTGAAGTAACCTGCAAGCATCCTTGAGAAGCATTTTAAAAGTCAGACAATATCACAAACTCAGGAAGCATAATGGCAGACAAACCACCACCAACTATAAATAAAATGTTTTAAGTACACCAAAGAGAATGTGTTTGGAACTCAGAATAGGCACACTAAAAAGGTTTTCTTCCTCTTTGAAATTTGAGAGGTAACAGTTTCTCCAATGCTTTCCAATATTTCTGTAATTCAAGGGCAGGTGTTACTGATTTTGGATTGCTTCTTTCTTGTTTATTTATTCAATGATATTTATGTAAATCCTACCATCTGAAAGATAATCTATCAAAGTTAGGATTAACACTTACAACCACTACAAAGTAAGTTCTGTTCCTATAAGGACCTCCATGCAAACTTTTTATTTTTTGATCTTGCCAGGCTTGATGGCTCATGCCTGTAGTCCCAGCCACTGGGGAGGCTGAGGCAGGAGGATAATTTCAGCCCAGGAGTTCGAGACCAACCTGGGCAACATAGTCAGATCCTGTTTCCAAAAAATTTTTTTAAAAAAATGTTTTTAGGCCAGGCACCGTGGCTCACGCCTGTAATTCTAGCACTCTGGGAGGCCAAGGCGGGAGGATTGCTCAAGGTCAGGAGTTCAAAACCAGCCTGAGCAAGAATGAGACCCCGTCTCTACCAAAAATAGAAAGAAATTAATTGGCCAACTAAAAATATATAGAAAAAAATTAGCCAGGCATGGTGGTGCATGCCTGTAGTCCCAGCTACTTGGGAGGCTGAGGCAGAAGGATTGCTTGAGCCCAGGAGTTTGAGGTTGCTGTGAGCTAGGCTGATGCCATGGCACTCTAGCCCGGGCAACAGAGTGAGAGTCTGTCTCAAAAAAAAAAGAATGTTTTTAATGTCGTCCCACATATATGACCACAAATCATAGACATTCCCACTTTTAAGAAAAGAAAAACATCCCATAATAACAAATACTGACGGAGAATCTCATGAAAAATGGTAGTAAATTTTAGAAATCCTTAGTAACTCACTAGTTACTGTTACATGAATAAACAGAGTCTAAATATGATCAATATTAGCGTCCAGAAATAAAGTAAAGGTATCATTTAGTATGAGTAAAGAGAGGTAAGAATAAAGAGAATAGGATAAAGAAATCATTTAAATTATTGACCTATAAGATTATAAAAGGTCAAAGAGCAAAGAGAGGCCTGGCACGGTGGCTCATGCCTGTAATCCCAGCGCTCTGGGAGGCCGAGACAGGAGGATCGCTCAAGGTCAGGAGTTCGAAACCAGCCTGAGCAAAATCGAGACCCCGTCTCTACTAAAAATAGAAAGAAATTAATTAGCCAACTACAACTACATAGAAAAAAAATCACCTGGGCATGGTGACGCACGCCTGTAGTCCCAGCTGCCCGGGAGGCTGAGGCAGGAGGATCGCTTGAGCCCAGGAGTTTGAGGTTGCTGTGAGCTAGGTTGACATCATGGCACTCTAGCTCGGGCAATAGAGTGAGACTCTGTCTCAAAAAAAAAAAAGAGCAAAGAGAGGGAATTTTGTGAGAAGGTTTTCTCTGGAGCAGAGTGAGCTGTCAGGCTCCATCACCCTCCTCTTCCCCAATGAAGGGGTTGCTACCACTTCTCTCCTGGGGGTTTCAACAGGACTTCTCAGAGATGTGCATCCCCTGAATTTGGAGGGCTTGGTCAACTGAAAATAGACTCAGTGGATAAATTTCAAGCAGCCCATGGCAGCACAGAGAGAACTGTAGCTGGGATGTAAATGCACTTCTCTCCCACAGTAGGTCAAAGAGTCCTGTCCAGGAGAACAGATGTGGAGTCCATGATAGGCATGCCAGGCAGGGGGCATTTGAAATGGAAATCTGCTCGAGAGAGTAGCCTGCCAAGGTGAAGACCGGACCACAGGAATAAGAGACTGACACTAGAACACGAGGGGGCATCACGAGTGCTCTCAGCAGGTCTATGTGCCCTGAGACTTGGACATTTATCATCATTTCCACGACTCTAATGTCCAGACATTAAATCAAAGACCACTGTGTCAGGTTGGCATCTTTGTTGGTCTTTACCCTCTGGATATCCCACCTCCGGGAGCTACGGAATGTAGCAGTAATGAGATCATCGAGAATGTCAAGTCAATACGGCAGGTCTGAACTGACAAAGAAGGACTCTCCTTTATAGAAAAATTAAACAAACTCTAACAATAACAAAAATTTGAAATAGTCAAGTTTCAAATCCAGAGTGTGAAATCCCTGAGTGTGAAAAAACAACCAAAGTCAGAGAAGTGAATAGAAGATTAAGCCAAAGCAGCTCATGGTTTTTACTCTTAATGGCTACAAAACCTAATAGGCACAGGGACTTTGGGGCCATCACAAGCACTGGAGCCCAGAAGGTCACTCCACGCGTGCAGAGGGGAACATAGACTGAAAGAAGATGGCCCATTGGCAGCAATAGACGCTAGAATGCAATGGAATAATATTTTCAAAGTGGTAAAGAAAAGTAACTAGCCACCAGTTAAACTATGTCAAGTAAAGGTAAATAAAAACAAAGACTGAAAGAGTTTATTAGTCACAGAAGCTTGTTGAAAAAGAATATTAAATAGCATTATTCAGCAAAAATAATAGTACATCTAGCAGAAAAGAGTAGATGCAAGAAATAATGGTAAGAAAAAGAAGCTGGTAAGCATATTAGTAAATCTAAATAAACTTTGGCTGTCAAATAATGATAATATTAACTAATTTGGGGGTTTCGGTGTAAGAAATATTAAATGAAAAATAAATAAATATTTATTTATAAATAAATAAATATTACATGATAATTTAGACTATGGGAAGCAATAATCATTCCAAGTCCAGATATTGTTTAGGAGGAAGACAAAGGATTTGGTTAGCTTTACATTTTAAGTCAGATATACATGTTAGAAACACAAAGGGAAACTACTATATGAAACAAAAATTAAATTATAAATTATTTGAAAGAAAGTAGAGAGAATAAGAAGATTTGATCAATTCAATAAAAGCAAAGAAAATAGAAAAAACATAAAATCAATACTACAAATAAGCATTAATATAATGGTAATCATGGTAAATACAAAAGGCTGAAATCACCTCAAATTTCATTTGTTAAAGAGAATGACATCCAGCTATTTTTTTTTATTTTAAGGGATGCATATGAAACATAATGCTACAGAAAGACATGGACAAATATTAATATCAACCAGGCAAATACTGATCGAAGACTAATGTTACAATATTCAAATCAAACAACACAGAAATAGAAATACAGATACATAAAACAACTCAACAATAAAATAAAATAATCACAAACTTTAATGTACTTAACAACCTAGCCTCAAAATATATAAAGTAACCTTCAGAGAATTACAAGGAGGAACGGACAAAGCTACAATCACAGTGGGAGATTTTCATATACCTTTCTCGGAAACCAATATATCAGGCAGACAAAAAAAGTATTAGAGATTTATAAAATATTTGAGCAACACATTTATACAGCTAATCAAAAGATATACTATATATCTATAAGTCTGCACTTAATGAATAATAAATAGAAAATACATATTCTTTTCAAGGACAAATGAAATTGTCTGAAAAAAATGACTAAATACCAGGCCACGAGGGAAATTTCAAGAAATATTAAAGAAGTTATATCACATATCTGTATAATAAAAATAACCTAGTAGAGAAAAAAATGAGGAAATTATTTTAAAAATATCTTAAATTATACAACAATAAAAGTGCTATATGCCAAAATTTAGGGATGTTTCTAAAGCAATATTTTAGCCTTAAATGAATTTACTTAATGAGAGAGATTGAAAATAAATGAGCTAAGAATTCCATTGAAGACTAGAGCAGGGGAAAGAATAAATGCAAAGAAAGTGGAAGAAAAGATGTAATAAAGATAACAGCAGAAATTAGTGAAATAACAAACAAATCAATAGAGATGATGAGGCCACCAAAATATTCCATCTGGCTCCTGAAGAGTCCCTCACTGACTGTGATGAAGGCCAAAGCTGTCTTCATATCTCGGCCGCTTGCTTGTGTAGAGCACACAGCAGCACTGTCCAACAGAAATACAATGTGAACCACATATGCAATTTAAATTTTATAGTAGTCTTATCAATATGTAACAAGAAACAGAAATAAGTTGAATAATGTATTTCATTGAAGCCAATGTATCAAAAATATTATCATTTCAACACACAATCAATATTCAAAATTATTGAGATATTTTACATTCTTTCTCCATACTAAGTCTTTAAATCTAGTTTATATTTCACACTTGCAATACATCTCAATTTGAGATAGCTACTTTTCAATTGCCCAGTACCCACATGCTGCTGGCTAGTGTCTATCAAATTGGATAGGACAAACCTGTTCTCAAATGGCATGCCATATAATTTCAGAATTCTTTGGTCTTTGGGGTCTCTATTTTATTACATTTGTTTCTTAATTTGGCCTCTGGAACAGGATAAAGACTTGTATACCCATTGTTCTTTCATCCATATTCTAGGCCCCCCAAGGTGGTGGCAAATCTTCAGTTATTTACCTTGCTATCAATTTCTGACTAAGTCTTTTCCAGCCAGATGTAGTGACATCTATTTAGCGGCCAAAGTTCTAATGGCCACATGTAATTGACAACATCTCCAAGAATCACCTACTTGCTTTTCATATTAGTGTTTACACAACAGAGATTCTCTGTAGGCATCTCTATTCCCCAAGAATTTCATGTTGAAATAACAAAATGGCCTAGATCCACTCGAAGATAAATTGCTTTAATTATTAGGCAGACTGTGAAGCTCACTGTTTCAAATATCAGGTCAGTGCAGTGCCCAGCGTCGCAGTGATTTCCCTGTGATATTTCTCCAGGTGCTACTGTAGAGCCTGAATATCACGGGAACACTTCCACTGAGGACTAGCTTTGTCTGCACAGTTTGTTCACTTCTTCAACAGAGAAAAAGCAAGCTCAGTAGTTGTGAGAGGAGACTATCATTTCCCAAAATTGTGAAGTTTGCTATTTTGACGTTTTAGTTCAAGTGTCAGCATTGTTGCTAATATCTATGGAAATCTCACAGGGTAATTGTTTCTTAGGTCTTAGAATTGATATAATAGAGCTACATAGATATCTATCAACTCTTTCATTTTTAGCACTTTATGTGAGATCATAGAAGAGAATATATAGTGGTTGAGACTAACAGCACGTGGACTGAAGTCGGACCACCTGGCTTTGCATCCCAGCCTGCCTGCTTACCCGCTATGTCTGATCCTCAGTTTCCTCAGCTTTGAAATATGGAAATATTAATTAAGGTTTCAAAGGAGATTACACAAATTAACATATGAGTAGCACAGTGCTCAGCACTCAGAAGTATTTCATAGACATTAGCTAGGTCAATCTGCGGGTTCCTAATTCCTTTAGGCAAATTTGGGAGCATTGGCAAAAGCAAGCATGTGACAGCATTTCTAAAGCTCAGAAGACAATTCCTTCCCAAAGAAATTCCAGTTGTCTTGCCTATCTCTAAAGCTTACATCAGAAAATTTCCCTAACTGTGATGACCTCGACTTCCTTTCTAGATATTTATTACGCAACCGTGCTAACTAACATTTTGGTTTGGAAATTCCCCACTCAGATCCCATTATTAAGAACCAAGCCAAATTCAAGTTCTCTAAACACACTTGTCATCAGCTGGTGGACTTACGCAGTGTTGATGTCACTTTCCCTCATCTTATCATTCCGAATCAGGAGTAGGTATTGTAAAGCCAAAGCTTTTTAAATTTTGTTTTCCCTAACTATATAATTTTTATACCATTTTTGCTCAGGGTAAGGGGAGGCTGAGTCTAAATTGGGAAAATGAAATACTAGGGTTTATATAAGCAAGGTACTTTGATGGGAATTTCACCCCAAGGCATCTCTCCTCCCTTTACAAAGAGGATGAAGCTCACCTTTAGACACTCACCTGTTGGGGTGAGCAATTCTCCCCGGTCTTGCCATTTAGATGTATAGCTCCTGCCTTTGAAGTTCACATTCACGAAATCTATAAATTTCATGCCCACACTATCTGCTGAAATTATAGTATTCTGGAACTAAAATTGCACTTACAGAGGCTTTTGTCAATTAATTGAGACAGTGGTATAAAACTATATATGTTTTTGCAATTTTTCCAGTAAATCTGCTTTAATGTTTCAATACTTCCTTGTGAAAATACTGATTAATAGTTAATACAACAGTATGTGCCAGGCCATTCTATTTTTTTTACAAAAATAATGCTATTAATCCTCACAATAGCCCTCTGAGAGAGAGATTATTATTATTCCCACTTTATAGATGAGAAAAGTCAAGCACAAAGAGGTTAAGAACTCACCCAAGATCTGAGTTGCCAAGTGGTGAAGTTGAGATATGAATGCAGATCTCATTCCAGAGCCTGAGCCTTTAACTCCTAAAATATATTCTGCCTCTCACAAAAACAGCATTAGTAGCATACATAAGATCGAAAAGAAGACTTTGTGCACTAAAAAGTAAATTTGTCACATTTTAGCATATCTCTGGGACCAAAAATATTTAAATAACCTAATCTAAATGTATACATGTCTCAGAAACCATATGCCTTACGAACCACTAAGGGACACAGGCAAGAATAACAAATGATTATGAAAATCAACCAAAAGGTCAATGTAGCTTCCACTATGGTTACTGTGGTATTTTGGTGCTCTTATTTATGAATTAGTAACTATTTTTCTTCCTCTCTCCACATACCCCAAATTGTAAAAAGGTAAAGAAAAGATCTTGTGCATTGAATGATATTTACTTTTTTATTTTTTTAGTTGAGCAGGAAATCATTATCCAAGCCCAGCCTTGAATATGTGCTATACACAAAACAATTTATCTACTAGAGTTCATGGGCAGCTGGATTGGGAAAAAACACATTAATTATCATTCAAGTGGAAATGCCCCCATAGACATACCATTTAATTAACAGAGAGGCCAGTATTGGAAATGAATAATTTGAGGCAAGACAGAGAGAGATGTGTGTGAGATAAACCCTTAGGTGATTTAAGGATATTATCTGTGGATAAACATTAAAAAATACGTGAAATACGTCTCTATCTTATAAATGCCTTGTAAACATAAAAAGATTCCTTAGAAGAAAGGTCCTTTCGAGCCTTTTCCTTGCCTGTTGTAAAAGTCATCACCTGGGAGCAGGAAGCTAGTTGTATTCTGCAGGAACATCAATTCCTTTAGAGGCTGGAAAATCCCACTCCCTTGAATTCAAACTCTGAAAAGATCAAAGCTAAAATCACCTCATGTAGAAGAGTTCCTCTGTCTTCAAAAACCCTTGAAATTTGTAGCTCTGCCAAGGTTATAAATAGAAGTGATATGGCAGCAGTGCATTGATCATTCTGCTAAGTGTGTTCACCCCATTTGGGATGGTTTTACGAAGCATGGCGGCAGCTGGGGCGGTGGTGGCTGCTCTGCCGTCGTCCCCGCTGCTGCTACTGCTGCAAACGCCTCTCCATTTTTCACTTCTTTACCGAGAAAAGCCAGAAGAGATGTTCCTAAAGCATAAAATATAAAATAAATTCACAGCCCAACGACTGTTTTTTTGGAGCAGTCTGAGTGACCATCAAAGAGTCTGAAATGAAATCACATGTACCCACTGGCTCCCTAAAAGGAATCCAAAAATCAGAATTCTGGGACCCAGTTTGGCAATATAGGAAGGCAGCAGTAGGTTATTAAGATACTGTCAGGTTTCATGTTTTGATTCTTGAAAATATCACCTTTAATAAGATAGGCCAAATGCCACATTTGGCTGGGGAAGAGATGTGGTGGGGGGGTGGTGGTAAAGGGAGCAGAGGAGGGGAGGGGTGGGTGGAGATTTTTGTTTCTGACCTTGGTATTTCCTTGCAACATTCCATAAAAAAGACAGTTCATCTTCAATGAGCTTTTCTTTTTTGTATTTTTCCCCCTACTTTCAGCATCTCTTTACTTCAGCAGCACCAGAACAGAGTTCTTAATTTAATTCAATTCAAGAAGCATATATATTTGGAGGAGAGAATATATATATTCTCTCCTCCAAATATATATATATAGCATCTTTTGATATATATATGTATCTTTTGAGAGAATATATATATTTATATAGCATCTTTATAATAAACTCTCTTTAGCACTGGAATAAGAAGTCAGGGTGGGGAGAGGAGAAGGGGAAGAAGCTGCATAACCCGAATGAGTTCTGCCCCCTCTTGCCAGGTGTTCCCTTCAGCTTGGAGGCCTTTCCCTCCAGTTTTCTCCATCACCCCCATGGTAACCTATGGAAGTGACCTCAGTGTGGGCGAAAACTTTTCCCATAGCCCAGCTGACATGCCTTCAACCAAGGTTTTCAAAATTCCAAGAATTAATAAAGGGAAATAAACATTGAGAATGCAGAAATCAAAACAATCTGGTTTACAAAGAAGATCATTTGTTCCCCCAGTATCTTCTCAGCAGGAAAACCTTTATTTCCTTTTTTTTTTATTTCC
>VBSM01001562.1:9392961-9409243 GCA_008086735.1 Cheirogaleus medius
TTGCAATTGTGAATTGTGCTGCAATAAACATTCAAGTACAGGTGTCTTTTTGATCAAATGACTTCTTTTCCTATGGGTAAGTACCCAGTAGTGGGATTGCTGGATGGAGTGGTAGGTCTACTTTTAGTTCTTTGAGGAATCTCCATACTGAGGAAAACCTGTATTTCAAACACAGTCTTAACACAAAGCCCTAACAGATCAAACAGAAAACCCTGGAGCTGCTCTAGCAAGTGTAAAGGGAAGGTCTTCCAAGTTTTACTTTGCTATTGACTTGCACCTCAAGGAGAACCCTGAGGTTCCTCTGTGGAACACCTGGGGAGTCTCTGAGCATCATCTGAACACAACCTTAAGTAGAGACCTCCATGTGACAGATACCAGCTTTAACACACTTCATAACCACAACCTCCCCACCTCACCCCCAACACACCCCTTTATTCATTCCAACCCTTCCTTCAAGGTCAAGACCAGGACAGCATTCCCTTACTCTCTTCTGAACCATCAGTGCTGGTCTGATACATATATTCCTTCGGCCAGTGACAGATGCTCACCTTAACCTTACTTTTCAGTTGCAATTGGGTCGCTTGTATGGGTGTGACCTAGGTCTAAATACAGGTCCATAGTAAAAAAACAACACCATTGTAATATAAATATTAATAACTTCAGCATTCATATAATAGCGAAGTCAGAGAGGAGGTAGTTTCCTTACAGATTGAAGCGGTTCCCATTTCCCATAAGACTAGAATGTTTTAGAGGAGACAAAAAGTATCTACACATGAAATAATCTGACTTGAAACAAAATAAACAAGGCAATACGAAAGAGGTGTCTATACTAAAAGTGGACAAATTCCTAAATGCATAAGTGATGAGGATGGTAAGAAAAGGCAGGGAGCAGTACTGGCTGGAGTAATCAGTGAATATTTGGAAGAGGGGCTTAGACGTAAGACAGATCCTGAAGGAGGGATTTAAAGAGGAAAGACGGACAACAAGAGAAGGGGATTCCCAGCAAGCACCCAGCAAACTCAGGTGTATTCTCCCAGAAGAAATTTGAATTCTGTGGAATAAATGCCCAAACAGATCTTAGCTTTACTCAAAAACACAAACTTATGAGAAGATATTTAAGTTACATTAGATCCTTGATAGAGAAGAGGTTTTCCCACTGAGAGGATGTAGGTGGAGCTCCACAAATCACTTTCAGCAACTCAGAGCCACCTCTAATTTCTGTGTGATGAGATCTCTGCCTAAGGCATTTTGGTGAAAAAGAAACTAGGTACAAAACCTAGCAGTTTGCATTCCAGTGTGTTGCAATAATTTTGAAATACTAGCCAATGTATTTCCCTTTCTCTTTTTACCTCTCTTCACCTCCCAGCCCAGCTATTCTAAGCTCATTGCCTCAGACACAGGATATGATCACAGAGAAGTAAAAAAGAAAGGAGTCTTGTCTTAGCCTTGGACTTTCAAAAGCCTAGATGAAAGATTTGGAAGAAAATGGGATGATTCCTTGGAAGTTCTTCTTATCCATACCGCCATCTCCCATCCCTCCTCCTCTCAAAGCTAAACAGAATCCCCCAAGCTTGGGGGAGGAGCGAGAGACTAGGTGGGCAGTGATGTGACAGGAAGGTCCTCCTGGAAGAGGGCATGGGACCCAATGAGACCTCAGAAACAAGAGTAGAATCACGTTTAAAATCAGCCCAGCCTTCACCCAGGTAAAGATGTGTCTTAGGGGCTGTGCTACCTGTCCTTCCCACTGGCAACTAGTGAGGACTTCCCTTCCATAGCATTCAGCACCTGGTACTTGAACTCCATCTTTTTCTTCCAAATTCCACATAGATAACTGCCTAGTTCAGTGGTGTTCACACACTATGTGCATCAGAATCACTTGGAAGGCTTGTTAAACCACAGATGATCAGGTTCCACCCCTAGAGTTTTTGATTCAGCAAGTCTGGGGGGTGGGACCTGAGAATTTGCATTTCTAACAAGTTCCCAGGTGATGTTGATGGTACAGGTCTAGAGATCATACTCAGAGAATGAGTGCCCAAAGCAACATTGTAGGACATTCACAGCACAGATAAGGGAAATAGGATTCAACACACCTATATTTTAGTGACAACAACTGACAAGAAAGTCCCCACATTTGAAGTTGGGGGGCAAACCAGAACCGCTTGAGATGTCCTCTGAGGTTGGACAGTGGTACAACCCACTGGGAAAAAAACAGTTTGAAAACTTTGGTGTGATTTATCCCTGGATATCCGACACAACACTCTCAACTGGGTATCTCTGGTCTCCCTGGTTTTAGTAGCAATTCTTTTGCCCCAGAAATTCTCTGAATAGATGACACCAGAGAAAGACACCTAAGGTCACAGGTGCACCTAGGGTCACACCCAAGGTTCCATGTGGAGTACTCCCTCCAAAATAACATATGTGCTCATTGGTGCCTGGCTTCTCTACAATTGTGTAGCACTTAGTAGAAGGAAAATACCAGGGTATAAGTATCCTTAAATGGGTACCAAATATGTCTAATTACAACTTGAGGGCTTGATATTTATGCTATTTCATCAATGAATCAAACCGCAAGGCAATGATTGACTGAGCAGGCTCTGGAGTTAGAAGGCTTGACTTTGAACCTCAACAATTTTGCTTAGAAGTTGCATAAACCTAGCCACATTTACAAACGTCCCTGTCCCTCAATTTCCTTATGTAAAAAAAACAAAAAAAGAGTGTAGTTCTTACCTCACACAGTTTTGGTGCAGATTAAATGAGATGTTGCTAAAGCATTTGGCAAGGGAATTGGCTCATGGCACGTAAACATTGCTGATTATTATTATTTATAACAGCACTTGATATACTGCCTCTCACATAATTGTTCTCAATAAATGTTTTCTGTCTAGCTGAACTGTCATCAAATTTCGACAATCCCAAAAGTAATTTGGGTGTATCTATACACTCCTGTCCCCTCCTCTGTTCCCATGTCCACACCTTAACAATGACAGGACCCAGAAAGTACCCTCTGGTTTATATTGCCTGAGGCCTGAGCATGTGTCCCTCTAAACCCACTCTTCCAGACCCTGCTAATGAAATTTAAAGAATGTCAGGCGGCAGGCCTCTGTTGTTAGGAAGAGGAAACAAGGAGGGGCGAGCTCCCAGAGATGTGGTCCCAGTAGGCATTTGAAACCTCCAGTGTTCTTGGCTCCCACTTATCTTGGGGTGAGCCTTTGTTAGGATTTGAAAAAAAAAGAAAAAAAAAAGCCAAGCAGTCTTGTGAAAACCAGCTTTTCAGTAAGCAATATAGGCGCTTCCTGGTTACCCATGATATGAGAATAACCTTTAAACTATTTCCATTTCTGATCCCGGCTGGAAACAGGAAACACATAGGGTACAGCTTTAAACAAAAACAAGGACCAAAAGATAAACCAAATTGTCCCAGCTTTCAGAAAAGGTTTATGCTAAGTGTTAGAAGGTTCAGATTTAGTGAATCCTCCCCCACTTTCTGCCATTCCAGAAATTCCTTTTAGAGGAGGGGGGGCGAAAAAAAAAGTGAAGGTTTGTACAAAATTGCACAGCACTGCCATCTTCAGGGCCAATAAGGAAAATACCTCAGGGTCAGCCAGATAAATCATCTTCCTAAACACTTCATTGAAATATAATCAGATGGGTAAAAATTTGACAGCAGACAGACTAGAACAGATTTTTCTCCTGTTTCCAATGTTTGAAAAGTCAGTAGACACAGCTTTTTGGTGGTGTATGCACATTTTAAAAAAATATTTGCTGATTGAAAAGCCATTTACAATAAATAGGAAAGTTTAAATAGCTCAAACTGCATTGCCAAATGATGAAAGTAACGCAGGCACAAACATATTGTTCAGAAAAAAAAAATTCCTTAAAAAGAAAAGTATGAATCGAATGATTTAGAAGTGCTGTTTGAACAGATGGTGTGATTAACAACTAGTGTGTTAGCCATCTCAGGAGCTTACAGAGAAGTAAACAAATGCAAAGGGAAAAATCACTTTATTCCCCCAAAGAGTGTTTAGTTCATTTCATTATGAAAATTTGGAAGTCCGCATTTTGAAAGTCAGATATCTCTAAGGGATACTGGAAATAAGAAGTGAAGGGAGTCTTTTGGGGGGTGGGGAGACCACATGGAAACAAATTCCGATGCTCCCCATATAGGCTGTCATTGTCATCCAAAATGCTAGAGGTAGGTGGTGCATTGCAGAACACTCTGGCCTTGGAGTCAGAGGGCCAGGGTCCCACCCTGGTTGTAGCATCAGCTGCTGCTGGCCTGGAGGCCATCCTTGTTCCCTCTGGACTTCAGTTTCTTTGTTTGGAAAAAAAGAGTGAGAACCAGATGAGCTGTACAACTGTGCTTCAAAAACTCTAATGCACACCTGGGGATCCCATTAAAATGCAAATTCTAACTCTTAGGCCTGTGGTAGGGTCAGAGAGTCTGAATTTCTTCCAGGCTTCCAGGCGATGCTGCTGCTGCTTGTCCACACGTCACATATTTACTCCCAGGGCTCTGAAATCCCTGATATGCTAGGTGTTGCTCAGGCAAGATAAAAAGACCCAGTGTCTACCTCCCAAAGGTATATGACTCAGAAATGTGTGTGGATAAAAGTACATAGCAAACCTGCCAAATGTTGAATTGGTTTTAAAAGTAAATCAAGTATGAACTTACATTATATAATGAACAGTAAGAATTGGCTTTTGTGAGCAGGTGCGGTGAGGGGGGAGTCCCGGGAATCGGATGCAGAGACCAAATACTATGTAAGGATGAGATGGAAGGGAGATGGAGAGATTGAGTCATCAACCAGCATCCACACAGCATATTCAAGACTGATCCTGAGACCTCATCAGAATTAAAAACCTTTACTCTGTGAAAGGCTCTGTTAAGAGAATGGAAAAACTGGAAGAAAATATTTGCAATCACATGTCCAACAAAGGACTTATATCCAGAATATATAAAGAATTCTCAAAACTTGACAGTAAAAAAAATATCAATTTAAAAATGAGCAAAAGACTTGAACAGATATTTAACCAGATAGGGAGATATGGATGGCAAATAAAAGATGCTCAACGTCATTAACCACTAGGGAAATTCAGATTAAAACCATCTTGAAATACCAACACACACCTATTCCAATGGCTAAAATAAAAAATATTGACAATACCAAGTGCTGACAAGGATGTGGAGAAACTGAAACTCACATATTGCTGGTGGGAATGTAAAATTATTAATATATGACACTCTTGAAAAGCTAAAGTGACAGAAAATAGATCAGTGGTTGCCAAGAGAGAGGATGTGAGGACAAAGGAGTAGCACAAGGTAGTTTTGGTGGGAGATGTAACTGTTCCACATCCTGATTGTGGTGAGGGGCATACAAATCTATTCGTGTGTTAAAATTCATAGAATTATACATCAAAAAAAGTTAATTTTAGTGTCTGCTAATTAACATTTTTAAAAACACTGATCTGAAAAACATTGAACAATTGGTTTTTTAAAACCAATTTTAGTAGAAGTGAAACATTTTTGAAAGGCAGTGTTTGAAGTGTTTCCTAGCCACCACCACAATACTTTCCCAGGGACATTTTAGGCTTAGCTGCCACTTGCTATCTCTTCACAGTGCTTTTAGAGATGTTCCTACACACTGTCCCAACAGTTATCATTTTAAACCCATGGTACTCTTTGCTTTTCTGATCGTTTTATAGGATGTCAGACAAGTCTTTTCCTACAGGTTAAGGCCCAATCCTTAACACAAATCAGCAATGAGTCAAGGAGATCAACTCATCACTGACAAGGCCTTGCTCTCCAAGAAACTTAATATGCATATGAAAATAAACTGAGTCAATCAATTTTCCCATTGTTTGTATAATGCTCACTCAGAAATTTCACAGAAAGAACATGTACTAACAATTCCTTAAAAAAAAAAAAAAAGACAATTAGCTATAAGAAGATATTCAACCTCATTAGTGATTAAAGAATTACAACTTAAGATGAGATGCCGTTTTTTAACCTACCACCAGCTTCATAAAGATTAAATAGAATGATACATAGTGCTGAGGAGGGTGTGGGGAAATTGGGTGTGGAGGTAAACTGATATATACCTTTCAAAAGGCCAGTTTGGTAGTATGTAGCAAAGCCTTAAAAATGTGCATTGCCTTTGACCTGGTAATCCAACTTCTAGAAATTTATCCTAAGAAATAATTAACCAAGGATGTTTGGCTTAGCATTGTTTTTAAGTGAAATATTGGGTACCAGGGCTCTAAAATCCCTTCCAGTGAATGGATAAACATACTCTATCATTCCTTGATATGCTAGATGCCACACAGCATAATATTATACTCCAAGAGTAGGATCCAGAAATGTGTATGGATTCATGTGCATATTGTGGTCCCCAACCTTTTTGGCACCAGGGACTGTTTTCATGGAAGACAATTTTTCCATGGACTGGGGCGGGGAGGAGGGATGGTTTTGGGATGATTCGAGCTCATTACATTTATTATGCACTTTATTTCTATTATTATTACATTGTAATACATAATGAAATAATTATACAATTCACTATAGGTTGGGGACTCCTGACTGAGAGTCAAATATTGAACTGATTTTAAATGTAAATAATGTATTTAAATTATGTAACTTAATATAATTTACACATTAAAAGGCAGAAGATTAAACTACAAAATGTCCAAACAATAACATCATTAAAAATAATATATAAGTATATTTTTTGACATGGAAAGATTTGCAGTTCATGTTTTCAAGTGAAAAATGCAGACTACAAAATAGTACTATCTCATTTGTATACAAAATTCACAAAAGACAGAAAACGTATGTATATGGGAAAATCTGAAAGCATATACTTCAAGGTTAATTTATCATGGGTATGCTAGGTAGTGGAATGATAACTGATTTTTATTTTCTTCTTTATACTTTCTATATTTCCTTTTTTCATTCAATGAGGGTATATTGCTTTCATGATTTAAAAAATTCTAATAAAGCTATTTCTAGAAACAACTAGCAGATTAATCAGAAACAGTGTTCTTTATATTAATATTATCACCTTTCTCCCCCAAAAGATTATGCCTCTTGGATATTTGGAATCCTACTTTTCATCACAGACTTCACAGGCTTATCAGGGGGTTTCAACTACTACACCCAGAGCAGTTAGAGTCAAATGGCAGCCACTGGCACAGTGACCTAATAATATACACCTGGTAGTAGGTCTTGAACAATGGCCACACCTGAAGTCCATTCAAAGATCTTGGGTATTAGCCACTTCTAGTGATCTTGCTGCACCCTGACTTTTTCCTTCATAGCTCACAACTGTCTGCTTCCAATGTCTAATATCTTCCTTGAAATAAAAAAAGACTATAGAAATTTTTCAAGCAGTTTTCCTTAACACTGGATTTCATTAAAAATTTGGGGTGTTTTTAATTTTTTCAGGTGATAAAAAGCAAGAGGGGAAAATCTGTCTTTTCTAAATTAATTCTTTTTTCTTTTTATATGCTGTTCACATTTGTATTCAAGGGGAAAAAAAAGAATAAATAAATTCACTGGATCTACATTATTTCTTTTTCATCCACACATGTAACTTTTCCGTATCTACATGGCTTGCTGATTTTGTGTATTTGAAAAGAATCTTGTTATTACTGATTTCAGAAAACTTTGCAATTTGCTTCTAGAATTATTTATTTAGTCACTTAATTTCTGGTTCATCCTTATTACATCTTATTTTCATTTATCTGTAGCAAACAATTTTCATGTGTTTGCATTAATGTTTCTAGTCAGCCCTTAAAAGTTAAGGGCTACGCTTTCTTAAAAGTTATTTTAAAATCCATTTCAGCCAAGTTTTCAGATTAGTGCTTGAACTTTATCTAAATTGGTATTTTTGGCTTTACCCTACTCATAAAATGTTAGACTTAATTATGCTATGATAACCTAAAAGATTATTCATGAATACTGGACTAAACCAGTTCTTCTTCATCATATAAACACTCTATGCCATGCGGGGTTTTTCTACTTTGATAAAATTAGTCATTTTCCTCATCCTAAAACCTCATCTCTGCTTTTCATCCTGAATTAGGTAGTCTGACAACTGACAGGAAGATAATTGAAGTTTTTAATTTCTTACTGATTGTCAGTACCCTGGTCAGGCACTTTTTTTCTATTTTTATTATTTTAAATTTTTTTATAATTATGGAATTATGCTGACAGTGTTTTCAGAAAAATACTTGCTTAGAAGAATTTCTGAGATCATTTCGAATGGTATTTTCCCTCACAAAGAATGATGCAAGTCCCTGAACTCCAGCCTAGATATACAATTTGTTACCCATCTTTCTCCAATTATATAAAGACCATTTATTGCACACTGTCCCCTCCCCCACATACCACCAAGCATCCCATTTCATCTAGTTAATGGTTTCCGCATTTTTATATTTTGACCTGACTTTTCTCCCATTTCCCACAAATGTCAAACAGCTTTCTACTGATAAATTGGGCACCATTTTGCTCAAATAAATCATTGACGTCCCTTCAATGACTTAGCATCAAATTCCCTCCAATGACTTTAGCAACTTATCAAGTGCTTTTCTTAACTTAGGAATTTCTCTGTAATTTAAAAACTGCTCTGTCAACTTAAAAAATTCTTAAACCCTCTTCCTGATATTCTCCTTCCCCAATCTAGTCCCCAGGGCTCCGAAAGTCCTCTTGTTGACAATAATAGCTACTGTTTATCAACGATCATGTACTAGTCACTTTTGAGACATTATATTACCTTTGTAAGAGCATTGAGGGAAAAATTGTTATTTCAGTTTTACAGATAAAGAAACTGAGGCTCAGCGAGGTTAAGTGATTTGCTCAGGTAAGCTCAGCTAGCATGTGACAGAGCTGAGATTCAAAAGCATATCTCTCTGATGACAAAGCTATCTCTTTATACTATGATGTGTTTTGTGACTCTACCATTCCCACCCAGGCGCCCATGTCTGACCATCTTATCTGGCTCATGGACCACTATTCCAGCATAGCTGTGGATTCTCCGCATCTCACCTGCAATACCAACCTATGTAAAATGAGACTGGCCTGGGACGAATCATATGTAAGTTTCTCTCCAATTCCTATTATTTGGCCTTCTCTTCACGTTTTTAAAAGTCCTCCCACATGCATCATTTTTTTTTTCTTTCAAGAGCTTAATCTGTTTTCAAAAGTCTTATGTGGTTCCTCAAGCTAAGACTACTTTTCCCTGCTTTCTAAACAAAGCTGGTTATTGATTTATTACTTTTTCAGTGTGGCAGCAAATCAATACACCAAAAAGCAGTTTGTCAGATGATCCAAAGAATGCAGAGCAATTATTTTCTTGGGAAAATGAACACCAGGGCTTCCTGTGTGAGAAGTGTGAGTGATCCCATCTTCCCAGCCCATCTTTTGTCCTGGAGAAGAAAAAGCTGGTCTGATGATTACTCACATCACATTTCCAGCTTTGCCGTTCCCTTGAGCACTAACTTATTTTCTGGCTTTTGAAAAGATAACTTCCCCAGGGTTTAATTGCAATTAGAAGAACAGGTTGGAGAGAACATCAAATTGCATTCTAGGAAAAAAATTAACATGGAGGAAGGGAGCTAGGTGGTAAGAAAGAAAGAGTTATTAATTTCCAAAATATATTTTACAGAAATACAAAGCTAATAATTTATACATGGTGTTCGTTCTATTTCTGTTATTTGGCTCTTGATAGGCAATTTTATTTGCCACTTTATAAATTAATCAAAAATCAAACCGCTGATTGGCATGTCTGCTCCCTCCCCAAATCATCTTGGCAGCCTCCAGCTGACATGTCAGTTCTGACATGCCAGTTCTGACATGCGCAGATAGCCCCTGACTGTGAAATGCGAACCCGTCTTAATTCCAGATATTGGCACCTCCTCTCCAACCCTTTAGGGGTAGTGTTACCATTTCCCCTAATAAATCACTGCTGCCTCAGCCACCTAACCTTTCCCTGGGGTCTCTTCAGTCTTTTGGGCTTCTGTGTTTTAAAGAAATATCTTTTAAGAAATCACTATTCTATTAAGGCATTTTTTTTACTAAGGAACTCTTGATTATTATTATTATTATTGTGGTAAAATATAGAGAAACTCTCTTCAACACATAAAAATTGAGATCAAATTCATTAACCAAACACCTTAAAATTAGATTCAACCACAGATTGAGTATTTGCTTACTGTTCAAAGGTCAAAATTATCTACTCTTGTGTGCTACAGTCCTGATGCTCCTCGATGTGATGCTCCCTTACTTCCTGTGTGTTTCATATTTCATACTATTTTTTTTCAATTTTATTCTTTTATATTGTTTTTTATCTCAATATAACTTGAGGTTCTCTTTGGGACAAAGTGGGGTATAAATAAATTAAATAAATGTCTGAAAAAGGTCATAGACCAGGGATTAATGTTTGCCATTAATTAACTACAGGATCTACAACAGGTCTTTTAAATATTCTAGGTCTCAGTTTCTTCATGTGCAAAATTATAGGGTTGGCTTGAAATGATCTCTAAGGTTTTGATTTTGTTTTTGTTTTTCTCATTCTTACCTTGGTATAATAGAACTGCCTACTCAAAAAAACAGATAAAAAAAAAGAAAGACTATCTCAACTAATAGTAGGACTCAATGTGGTGAGTTGGCTCTTTCATCATCCAATCCCACTTTTCTTCTAATGTGCGTTTTTGTACTGCAGAGGCTACAAAGCTGAAAATTGCATTCTTTAGTCTCTTCCATGTTGAGTTCTGGATGCAAATGAAATCCCACAATTTATGCACTTGTATGCAATTTTAAAGGTGGAAATAAAGCAGAAACTATCTTGGTGCCTTCTGTATTTTCAGTTGCTGTTTAGAAACAGTGTCATAGAAATGCCAAACCCAAAAATCCATGAACTTTTGAATGGATAAACAAAATGTGGTATATCCATACACTGGAATATTATTAAGCCATAAAAAGGAATTGATACATACTACAACATGGCTGAACCTCAGAAACTTTATACTAAGTGAAAAGAGCAGACATATAGGCTCACCTGTTATATAATTCCATTTATATGAAATATCCAGAATAGGTAAATCCTTAGAGACAGAAAGTAGATTAGCGATTGCCAGGAGCTGAAGGAGAAGGAGAATAGGGGGTGACTGCTTAGTGTGTTTCCTTTCAGGTGATAAAATGTTTTGGAATTAGATAGAGGTGATGATTGCACATCATGCAAACCTACTAAATTCCACTGAATTGTATGTATACTTTTAAATAGTTTTATAGTATGTAAATTTTATATCAATTTTTAAAAAAACCTGGCACACTTGCCTTTGTCTGCTGAATTAAGTACAAACTCCTTACTTAATCTGGCATTTACTTTTCATTATCTGGCCCTGTCTCTTTCCAATTTCATCTCCTTCCACATCACAACCCCCAATGGGGATGCACTGATAACTGCTTGAATCTTCTATGCTCTCACTCACCCCCACACCTTCGTATGGGAAATGTCCTTTCTTTCCCTTTCCTATTTTGCTAGGCTAACTTCTACTTCTTCAAGATTCTGCTCAGATTTGCCCTCTTCAGACAGCATTTCCTAGTTCCCACCCCCAATCTTCTTCCCTAACTCCAGCGGGAGTATACGTCTCTAACCATGGGCTCCCAACACACCCTTTGCATACTGCGTTTGTCACACTGTCTTCTAATTATCTCTGCCTCCAAACTGTGAGTTTCTCCAGAGCAGAAATTGTGTCTTTCATCTCTATTAATAGCTCCTGGCAGTGGTCCTGGCACACAGCACATGCTCATGAAGTGTTGGATTGTTAAACTTGATCACCACTTCCTCCAGCATGATTTTTGCTCACATGCTTCCTCCCTTGTTTGAACATCAGCCTTCCTCTGTTTCTTTACCACAGACCACAATCTGATCTACTCAGTCCCCTCACCATTGTGGGCAATTGACCACCAGGAGAGTGGAGAACTGGATGCTGACAAACACTCGACCTCTGCAGAAACAGCTCGCTCGGCACTAGTGCCCTTTTCCTAGCAGATCACCAATGTCATCTTTATTTAAAGATATACAAGGGGAGAACACAAGGGCCTTAGAGTCAAAGAGAGAAGTTCAAGCTCCTATTGCACCACGTGCTTGTGCAACCTTGGCCAAATCATCTCTGCTCTATGGGATTCATTTTCCTCACCTATAAAAATGGGAATAAAACTAAGTGCTATGTCCTCTTCATGGAATCTCTTGAGGATTAAAATGAAATAATACAATGTATTCATATAGATAGTATTTTTAAATGTGTAAATGTTATAGGCCTCAAATCTTTTTAAAATTCATTCATAATAGAAACTTCATAATAGAGTCAACCAGATTGACCACTCTCATCATGGTCAGTAATTTTTTATGTAATACAAATAAGTAAATAAAAATTCTAACATGGCATAGAAATGTGAATGATTATTATGTATGCATCTCTACCACCTCCTTAAAGCATCTTTATTGAGACTTGTTCTTAGACACAGGAATGTTCTGAGGAGTTTCTGTTCCATATACGTGAGTAACTGAGGCAAGCAGGAGGATCTGGTGAATCCTGCTATCCTGGTACCTGATCAATGACTCTATTGTTGGGAAATGGTCTAGTGTGGAAGAGCTATGCTATTTCACATGATGAAAGCTGCTTACCCTCCTGCCCAGATAAGACAATATTTTACCAAATGAAATCCCCAATATACTGCTCCCTACCTTGAAATTGGAATAAAAAGTCTTCAGCAAATGGAGTTGTTTGATTTTACTATATTGGTGAAGTATTGTTTCACACTTTTCCAATGAGTTATATTTTAGAAAACTTCATTCTTGCACTGAAATACTTTGTGATTTCCATTTTGTGACTACCACTTGCGATGACTTAAGGGATACCTTAAAATTATCCATTCATCATAAAAACCTAGAGTCAAGTAAGATTGACCAACTTTCCCACCTATGGTCAGTAATTGTTTTTTCCATCTTAATGGCTAGCTTATAACTATAGTAAAATGGATAAATAAGGACAATAATTAAGTAGTTAATTTGGACTATTTATTTATTTATTTAGAGACAGAATCTCACTCTGTTGCCCAAGCTTGGGTGCAGTGGCATGATCAAAGCTCACTGTATACCCAAACTCCTGGGCTCCAGTGATCCTCCTGCCTCAGCCTCCTGAGTAGCTGTGACTACAGCACAGGTCACCATGCCAGGTTTTTTTGTTGGTTTTGTGGTTTTTTTGGTAGAGATAGGGTTTCTATATGGTGTCCAGGCTGGTCTTAAACTCCTGCACTCAAATGATCTTCTCACCTTGGCCTCCCAAAGTGCTAGGATTACAAGTGTGAGCCTCTGCACCTGACCTAGCCTCTTTTTGTATTTGCTTGCTATAAACAAAAATTGAATCCAGTTTGAAGGAGTGATTCTTACCATAACCTATCACAGGAGCATGAAATAGTTTAAGAAAAAGTTCCAAGCCATGCACATCAGGAAAGCTTGATAGAATAAAGGGAAAACCACTTCTGAAAGTAGGATAAATGCTGCTTCCTACTTTCAGGTAACAAATAATCCGAGAGCTGTTCTATTTTCCATCAAAATTAAGAGTTTCTTATACAACTTGCCTCTTCCCTAAGCCTGTCCCTACCAAAAAAAATCACAGCATAACCAGAGAGATGAAAGTGAGAGGCCTAGAGGCAAACCATTCCTGGTTTGCCAACTGCAGCTTATAATTTGCAAAGAATATTCTAAAGAAAATAGACTTTACGTTCCAGCTTTGCCTGAATCAGTGCAATAGTAAATTGGTGACAGCAGTAGCTTGAGCAATAGAAACATAATCTAGGTTTAGACTCAAGTCTAAACACTGAGAGTTACTGACTCACACAAAATTAATACTAAATTCCTATGCAAATCTGTGTGGAGCAGGGGAGAATGATAAACTAGAATGATCAAAGAAGCTAGAAGGTGTTTGTTTCCTAAATAAGGAGAGATTGGAAGTTAACATCAAATGGTATCATATGTTATGTTTAAATTAAATGTTAAAGAAACCCCAAAATATGGCAGCCAAGAAAGGCTTTTCCAACTGGCCCTAATTGTTTTGTCTGGCATTCTCTCCTAGCACCCACCCCAAACAATTACAGCCACACTGCCCCAAAACATGCCTTTACCCAGACCATACCCTTAGCAAACCCCTACTCTTTCTCATGACCCAGTTTACTTGTCATCTCTTCTGTGAATCCTTCTTTTACCCAGACACTTTGCTTCGTGGTATAACAGACGTTTATTTGCTTGTCTGTTAAAGTACTTATTGCATTCAATTGCAATTCATGGGAGTACTTGTCTGCTTCTCATGTCTTTTATATTTTTGGGTTCCTTGGACTTAGCAAACTGTCCAGTGTTGAGTAGGGGGTTCACAAATGCTTGTTGAGCAGATGAGTGAATCTCTAGTTCTTCATCTAGCCAGCCAGCTATCTACCTCCACAACAGCCTTGAAATTCCAGTTCCTATGTCCTGCACCAAATCCTAGATTGTAATCCTCCTTGAGATACTAACATAGGGAACCAATGAGTAAGTATTGGTTGCAAGATTTTTCCAGCATCATTAACTGTGGTTATGGGGGACATGCTAATTGCCTAGCCAAAGCCAGAATGTGCAACCATGCCATCTTTATTACCAGTGAATTTATATCAAAGGAGACCAAAAGGTAGACAGGAAAGTCTGAAAAGATATTCACATATATTGTGCTCTACGAACTGGTGGTAGAAGAGAAGCAAAGCAACTAAAAGGAAATAAAATACTACCCTGCATGCTTTAACACTCTTCAGCAGAATTTTTAGTGAAAATGGATTGTGAGAGTTTACAGAGAAGGGAGGGAATAAATATCTGATTTGTTACAAGTTGCTATTTTAAAAATAGCATATATACACTATGCTGCACGGTCACGATCTGTTGTTCTGAAGCATGGTTGCACTGGTTTGTTTTTCCTTGCCACCCCTCATCCATTTTCTACCCTACTCTCTGCCTTGCTCTCTGCTCCAGAAAGCTGACTTGAATTTACTGTATCACTCTGCTGTCTTGCTTCCTGGCTTCCGTGTGGGCCCAACCCATAGGATTCACCAGTTGAGATCAGAGGGCAAAGAGAGAGACTGGTGTCTATTTCCCCTGCACTCTCCCCAGCAGCCCCTCTTCCCTGGCTGCAGCTCTCCCTAGACTCAGAATCCTTTTCCCAGCTGATTGTGCCTTCTCTTTCCAGGAAGAAGCGTGACTGATACAATGTTCACCTGCCCACAACTGGAAAAGTATGTGAATAAAAGAAATACTGCTTGGGTGCTTTTATTTCTGGCTCTAGTGTGTCTTCCACTGAGCAGTCTCTCCACTAAACCTTATACTGCTGAGGGGAGATCGTAAGGCTTGAGAAGTGCCATAGCTAGAAATCCCAGTTCCAAGCCCGTTGATTTTTTGCCCATCTCAGAAGGATCACAAGCTTTGGTGGAACAATAGACAGTTCCTGTTGGTGATTGTTTTGAACACCGAGAATTAGACTTCACCAGGGGCACATGGCTAAAGGTTCACCATTTCTTACTCCTACAACTGACCTCCTCAGAAAAGAGCTGTGCAACTGTGGCTCACTTCCATTCCATTCAATGAACTTGCTTTAAATATCTTCAGTTTTCATTAGTGTAAAAAAAAACAACAAAGAGTGAATATCTAGGGAGGCTTGTGTGGCCATGTGTTATCTGTGTGAGATTTCATTTGTGCTCTTTTGTTTAGAAACACTTTGGATTCCCCTGAGATTATTATGATGCAGAGCCATATTTTCAAAAAGATTCCTCAATTCTTGCCAGTAAAAGCTCATATGATCTCTGCTCCTTTTTCAAAATGGCTTGAGTTTCCTCATTACTGGCACCATCTCATTTCTCCCTTTCTGGTTGCTGAATGCTCGTAGCAGATTCCACAGGCGTGGGTATAATGTTGTCTGTCACTTAGAGAAAGGCAGATTCTTCTGGGAGTTAAAGGCAATGAATTCCAGAAAATGTTTTTCAGATGTTTGGGGTTTAATGAAACACAGGATGTGCACTGCCAGGTAGCACCAATGTTCATTTTTAAGCTTTCCTTATGTTATCATATATTTGCCTAAAACACTGCCTTATGTTACTTTGCCTTTCTGTTTGCCTACATTTCTGTGCAACATTCCTAAGACTCCAGACTTTTTAAAGCCCATTTTAAAAAAATAGTCACCAACAAAAGAAAGATTTAAAAAAAAA
>VBSM01001562.1:9409253-9436963 GCA_008086735.1 Cheirogaleus medius
AAAAAAAAGCCCTCAGGCAACCACATTCAGGTAGGAGCAAAGAATTTAATTTGTGGCTCAGAAGTAATGAGGCTTACGGGAATTCCAGACATGGCTCAGTACTACAGGCTTGAGAATTCCTTTGTACAAATATCCTTCCTGTTGTATTAAAATAACAGTTTGAGATATAAATGATATCTACAATATCAATCAGTTTCAGAGCCACACACCCTGGTATTATTGAGAGAAATAGCTGTTCTGGGTTCTGGGCCCCTGAAAACCTGATTTTTCTGGAGGCTGGTAGCTTTGAATCAGTAGGAACTCTCTGGATTTCTGTAGCAATTTTGGAGGCCATTGGACCCCACCTGCCTCTGAGGGTCAGAAAACAATATTTACTTAGCCTTTGATCTATCTGGAGTTCACCATTAACAGTGCCATGAGTGTAGAAAGAGAGAAAGAAGAAGTAGCACTACCCTGCCTTTGGGACCCTTTAAGAAGTCAGGAGCACTCCAGAAAAAGTGAGCCCACAGATGCTGCGTCCATATAAGGAGAATGTTTCCCAACACTGTTTAGAGATGCCAGACAAGAATACAGCCTAAAGGAGTTTATCTGATCATCCACATTGTGTGTCTAGAAGAGAACTCTAGTAACATATATGATCAAAATGAATTTGAGGCCAGGCATGGTGGCTTACACCTGTAATCCCAGCACTTTGAGAGGGCAAGGGAGGAGGATTGCTTGAGGCCAGAAGTTCAAGATCAGCCTAAGCAACATAGCAAGACCTTGTCTCTACAAAAAAAATAGAAAAATTAGCTGGGTGTGTGGCTCACACCTATAGTCCCAGGTACTCGTGAGGCTGAGGCAGGAGGATCCCTTGAGCCCAGGAATTAGAGGTTACAGTGATCTGTGATTGGGCCATTGCACTCTAGCCTGGGTGACAGAGTGAAGCCCTATCTCTAAAAATAAAAAGAATTTGAGTTCACTTTACCACAAAGCCCTTCTACATTGCTGTGGCTAGAAACATGTTAGGTTACAATCATGATGACTACCAGAGTCCATATTATTGCTTTTCACAATCTTATTTTGTAAGTTAATTAAGCAGTTATTGAGTCTATAAAACAGTCTACTGAGTCCTATCCAGGTATCTGGGTGGAGGAATAGAGATAAATAACCAAATATGCTTTCCAACTTCAAGTTTGCCATGTAGCTGAAAAAGCAACCATAATTAAACGAAATTGTTACTGAAAACTCTGCACTTGTCCACAAGACCAAATCAGAAGAACACGGACAAGTATTTTGGGGAGGAGGAAAGAGATTTACTTTGCCAGCAAAGGAGGAAAAATGGCAGACCTTCTCATCTCAAAATTCAAATTTCCTGAACATTTGCAGATACAGAGCTTTTAAAGGATGGTTTCTCAGCTTCAGGCAATTACTGTTCAACCACAGGTGATGATTCTGATCATCCTATCTCCTCAGCTGAAGACAATCTCACCAACTCCGTCCAGGACTTCCCTTTACCGGGTCCAGGCTGGGCCATCTCCTGTTGCACAAATAAACAAAAGACTTACTCTGTCCCACCCAACCGCTAGTCTGAGGCAGGGATGCAGGCTTTAGTTCTCAAAAAAAAGAATGGAAGGTGTTTTAAAGAGATAGAAAATATTTTCACTGTTTTTTTCCAGGCCATTCCCTCTGTTACAAAATGGGTTTGGGGAATAAATAAATACATGACCCAAAATACAAAATAACACATGTTGACTCCATTGGAGCTAAGGCAAACAACCATGTTAGTAACAAGAGTGATTGGATTGAGCTCAATATGCCTCCTGTCATCTAATCATTTGGTAGTGTAATCTGTGTGTCTTGGGCAAAACTCATCTTTGACAAAATTATACACCAGGCCTCCCACCAAGCCCTTCTATAGAGTTGCAGTTTTACTCTTCTTCATACTTGCTGGGTTGCTTAGTTTAAATAAATGGTATGCTTAGCTTCAAGATGGACATGATTTCTCTCTTTCTCTCTCTCTTTTTAAAAATAATTCTACTTTACTCAGAACCCAGTGTTTTTAAGACTTAATTTAAGCTCTTCCACAGCTAAGGAGATAATTTTCAAAATGTGTTTCAAGGACCTCCTACACAAAAATCAATAGGGTGCATGCTAAAATTCCATTTTCTGGGCTATACCACTCTCAAGATCTCCCAACCTAAAATATCTGATGGAATAGCCCAAGAATCTTAATTTTAATGAGTATCTCAGATTATTATTATGTCCCCCACCACCAATAGTTTGAGAACCTTTGGTTTAGGGCCTGTGCTGACTTTTTGACCATCCTCCTAGCCCTAATTTTGACAATGAAATCTGCATTAAGAATCATCCCTTCTTATTACAGTCTCCTCTCTGTTGCAAGAATTCTTAGCCCTGGAACCACTGATTTCTACAGAATCCCTGGATGGGCTTCAATACATGCTTAGATGCTCTTGAATGTGTATGCAAAATGCTGAACAGATGTATGTTTTTTTCTGGGATAAGAATCCACAGATATTTTCAAATTATCCAAAAGGCTCAAAGATATAGAATAGCTGACCCACTGCTTTATGGGATTGATAACATGTAAACTCTAGGTTCCCACTGCTAAAATGAGACTACATGGATACTAAGAAACCTAAGAAACAGAACTCTTAAGCTAAGTAATCAAAAGAATGGGCATTTGTTGAGCATAATGAGTGATTATTATGTACTGAACACATTCATTTCTCACAACAACCCATTTTAGTTCTTTAGAGTGGAAAGTAGCATTATCTCCATTTAGGTTTCTAATAATAATAATAATGGTTAACATTTATTGAGCACTTACCATTTGCCAGGCACTATTCTAAGTACTTCCTATATAATAGCTCATTTAATTCTTACAAACACCTCTATAATTCTTACAACACCCCTATAACCTATAAAGAGGATTCTACTATTACCCCCATTTCATAGATGAGGAAACAGACTTATCACAAAGACTCCTTTTCTCATCTATGCATCACTAGTAATAATCATAATGATAATAGCTAATCTTTATTGAACTCATTATGTACCAGGCACTATTCTAACTGCTTATTTTATGGAAGAGGAACCTGAGGCACAGAGAAGTTAAGTAACTTGCCCAAAGTCATCCAGCTAGCATGAGACAGAGCTAGGATTCAAACCCTAGGCTGCCCAGAGAGACCACACCCAGCATGCTCACTACTGTCTCAAGCTCTAACCTCTACTTTACTGAATAATTGTTGATTCTATAGGCCTAAGTTTCTGTGGGTGCCTATCTCCGTCTAACAGATTCCTTTTCTTTCTTCATTTTCTTTCTTTCTTTCTTTCTTTATTTATTTTTGAGACAGAGTCTCACTCTGTTGCCTGGGCTAGAGTGCTGTGGTGTCAGTCTAGCTCACAGCAACCTCAAACTCCTGGGCTCAAGCCATCCTCCTGCCTCAGCCTCCTGAGTAGCTGGGACTACAGGCATGCACCACCATGCCCGGCTAATTTATACATATATATATATTTTTATATATATATAATATATTATATATATAATATATATTATATAATATATATAATATAATATTATATATATATATTTTTTTTTAGTTGTCCAGCTAATTTCTTTCCATTTTTTTAGTAGAGATGGGTTCTTGCTCTTGCTCAAGCTGGTCTCCAAGTCCTGAGCTCAAACAATCCTCCCGCCTCAGCCTCCCACAGTGCTAGGATTACAGGCGTGAGCCACCGTGCCCAGCCTCTTTCTTCATTTTAAAGCTCCATCTGCTTCCCAGGCTTCCGGGCATGGCCTCAAGTGTCCACACACATCCCCATGGCCACCTTGTGTTGCACACGGGTCCTCAGTGAGTGTGCCAGGCCACCCTTAGCTCTGTCCCAGTTCCCAGACCACACAAGGTCACACCAGTCGTTCTGGGATGTCAGAGCTCTCAGATGCCTTTTACGATCACAGACACAATAGGCCCTGACAGCTCTGCTTGCTTGCAGGAGAACTGGGCAGTATCACATTTCAAATATTGCCTCTGTGTAACGTTCTGAGACCATTCAGAGCCCGGTTAAAAAAACACAGTCACGACTCTCCTCAAGGCTGGGGCTGTTGATTTTGTTAGGTGAGATCACTTGAGGAATATAAAACGCAAGAGAAAGAGTGGCAAAGAGGAAAAACAATAGACGAATATATAGGGTCAAATAAAAGTCAGCAAGCAGTGGAGGAACTGCCTGGCTGCAGCGTTCCGCTCAGTTTAAATCTAAGGTTTAAGAGCTTAAGGAATTAATCAATTTCTACTCATTTCCATTCCTTCCCAATTGTAAAATGTTTACTTGCACAGTGGCTTTTAATTCTCAGTGTGTGTGTGTGTGTGTGTATGTGTTTGTAAAAGAGGCTAAACTACGACTATTAAAAAACCTGACAGTAGCCCATATTTCCCTGCCCAACACACACGCACCACAACGGTTTTGCGTTCAAAGCACACAACATTTGTATGCCTAACCATCGATTTATGCTGGGCTTTTAATGTTATGCAAGACTTTTTCCTTCCTTTACTCACCACTGAGTGACTGTGCTGATTCAACATTTTATAGACGCATCAATTTTCCTTTAGGAGCTGTGCCGAGTGTGTGTGTGACTCCCTGGGCCAGCTTCTTATTGAAATCAGATGATGCAGAAAGTATCTCACATTTCAGTGATAGGCTGCCCCCTAGTGAAAATTCTCAACTACACATTCAATCTATAAGTTTATTATTGCAAATACTGCAGAGCTTTCTTGACACAAAGGAGAAATGTCCTTCATTGAAGAGGATGTAATAGAATAATGTCATTTAATCCCCAGCCTATTTTCTGCACATTTCGGTGTTTTGTAAAATTTTCTTTGATAATTAAAGATTTCTCTGTTGTTAAAATACTGTCCTGCACTGCATTATATATGACCTTTTGGTCAATGATGGACCACATATACCACAGTAGTCTCATAAGATTATAATGGAGCTGAAAAATTCCTATCACCTAGTGATGTCAGAGCCCCTGTAAGGCCATAACACAACACGTTACTCACTTTTTTGTGTTGATGCTGGTGTAAACAAACCTACTGTGCTGTCAGTCGTATAAACGTACATACAGTATAGAGCCTGGCATGGTGGCATGCACGTGTAGCAGCTACTAGGGACACTAAGGCAGGAGGATGGCTTGAGCTCAAGAGTTCAAGGCTGCAGGAAGCTGTGATCAGGCCACTGCCTTCCAACCTGGGCAACAGAGTGAAACCTTATCTCTAAAAAAAAAAAAAAATACAGTACATAATACTTGATATAACTATGTTACTGGTTTATATATTTACTATACTATGTTTTAATTGTTATTTTAGAGCATACTCCTGTAGAACAACCTCAAGCAGGTGCTTCAGGAGGTATTCCAGAAGGCGGCATTGTTATCAGAGACGACAGCTCCATGCCTATTCTTCCCTCGAAGACCTTCCACTGGGGACAAGATGTGGAGGTAGAAGACAGTGATATTGATGATCTCTGTGTAGGCCTAGGCAAATGTGTGGATTTGTGTCTAGTTTATAACAAAAAAGTTTAAAAAATAAAAAAAGAAAAAATTTTAAAAAGAAAAATTCTTATAGAATAAAGATATAAAGAAAGAAAATATTTTTGTACAGCTGTACAATGGGTTTGTGTTTTAAGCTAAGCATTATTACAAAAGAGTCAAAAAGTCAAAAAAATCAAAAAGTTTATAAAGTCAAAGAGTTACAGTAAGCTAAGGTTAATTAATTATTGAAGAAAGAAAAATATTTTCTTATAAATTTAGTATAGCCTGTACATATACTGTACAGTGTTTATAAAGTTCACAGTAGTGTACAGTAATGTCCCAGGTCTACACATTCACTCACAACTCACTCACTGACTCACCCAGAGCAACTTCCAGTCCTGCAAGTTACATTCATAGTAAGTGCCCTATACAGAGGCACCTTTTTTAATCTTTCATACCATATTTTTACTGCACATTTTCTATGTTTAGATACACAAATACTTATCATGGTGTTACTATTGCCTGCAGTATTCAGTACAGTAACATGCTGTACAGGTGTGTAGCCCAGGAGCAATAGGCTATACCATATAGCTTAGGCGTGTAGTAGTCGTACCATCTACATTTGTGTAAGTACACTCTATGATGTTCGCATAGAGTGCAAACTAAGTCACCTAAAGACACAACTCTCAGAATGCATCTCGGTCATTAAGCAATGCATGACTGTATACACACAAAATCACACAAAATATATTCTTTCCTAAGCCAATAGAAATAGCGTCATGGAACTAAGTGAAAGATGCTGCTGACCAGGGCCCTTCCCTAGTGAGCTGTGTGTCTTTCCATTTCCACTTATTTTTATTTTGTTTCCATTTATTTTATTTATTTCATGGTATTTTTTCTTATCTAGGATAACTCCACAAAGTAAATGATTTTGCCATATTAGCATTCTGAATACTTCAGTGTTCAATGCTTCTATTTTTTTGTAAGGCGGGGGTCTCATTCTGTTATCCAAGCTGGAGTACAGTAGCATGATCATAGCTCACTGTAAGCTCAACTCATTGGCTCAAGCGATCCTTCCTGAGTAGCTAGGACTACAGGCATATGCCAACATGCCCTACTAATTTTTTAATTTTTTGTAGGGCAAGATCTCACTATGCTGTCCAGGGTTGTCTTGAACTCCTGGCCTCAAGCAATCCTCTTGCCACCGCCTCCCAAAGTGCTGGTATTACTGGCCAATACCTCTATTTTTAGTTGAATATTTGTCCTCACATAGGTCTATGAAATAACTTATATGAAACATTTTGCATATAAGGGACGACTTAGAAATAGTCATTGCTACTATTATCATAGTAGACAAAACTTATTTTGAATGTTAAATAAGAATATAGTCAGCATTTGGTTTATAGGTTACTTCTACCTTATTGTACAGAAGTGAAATGGTTTTCATGACAGAGTTAAACATAGTCTTTCCATAAAAAGTTAATATTTAGAAACTGGAAAACAGTGGCAAATTTGTCCATCTTTGTTATTGTATTTCCCCATCCCACATCCCTCCCATCCATCTAACATTAGTAGAAGGGGTAGTATATTGTCTGAATTTGCCTTTCATAACTTACAGGATTTAAGGGTGAAAAATCAATGACAGTGAACAATTGTTATATCATCTGAGTGTTTGGAAATTCACTCCTCTTTGCTTCTCTATTTAATTTTGTACAGATGCCATCCAAGAATAGGATCAAAGAGCACTCCATACTTTATTTTGGTGGTTCTTCCATGGTTTTTAAGCTCTCTGGAGTCAAAGTTCTCTTAGTTTCTCCTACTCATGTACTCTAACAAAGACCTCCATTTTGTAGGCAGCTGAGAGCTACTTTGTGTGAAACTCACAATGCTGTGAGCTAGGCATTAGTATATTCACTTTAGAGAGAATGAGACTTGGCTCAGAGAAGTCCTGTCACTTTTCCAAGGATACACAGCTCATTAATGGCCATGAGAATTCAAACCTTGGCCAATCGAGGCCAAGTCTCATGATCTTTCTCATCAAGGTTGCTCCATGTCTTGCCCTTGGCTTGTTCATTAAATCGTAGAGACATAGGCTGTGTTGTCCCCATTTTAAGAGAGAATATTACATCAAAAAAGAATAAAAAGGCAGGAAATACATATAAAGGTCAGCATTTTGCCACTAAGTATGAAATTGTTGAATCAGATGTTGTAAATTAAGGAAAGTTACTCTCACTGATCCTCGGGAAGAATGAATGAGAGCTGTCCCTGAGGAAGTGAGAAGAAGTGGCAATGCCTCTCTTCAGTGATTCTCCCCAAGGTTGGATCCTCCTTCCCAGCCATGAATAAGTTATGAAGGTAAAATTTTTCTACTTACACAGAGACATTGTCATCATGGAAAAAGAAGGAGAATTCAGATAGACACTGAATTATCTAAAACAACGCATAAATAAACTGCCCTATGTAGGATTACTGTATCATGGGAGTTCAAGAAAGCTACTTAAATGACAACATCCATAAACTGTGATTCAGAATTGGGTTTGGAATTTCATGGCTGAGAGAGTACCAGTAATATTTTTTCCTTCAGTTATTAAGGTGGGTGAGGTTTTGTGAGGGTTTTTTGTTTGTTTGTTTTGGATTGTTTTGGTCTTTTGTTTTTCCATCGATTACCTGCACTCTTAGGATGAATAACAATAAAGAGTCCTGGCTTCTGGAAGTTTTGAGATCTTACTAGAATGTGTAACCCGCCTTTTTAAAAACCATGGCAAGGTGATCTGTAATTATTTTTCTGTTTTGAAAAATCTGAATTCACTTATAAAAAGCAGTCATTTTCAGTCAATTAGGTAATGTTCAGCAAATATTTATTTGCTCTCTGTGGAAGGAATATATTTCCCTTCCTCTTTCCTCCTTGTTGTTAAGCTTGGCCGCGTGGTTTGTTGTGGCCGTTGTAAGGTGGATGGAAGTAAAAGTGTTCCAGCTCCATGCCTAGGCCTTGAGAGAAATCACGTGTCTCCACTCACCCATCTTGTACTCTTATCTTTGCCTCAAATAGCTACTGGTCCAAAAAGACGCGTAATAGTAGTCCTGTATCCAAACCACAGTTTTGAGCCAAGCTCAATCAAACACACTTAGATTAACAAAGTTCTAGCCAACCAGCAGACAAGGAGAAATAAATGTTTATTATTACATGCCACTTAGTTTTGGAGTGGTTTTTTATGTAGCCTTATTGTGGCAAGAGTTGACTCATACAAAGCCTAATAACACCAAGTAAAATGTACATCCTAGTGGATTCTACATTGTGTAAATAATACATTTACTTCTCAAATACCAGGGAATCATATAACTGCTCAGCTTGGTCACCGAGACCACGGTGAAGAATGGGAAGAAAGCAAAGCTGGTCTCTGACTTACCGAAAGAGATGCTCAGTAGTCTGAGTACTGACACCTGCATACGTTGCTCATGGACGAGACTCTCACTGAGAGTGCATCTACCATTACCCTAACAGGCTTTGTTATCTAATTTTCCAGCTAATTTACAGTAGGCAGGGAGAAATTGCTAGAAGCAAACTTGTTGTAAAAGGGAAAAAAATAACCCCATCTGTGAAGGAAGAGACAGAAAAGCCACACAAAAGGCAAAAGCAACACAAGAATTCAAAATCATAAGAATGTAGGATAAATGTATAGGAAAACAATTTCCCTAAATGTATCAGTTTCCCAATTAGTAGCAAATAGAATAGGGAAGTTAAGGATCAATTGCCAAAAATTACTTCAGGCATTGCTTAAAACAGTGGTTGTTAGTGTTTGGGGATCATGGTCCATTTTTTAAAAACTTGTAAAAGTTATGAATTCTCTCTTCAGAAAAATGCATGTGAGAAACACCCCACAAAATCTTTCATATAATTTTAGACAGTTCAGAAACTCCCTAGAACTAATTCATAAACCCTGGGTTATAAACCACCATTTTAAAATAAAAAATAGTCTTAGTTTCAGGAGGCATATAATTTAATTATCTGAAATTTTTTATTTCCATGAAATAGGCTTATTCCTGTGAAACATGATTCTAGATAAATGAGGTGTCCTGGAATTCATAAAGCTGTAAGAGGCCTTCCCCAATCACCACCCCATTCCAGGCTAAACTGGCCCCCGAGAGATTAATAACCTTTACATCTCCAAAGACTCCATGACACCCTTTATGGTACATTTCCACATCTCTCAACTTCATTTTTATGAACTTCAAGTGGTAATTAGATCATTCTTCTACACTCTTATACTCTTAGCTTCCATGTCACTGTTTCATTGCTTGTTGGAAAAATGAAAGCCATTGGTGCCATTTCCTTCTTTTTGCTGATGTATTAAGGGATTTTTTTTTACTGTATCTGCTCCTTAACCTTAATTCCCTTTGTGAAATATGAGGTATCTATCCTGCTTTTGCTTATAGTGACCCTTCACAGATGAGTAGTTATTAAGGTTTTCATCTCAGATTCCTGAACATTTATTTCTACAATTCCTTATTCTCTGATCCAAAAAGGAAAAAATAGAGCCCCAAACTGACAGTTACTGTTATATAACAGCCCAGTGTTCTACAGCTACACTTGGTAGACCTTAGGATCAAACTTACAGATTTTGAAGACCAAGATGGAAGTATATAAATCGTTCTTAATAAAATTACTGATATCATGGTGCTATTACCACCAATAATAACACCTTATTAATGTTACATTTTCAAAACACATGTATACTTTGAAAGAAATTATGAGCAATTATGATGCTTTCCATAAAGAGAAGAGAAATAACATTTGTTGTATGTCTACTGTGTACCCGGCATTGAATTTGATTCCCTAAAATATTAATCTCATTAAGTCCCCATAGCACTTAATGAGATAAGAATTATTATCCCCATTTTAGAGATGATGAATCTGAAATGAAAGAAATGAAGTGACTTGCCCAAGGTCACATTTCATAAGTGACTGTGCGAAAACTTAAACTAATGTCTGTCTCATTCCCATTATATCTTTTTTTATTTTTTTTTGAGAATAGAAATGACAGGGAGATTTTGACAGCTTTTTCGAAAAAATTAAAAGGACTGTTTTTGAAAAGGGAGTAGAATTGTCCAAAAGGTGCTATTTATATCAATGTGTGAATATAATTGGAGGCAGATTTGGGCTCAAATATTAGACTATTGATGAGTATCTCTGAGACAGTAAACACCCAGCAAGTCATGAAATTGATGAAAACAAACCTGCTCACACACAAAGCTGGGGTCTAGCGAGGCTAGGACTGCCTTATGATGAGTGAGTACCTCCTCAGAGTCCCTGCACCCCAACAGCAACAGAAGGAGGAACAAAGCTTGCACCATGCTGCTGGGCATAAGAGCCAAGGCAGCCGTACAGATTCCTAGAGCTCCCATAGAGACATGAGGAACAAATCAATGCTTGTCCCCAAGGCCAAGTGCTTGAACACAGCTAAGAGAGGGCTGGAAGGACTACAGGAGCCTCACAGTTAGAATGAAGAGAGCTCTGTGTGTCTAGGCCAGCAGTCATCAGTGAGGTTTACAGACTCCCAGGGGTAACAGAGACCCTTTCAGGGCATCCACAAGGTTAAGACTATTCTCATATTAATACTAAGATGTTGTTTGCCCTTTTCATGATGCTGATATATGCGCCAATGATACAAAAGCAATAGTGGGTTAAACTGCTGGTGCCTTAGTGTGAATCAAGTGGCAATAAATCTTACCAGTTGTATCCTTTAACACCACACACATTAAAAAAAAAAATGCCTGTTTGACTTAAGAATGTCTTTCATGATACAACGCAAATTAAAGTTCTATTAAATCTCTTGAGTGCATTTTTAATATTCCATATGATGAAATGAATAGTATGCATAAAGTATATCTGCTGCACTTCAAAGTGCAATGGTTCCATCAAGGAATAGCAGGCATGCAACTGAGTTGTAAGCTGAATGAGCTACCTTTTTCACAGACATCATTTTTATGCACATAAAAGTCTAAAAGACAGATTATGGTTATTAGACTTGAGTATTGGCAGACTTGATATTTTCAAGTATTTTCTCAAAAATGAACCAAGTGGGCCTAGCACATCAAAGAGAACAATTGACAAAATTTGTTGCCCATAACTCAATTCTTGCTTTCAAGTAACAATTAGGATTTTGAAAACTTATATCCACCACTGTGAATTTGACAGCTTTCCAGCACTTAAAGACTTTTCTCATGAAATAGATGATGATAGAAATGAATGTGAGTTTTGATGTTATATAATGAAATGTGTCAACACTTAGAAAGTCTGCATAACTGAGTGAACCAATTTTCCACATGACCAATACATGATGTTATGAAATCATGCATGAGTAAAAAATCCATCCAAAATACAAGATACATCAATGGATTTTAACACAACAGAATATGAAATGTTTATTGCTGTGGTTTTAGATTCACATTGCAACTAACCTTTAAGTTAATTTGTTGAGTTTTGGTGTAGTATTAAAGAAGAATCTTCACTGCATCTGAAAAGGCTGTTAAATCTTCCTTTCTTTTCCAACTACATATCTGTGTGAGGCCAGATTGTTTTTATATGCTTCAACCAAAACAGCATATCCCAACAGATTGAAGCAGAAACAGATATAAGAATCCAGCTGTTAAGCCAGATAGTAAAGAGATTTGCAGAAATCATTCGTAAAAAGCTACTCTTAACATTAATTTTTTATTTTGCAAAATATAGTCATTTTTGTAAACAATGTTTATGCTAAAATGCAGTTTTTAATTTTTGAATAAGGTAATAAATATTTCAAAATTCTCTGTTTTTATTTCTGACATGATAAATATTGATAGACATAACACACAAAAACAAATTTTTGGGGTCTCAATAATGTTTAAGAGTGTAAACAACTCCTGAGATCAGAAAGTTTAAGAACTGCTGGTCTAGGCTAATGTGAGATAAATGGGAACTTGACCCTCAAAGTGGGTACCAACATGAAAAGGAGACGTACCCAGGAATCAGACAGGACTGGGTGTCACAGTGGGTGCCAACACATGGCATTTCTCCAAGACCAGACACTTCCCAGAAGCCCGATGTTGCACAAGCATGCCTAGCCTTAAAGTCTGCCACCCGAGAGATGGATTTGGCTGAAATGGCTGAGTTTAAAACCTGAAATGACTAAGAAACATGGACTTGACTACATTGATTTTTCTGTCACTAGGTAGAATGGGGACATAAGAAAGACACTCCTGTTTAATTATTGAGAAATAAAGTTATTAATATATTGTTAGCAGGCCTCACTTTATAGCTGTGAAACTTCTTGCCCACTAGATTCACCAGCAGCCCCCGAGCAGAAGGCAAATGACTGCTGGGTAGAGGTGACATAGGGGCTTGCTGCCTGGGGGAAACCTAACACCTCAAGTACTCAAAGTCCATTCCTAAATCTTCAGAATTCTCTCTCTTCTCTTATTTGATGTTACCAAAAACCCTACCAAATAAATAAGGCAGGTATGATTATTGCCATAGAAAGAGAGAGAGAGAGCACAAGACCCAGGAGGCACAAACGTGCCAGAGATAGCCAAGGCGGCAGATCCACTAAAGTCCCCATTAATTAAACAGAGAATGTGTGATCAGCTGGGGACTGCAAAGCCTGTGAAATAATTAAATTCCCTCTCACTTCAGCTGAACAAATGTTCACTCCATACCTATCAAGAACAGAGAGAATATTAAGATAAACCAAGACGGTCTCCACCCTCTAGAGACTGTCAGTTCAGGTTGAATGGAGGATATGCACCACTAAAAGTAGAATAATGTGCTATAGGAACACAGAACAAAGAGAAATTAATTTTGACATTCAGAGTCCCACATAAGCTCTCCCCAGTCAAGGCCAACTCACAGTTCTGAGTCAAACAGAAACATGCAATCACTGCTCCCTAAGCCTCCTCCCCATGGTGAGGCTGCCCACCGAGTTGGTTGTAAGACTCACACCAGTTCTCATGGAATTTAGCAGAACACAGATCTCTCTACTCCGTGTCCCTGGGGGGCCCTCCACAGAACTTCGCTGCAACCCATCATTCACAGCCTGCGATGACATCGGGGCCCAGAGTAATTGGTACAAGTGGTTATTTTTCTTTACATGCTCATGAGACTTGGCAGGGAGGCAATGTATTTTGCATGGGGAAATAACAGTTTGTTAGACCAAATTGCCCCAGCAGTGCGTCTATTTTCTAGGAGGACTTGGAGCTCTGTGACCTTGGCTGCTGAGCAAAGTGCATTCTTTTCCTAGGATGAGTTACTGTTTCCCAAGTCGATCTTTACACTCACCAAGGGTAACCAGCTGCTTTGTATTCTGAAAATATGCCTCCCGGCTGCTCGTCCCACCCAAAGATTGCGACTCTGCTGCTTTCCCACATGCAATTAATATTAAAGCTGTGAGTGTCGTAGATGACTGATTGTATTAGGTTCTGTGTTTGGGTGCTGGACACAGTAAATAAATCACAAATTTTTCTTTCATTCACTAAGACATAATTTGTTTTAGTAACTTTAGTCAGCCATATGAAAAAAATATATGTACTTTGCAAAAGCTTTTTTATTTTATATGTGGATTCACCCCACCTACCCACTCATAGCCCTGTTTCATGGAAGAAGGGGAAAAAAACACACTTGTGTATTGGTAACGTAGTGAAATAAAAAACATATGTCATGGTTAATAGTATACCAAAAAAGCACTTTATACATTTGAAAAGAAAAGAAAACACCACATACCTTAGTATTTATCTTCAAATGAATATTGGATTTCCCAAAGGTGTGAACTCTGGTTTAGTAAAAGGAAAAAAAGAACTTCTGAAAATGGTGCCCTCTTTCTTCAGATGTGTAAGAATCTAAATGGTTTATTTATAGAGTGCTATGTATTGATTACATTGTATTGAACATTATGTGATGCCATAAAGCCATTATGTGACATTCCGATTTCTTTGGGTTCTGTTTGGTGCCAAAAGTAACCTCTAATTTTGCAGATTGTGATGAAGCAATGCTATCAAAATTGAATTATCTAGTTGATCTATGATTGGATATTTTGTTCCAACCCAGAGGTAAGTAATCCAAAAAGACTGTGTGATAAATGACAATTCTGTGAGGGATAACACCCTCATCCTTTGGATGGACTATAAGAAAACTTAGGGGTCTTCTTCCTCTGGGCTGAGGTGCGACCACACTAACACCTTCTTCTCAGAGCACCATGAGCAAAATGTCAGAGGTATAGAACTCCCATGGGAGGATCTGGAAGTACTAATTTACTTAGGGAGAATGGGAGCTCTATGAGGGTGGGGACTATGTTTATATTGCTCATCACTTTATCTCTAGTGCCTAACATAATTATTTATAGGAGTTGCCCAATAATTATCATTGAGTGAATGAATGAAAGGAACAATTTAAGTGATAAGGCAACAAATCAGAGCAGATCATTGGCTCCGATGGTCCCAGAAAAGCAGGAGGTAAGGCAGGCAGGGTGCTGTTGAGCTCTCACCCACAGACACACTGGCAGTGTGCCAACGTTGGCTCTCATTGACTTTCAACAATCAAATATGTCCATCTTTTCCTAATTCTGCTTTCAGTGTCTTTAACCTGGTAACTTGAAATGGGCCATTGTTGAAGTATTTACACCATGGAAATTGGCAAACACCATGAATCAGGCTTTTTTTTTTTTTTAAGAGAGCCAGTTTTTTGTTTGTTTGTTTGTTTTTGTTTTTAAGAGAGCCCCAAACTTGTGTTAGTTCTGGCCAGAAAGTCCTCAAAACTGACCAAAATGAGGAGAGAGCTGGGCCAGAGATGATGAGAAGGGGGTTTTCCATGCTCCCTACAAGATAGTAAAAGAGCTTCTGATTTATAACCGAGAAAGTTAGACTAATCTGAGAAGGTACCAAATAGTTTCAGGAACTCTGTTTTTCTTTTCCTTCTAGCCCATGGGAACTCATAATTTCAAATGTTGAATTTGGACCCTAGATCCCCTTCTAGCCTAAATTCAATGCCTTATTCATTAATCGAACAAATATTTATTGAATATGCACCACACACTAGGGATAAAAAGCTATGATCAGTTGCAAATTCCACCCCTTCCCTATGTCTACATCCATTGAAATGTGACACTACAGCTTCCCCATCAAAGGATAATGTTTATTTTCCTACCCCTTGAATCTGAGCTAGTCTTGCAATTTGCTCTGACCAACTGAATGGAGAAAAAGTGAGTGAGCTTAGGTCTCCAAAGGCCCTCCTCTTTTAACTTCTGCTTCCTGCCTTGCAAATAAGCCCAGGGCAGGCTGATGGAGAGTGAGAGACCACATGGAGCAGAGCCAAGTCATCCCAGCCAAGATTATTTTAGATCTTCCAACCCCAGTCGACCCCGCAGCTGAGTGCAGACACATGAGTGAGCCCACATGAGCGAGCCCAGCTGAGGTCAGTGAATCTCACCCAGATGAACAGAACTGAGTCTGGTCAACTGCGTAGATTCTTATGAAATAATAAATAGCTAATTAGAAATAAAAATGATTTACTGAGGTAAAATGAACTATCTTAAAGTTAACAATTCAGTGGCGTTTAGTACATTTACAATGTTGTGCAACCATCACCTCTAGCTCCCAAATATTTCCATCATGCCAAAAGGAAACCCTGTACCTGTTAAGCACTTTCTCCCCATTTTTCAATCCCCTCAGCCACTGACAACTACCAATCTGTGTTCTGTTTCTAAAGATTTATCTATTTTGTTAATAGATATTTCATCTAAAAGGAATCATAAAATATGTGACCTTTTGTATCTGGCTTCTTTCACTTAGCAAAATGTTTTTGAGTTTCATCCACATTGTAGCATATATCAGTACCTTATTCCTCTTTCTGATTTAGTAATAGTTCATTGTATGTATACAAGTATATCTCATTTTATTGCACTTCTCTTTATTACACTTCACAGATATTGTATTTTTTTTACAAATTGAAGGTTTGTGGCAACCCTGTGTTGAGCAAATCCATCAGGACTATTTTTCCAACAGCATCTGCCCATTCATGCCTCTGTGGCACATTTTGGTAATTCTCTCAATATTCCAAACTTTTTCATTATTGTTATATCTGTTATGGTGATCTGTGATCAGTAATCTTTAATGTTACTATTGTAATTGTTTTAGGGCACCAAAATTGCACCCATATAAGACTGCAAACTTAATTGATACATGTTGTATGTGCTATGGTGGCTCCACCTCCATCTTTCCCTCTCTTCAAGCCTCCCTATTCTCTGAGACACAATATTGACATTGGGCTAATTAATAACCTTACAATGTCCTCTAAGTGTTCAAGTGGAAGGAAGAGTCACCTGTCTTTCACTTTAAATCAAAAGCTAGAAATGACTAGGTTTAGTGAGGAAGGCACCAGTTAGCCAAGTTGCGAGTGCAAAAGAAATTAAAAGTGCTATTCCAGTGAACACATGAATAATAAGAAAGCAAAACAGCCATATTGCTTGTAGTGTTAGTTTTAGTGGACGCTAGTAGAGGGTGGTTCATGACGTCAAAGGAAAGAAACCATTTTCATAACATGAAAGTGCAAGGGGAAGTAGCAAATGCTAATGTAGAAGCTGCAGTAAGTTCCCCAGAATATCTAGCTAAGATCAAAGATGAAGGTGGCTACACTAAACAACAGATTTTCAGTGTAGATTAGACAACCTTACATTGGCAGATGATGCCATCTACGACTTTCATAGCTAGAGATAAGTCAATGCCTGACTTCAAATCTTCAAAGGACAGGCTGACTCTCTTGTTAGGAGCTAATGCAGCAGGTGACATTCAGTTGAAGCCAATGTGCATTTCCCATTCCAAAAATCCTAGAACTCTTAAGAATTATGCTAAAACTACTCTGCCTGTGCTCTAGAAATGGAAGAACAAATCCTATATAATAGCACATCTGCTTATAGCATGGTTACTGGATATTTTAAGCCCATTTTTGAGACCTATTGCTCAGAAAAAAAGATTTCTTTCAAAATATTACTACTCATTGACAATGAACCTAGTTACCTAAGAGTTCTGACAGAGATATTCAAAGAGATTAATGTTGCTTTTATGCCTGCTAACACAATAGCCATTCTGCAGCTCATGGATCAAGGAGCAATTTAGACTTTCAAGTCTTATTAAGAAATACATTTTGTAAGGCTATATCTGCTCAAGATGGTAATTCCTCTGATGGATCTGGGCAAAGTAAATTGAAAACCTTCTAGAAAGAACTGACCACTCTACATGCCATTAAGAACATTTATGATTAATGAAAGAAGGTCAAACTATCAACACTAATAGGAGTTTGAAAGAAGCTGACTCCAACCCTCATGGATGACTTTGAGGAGTTCAAGACTTCAGTAGAAGAAGTCACTGCAGATGTGGTAGAAATAGTAAGAGAGCTAGAACCAGAAATGTAACCTGAAGATGTGACTGAATTGCCGCAATCTCATGATAAAACTTGAACAAATGAGGACTTGCTTCTTAAGGATGAGCAAAGAGGTTTCTTTGATGGAATCTACTCCTGGTGAAGATGCTGTGAATGTTGTTGAAATTACAACAAAGGATTTAGAGTATTGCTTAAACTTAGTTGATAAGGCAGCAATAGGGTTTCAGAGCATTGACCCCAATTTTAAAACAAATTGTATTGTGGGTAAAATACTATCAAACAGCATCTCATGCTACAGAGAAATCTTCCAAGAATGGAAGAGTCAATTGATACAGCAAACTTCATTGTTGCCTGATTTTAAGAAATTGCCACAGCCACCCCAACGTTCAGCAACCACCGCCCTGATCGCTCCGCAGCCATCAACATTGGGGCAAGACCCTCCACCAGCGAAAAGGTTACAACTTGTTGAAGCCTCAAATGATTGTTAGCAATTTGTAACAATAAAACATTTTTAATTCAAGTGTATACATTGTTTTTTCAGTCATAATGCTATTGCACACTTTATAGTATAGTTTAAACATAACTTTTATAGTACTGGGAAACAAAAAGTTTGTGTAACTCACTTTCTTGTGATATTTGTTTTCTTGTGGTGGTCTAGAACTAAACCTGCAATATCTCCAAGTTATGCCTGTCTGTTACAATTTGTTTACCCATTTATCCACTGATGAACATTTGGGCTGTTTCTACCTTTTGGTTTTTATGAATAATGCTGCTATCGTGTATATATGCACTTGTTTGAGTATCTGTTTTCAATTCCTTTGAGTATATATCTAGGTGTGAAATTGTGGCATCATATGATAATTCTATGTTTACATTTTTGAGGAACTATCAAACTATTTTCCAAAGCAGCTGAACCATTTTATTAATACATTCCCATGAGCAATATACGAGGGTTCCAATTTCTCTACATCCTCACCAACACTTATTATTTCCTGGGGGTTTTTTTATTATTATTATAGCCATCCTAGTGGATATGAGGTGGTACTTCATTATGGTTTGGTTTGCATCTTACTAATGACTAATGACACTGAGAATCTTTTCATGCAACAATTAATGTTTTAAGTCACTAAATTTTGGAGTCATTTATTATGTAGCATTACCTAACTGACAAAAAAAGACTAGTAAATCAAATGGCCTGGTACTCATGGTGCTAACAGTCTAGTCTAAATGAAAGACCATAACAATTGTACAAATACAAGTGAAGTTAGAACTGTGATTAGTGCTATGAAGGAGAGGTCCTCAGCACTCTGAGAACACACCAGAGATCTGAGATGGAATGTCAGGGAAGGCTCCCCTAAAGAAGTGATCGTGGAACTAAGACCTAAGGATGAGCAGGATGTACTAGATTAATAGGAGAGTGAAATAAGCATGTAAAAAAATGCCAGTACTGGGAGGGAATATGGCAAATAGGAAGGACTGAATGAGGTCACAGTGTGACCTAAAAAAGAGGAACTCAGAGAAACCAAAAGATACAGGTACAAGATGAGGCAGGAAATACATGTAAAAGCCAGACCATGTAAGGCCTTGAAGGTCAAGTTAAGAAATTTTACCTCTACCCAAAAACAATGAAATGTCATTAAAGGTTTCTAAGCAATGTGGTGACACAAAACAAATTTATGTTTTGAAAAGATCGCTCTAATTACAGGACGGAAAATAGATTGGAGGGGGGAAAGAATGTAAATTGGGAAATCATTTAAGAGATTATTGTAGTAGGGGGGAAAGCTTTGATTTGGTAGTAGTGACATAAATATAGAGAGATGAGAAAATTCAAAAGTTATCTCCATAAAATCAACTGATCTTCATGATGGATCAAATAAAAAGCAGAACAAGATATCAAAGATGACACTTGGGTTTCTGGCCTGAGTAACAGGATGCAGATGGCTTTAAACTTTATCCTAAGAACAAGGGAAGTCATTGAAGGATCATAAGCAGGGCAGTGGAGTGATCAGATTTGCATTTCAGAAAAACCTGTGCAGTAGCAGCAAAGCAAGCAGGTCAGAGGAGTTCAGACTCACAGCCATTTGAACTCCTGGAGTTGTCCAGAGGACAGCGGTTAGAGCCTGAGCAATGGCCGTGCAGACAGGAAATTACCTGGTTCCCATCACGAGACTATTAAAAAGCCCATCAGCCATCCACAATGACTGTGTCCTTTTTTTCCAGTTTCCACCTAGCTTTTAGGAAGAACCAGAGACACGAGTCAGGAATGGTTTCTCTTTGCTGGAAGCTACTTCTAAAGGAATAGAACAGATTTTAAATCCTTCAGATCCTTTGACCCTATGACTCTGTGTGTACCCAGAACAATTCAACTACACATGCATATGCTTCATGTTACCAGTGTGAGGATTCGTGATACATACCACCACAGTGTGTTTCTCTACACACATCTGAACTGTTATCTTCTAATTTATTCAACTGGAGATAGAACTCAGAGCAACTGAGAGTCATCGCCTGTCACCCAGTACGTCCCTGGGTTTGGAAAGGCCCACACATGATGGTCTTAAATATGTACAGCATTTTCGAAATATGTACAGCATTTACAAAAGCACTTTCTTACACGTTAATTCATTGAATCTTCCATTGAATCCTGCCTGTGAGACAAGCAGTGGCATCCCCATTTTCTAGATAACTCAACAGAAGCTCAGAGGGAGACGTAAATTGCCCAAAGTTACAAGCTAGGAAGGGGCCCGGTAGGAGAGGAGGGCAGGCCTTTGGGCTAAAATCCTGTTTTTGAGTCATGACTGTGAGCAAAGACTCTGGAGCCCGATTTCCAAGTTTAAAATCTCAGTTTGTCACCAATTAACTAAATACTGTAAGCAACAGATTACTGTATTTCTCTTCAGTTTCCTCACCTGTAAATATAAATGTGTAAAATAATCTACTTCAGAGGGTTGTTGTGAGGATTAACTAAGTAAATACAGACAAAGAAGGTGAGCTTATAATTTATTGTCCAAAACAATATACTTCTGAGAGTGAAGAAAGACACTAAAAATAAGTAAAATATGTATGATTTTTGAAATATTTATTTACCAACCAACAAAATTTTTAAATTTATTGGTGGATGGATAAAATAGTTCTATTCAAAAACTATTTCAGAAATAAATTTTTCCCCAAAATAAAATAATACATAGTATACATTAAAGCCTAAAAATGTTTTTACCTTTCTGAATATTAAAAAAAAACAATGCAAGTGGAATATTCGTTTTGGCAGATGATCACATACATCAGTCTCTTAGCCATATTTGTCCCCAGAGCTTTTCTTCCAGCCTGTGTCTCGCAGGCCTTGGCACATCTGGCTGGTGCACCAAGTGGCCAGCGGGGACAGCGCTGTGGAGTATTTCCCTAACACCACCCACCCTGGAAGGAGTTAGCTGTCCGGAGGTGCTCCTTCCTAGGAGCTCTTCAACAGTGAGTTTCCTAAATGCAGACTGAGAAAACTAAGTGTTAACTTATATGGTAGCTAGAAGAAACTTGAAAAAAGAGATGGGTCATCCATGGTTAATTTTATCACAGGTTAGCCAAAGCAATGACAGACACTCATTCTGACTTATTTTACTGCAACTATTAATACAGTTGCTGCTAAAAAGTGAAAACTCCAGGGCAAATGCTAAATGGCATAGGAAACACTGGGGCTTTCCCAGGCAAACTGAATATGCAGTTTATTCACCTTAAGAACAGAGCTCTAAGCCCGACGCGGTGGCTCACCCCTATAATCCTAGCACTCTGGGAGGCCAGGGTGGGAGGATCGCTTGAGCTCAGGAGTTCAAGACCAGCCTGAGCAACAGCAAGATCCCTTCTCTACTATAAATAGAAAGAAATTAGCCAAACAACTAAAAATAGAAAAAATCACCCGGGCATGGTGGCGCATGCCTGTAGTCCCAGCTACTCGGGAGGCGGAGGCAGGAGGATCGCTTGAGCCCAGGAGTTTGAGGTTGCTGTGAGCTAGGCTAATGCCATGGCACTCTAGCCCAGGCAACAGAGTGAGACTCTGTCTCAAAAAAAAAAAAAAAAAGAAAAAAAAAAGAACAGAGCTCTACAACAGGATTTGGATTAAGTAAGCACTAGGTAAGGACTATTTTTTACTGGTTTAGACCTTGTTATTATTACCGTGATAGATACCACTTTTGTGCATTTATTATAAGCAATGCACTGGGCTTTATAAACCTCATCTTATTTAATTTTCTCCCAATGCCCCACCAGCTGCATTCATTTACTCCTACCTGCATGGCCCTTAAAGGCATTCGCGTTGGTAATCCCCGAATCTAGTCTGGAGTGTGAATCACTGCACTCTACTTTCTCTTCCTATTCTCTATTCGTATAGTATTTTTTGCATGAAGCACAACCTATTGGACATATTCTGACACACTATCTTACGTATCCCAGACATTTCATGTGTGTTAGTCACCTCCACCCCAGGATTATAAATCCCTTGGAGGCATGGACCAATGTATCAATTACAGTTCTCAGACGCAAGCAGCAAGAACCAACTTTGGGTGTTAAAGCAGAAAATAACTTATTAAGAGGTATTACATAGTCCACAGGATCTCTAAGAGGGCTGGGGAACCAGGCTTAGAGACTCTGCAGCCCAGAACAAGGTCCCAGATAGCACGACTGTGCTGGTTAGTCCTGGGAAGGCAAACTGGCAACATCACTGGACACAGCCCTCCCAACTTGCACCTCCCAAAACCCCATTGCTAGACACTGGACACTGCAAATAAAACTTGTCACAACCACTTCAGAAACCTCTAGGTAGCTGCTGCTGTGAACACCACCATCCTTAGGATAAAATTCAAGTGTTCTGAGTTTCTGTGTTCCATCAGCTTCCACGAAAGGGCTGAGTGCATTGGTTGGTAGAACCCAGTCACATGCCCATGCTCTGGCGGCAAGGAAGGCAGGAAAGCAAGTATTTGGCATTTTCAGCTTCTTTGGTGATGGGAAACTTTGCCTCACATGATGAAAATTACCACAAACCTAGGCAGGTTGTTCAAGTACTAGGTAGTCAAAAATCATGACAAATGTCTACTACATCCATGACTTGCATTTCTTTAGTATCCTGCTCAGAACTGAGCAGCACTGAATCCTGAAGCCTTGCTCCCCACTGACACCATAAATTATCAAAGTGTTGCTGTGGAGAATAATTTAAAAAGCAGGACTTCAGACAACTGTGTAAAATGAGAATGTATCTCTTAGCATCATAGAGCTCCTTCTATTCAAGTTCTCTTTGACAATACAGGGGTTCAAATTAGTCCATAAATTCACTGATAAACTGATTTATAAAAGGAGATGACTATAACTACTATAAATTGCTTTGGTCTCTCAACTTTAAGGCAATGTAGGAAAAAATAATAAAAGAAAAGAAAAGGTGTCTCTGTATCCATTAATCAAGTGGCGGCTTCCTAGTAGCCTACTTGACTCCTTAACAGTCACTATTCAGTTAAGCTTCAAATCTTTCCTACCAAATCCCACTAATTTCAAGACCACTGAGCTTATAGCAGTTGGTGTATGTCATCTTTAGTACCATAATGCTGAGTGGAAAAACCTCAAGGGAAATGATAATTAAAATGCCCACGGGCTATAATCCAAACAAAAGCTAAAGAAGAGCACAAAACATACAAGTTGACCCCATACAACGTGAAATAAAACGTTTGAACTACTACTCATCAGACCAGCCAAGGCTGCAATACTGACTGGGACATGAGAACTTAACAGAGAGTTGGGAGTCGTTCCCAGACGCTGTTGTCTGTTCATGGTTCCCATGCTGGACACTGAGAATTCAGCTCCTTAAATGCCTATGTGCCAGGCACTTTGATTGGTATAATACTTTGATGCAAAACCAAAGTAAATAAAATGCCATCCCTCATGCCTCCAAACTTATAATCTGTAGGCGGTGAGAAGTCAAGCATTGAAATGGCTATATGGCAGAGCCTGATAAATGCCCTAAGGATTGTACAAAGTGTGTGAGGATTCCATGGAGGGAAAGAGCATGGAAGTGAAGAAAGGCAAAAGACAGCAGCAGAGTGCAATGCCTGAAATCTCCTTCTGTACTGCAAGCCGTTCACACAGATTATCAAAGACAGAGCTAGAACAGATCCTCCCATAGATCATCTATACAACCCACTTATTTACACTTAAAGAGAGGTTCTCAAGAAGTTATCATAGTCAGAATTAGAACACAGGTTTCCTGACTCCAAAACCTGTGCAATCCCTCTACAGTCATGAGACACTTAAGGGAAAGAAATGTTCCCCATCCTTTCTTATGGCCTAGATACCACGTATGTTCGTATATCCCAAAGGTAGAGAAAGGCCATTTGATCTTGTCACTTGGTGTGGCAGTGAGGCGTGGGTTGGGAGGAGGGTGATCACAGGGACACAGAGCTCTAAGGGCCTGCCCTGGTATCTGCAGAGACAGGTGTTTAGCTTTGCTGAGATGCTGCCCAGGCCCGCGGTCCACAGAGAGGCCCTCATCAGGTGGCTGGGGATGGTTGAGAAAGGGCCCAAGATCGCCAGTGTCTGAACCAGGGGATTGAGCCTCTGAAGGGAGAATTGAAAATTCAATCTGAAGTTGAGCCAGTTTGGCTGTCGCTCTGACTGAGCAGGTGTGACCTCAGGTGTCTTAGGTTCAGGGAGTCCTCAGATGGCACCTAAGGACACAGTGCAGGGCAAGCTTGGCAGCAGCATGGAAAAGGATGAGAACGCCACACACTTTGTTCATAGCCAAGAAATCAGGGCCATAGGAGCCTGACTGGGCTTTGAAATTAGCACTTCGTGAAGAGGAGATTGATTACTCCTTGGTTCTGTCTCCCCTGCTCTGGCAGCTGGTTCCGTTTAGCAATTAGCCGGGGTGGTCTGTGAGCTTTACAGTCCCAGTCCCCACATCCATGTCTTGCAGGCAGCCTCATCAGCATGAGAATCGGCTTTTTTCACATTTTACAGAATAAATTAAAACATGAGAAATTTGCATTAGATAACAAGTTACTTTCCTAATGGGGAATTCGAACACTAAAATATTAGCATGATATTCTTCTGAACTCGTTTAAAATTAAGGTTGATAATAACGTTTCATGTGCAATGAAACCAGATAATAGAAGAAACAGAAACTCTCAGTTTTGGCTTAGATATTATTAATGTGTCACACATTTATACACATGCCACTGTGTGGGAAGTATTATTATAACCATTTTACAAGTGAGGAAATAATGACTTTCTCAAATTTATACATTTAGAATAGTCAAAATTCTACCTAGACCTGTCACATTTCAAATTTCTTGATTTTTCCAGCAGAGCAAAATTATCCAAAGAGAGCCATATTATCAGTCCACCATAGGCCTCTGATTGCACAATTCCATTCTTAAATCCACTTGTCTAGCACTATTTGACCTTTTATTCTTTGTTAGTAAACTGGTTGCCCCAAGAAAGACTGACTTTTTGAAAAATATTAGAGATCCTAAAGTATCTTGGGAAATTGGAATACTTTAGAAAAACCCAAAAGGAAAGAACTGCTCGAATAAAATCTTTAGTGGAGCAGCGTCCTGTGGTCCGACAAGGGTTACAGGCCATGGGGAAATTGGCTGAAAGCTGTGTCAGCCCCAAATGCTGGGTCAGTTTGGGAAGAATGGGATAGAAATGAGAAACTGAGCAGGAATATCAAAAGTCCTGACAGTTCTACACATGAGTTTGAATGGTGACAAATTCTCAAAAATCCTATCTTTTCAACAGAAATCTTGAGAGATGAGAAGCCAAGTTCACATAAGCTAGCACAGAGGTTCTCCAGTCTACTGGTTCTACTATGATTCCCTTGAGCGCTAGGATTTGAAATAGACAAGTCAGTTTGAGAAGGTTTCAAGCCCATTTTATACAAACATGATTTACTTATGTCACCTCAAAACAAAGGTAGTCTTCAGAAAGTTTGGTAACCTAGCATTTGAGATCTCTGTAAAAAGATTGGCCCCTACTGTCTGCTCACTCCCCTTCCCCCAGCCCTGTCCTTGATTGATCCAGAGATAGTTGGCTGATGGGGTTCTCTCCAGGCCAAATATGTAGTCACTTGCTGCTCCCCCCCACCCCGCCCCTTGCCTATGGCTCATATTTATACAATTGATCGTAGTACTCTTTCCTATTGAAGCCAGATGCAACTTCAGAATCCTTCTCAACACAGCTTCAGACAACCACTACCAGTCATTTGGAATTGGCGTTCAAAAGGAGATCTATGTTGCCAAATTGCCCTAGGGACTGTTGAATAATGAGCTTCCCTTGTCAGATGTTTTTTGTGCCCATTCTCCCAGAAAGCCATTATTCAGAGAAACATCCAAAAGAAGATGAAAGAAGAGCTTTGTTCATTACTACTTGTAAAAAGGCTTGGGAATGATCACAGCTATCAATCTTTTTTTTTTTTTTTTTTTCCTGAGACAGAGTCTCACTCGGTCTCCCTGGGTAGAGTGCAGTGGCATCATTGTGGCTCACAGCAACCTCAAACTCTTGAGCTCAAGCGATTCTCCTGCCTCAGCCTTCCAAGTAGCTAGGACTACAGGTGTGCACCACACCGACCTGAGCTCAAGCGATCCTCCCACCTTTGCCTCCCAAAGCGCTAGGATCATAGGTGTGAGCCACCACACCGGGCCAAAGTTATCAATCTTTAAAGTGCATACGAATCACCTGGGAATTTGTTAAAATACAGATTTTTGTTCACTAGGTCTGGAATTTATTCCCTCTTAACTTTTCTGCCACTAGTTTCTATCTCTTTGTGCTTCATTTTGAGAAATTTAGGGAGTTGTTATTACAATGTGGTGGTTAAATGCAAGGGCTCTCCTTGGAATCAAGACTAGTTGCATGACTTTTGGCAAATTACTTATCCTCTCTTTGCCTTAATTTCCTAATCAATAAAATGGGGATGAAAAGAGAACCTACTTTATTTAATTCTTATAAGGATTAAATGACATTATACATATTAAATGCATAGAATAACGGCATGTAGTAAGAACTCAATAGATACTAGATAATATTAAATTTCTTTAGCTCAATTTTATGATTCACTAATTTACTCTTCAGTTATAACTAGTTCATTATGCTGATGCTTGTCATTTCAACAACCTTATTTTTCATTTCCATTATTTCTAATTAGTTCTTTTCCATAATAACCCATTTTTATTCATAGCATCATATTTTATATATCTACGTCTATCTAGATCTTTATATATAGGTACATCTCTTCTATCTCCGAGCTTATTAAATGTATTTACATTTTGATCATATAAAATTACTCCATTTTCTTTACTTCCTCAGATGTAAGTTATTTTTGTATTTTTTTTTTAAGCAGTGTTTTCCCTATCTACCTGGAGGTTTTTAGCTATGAACTTATTATGGTCAGGAGATTTTTCACGGCTCTGTGCTGAACTATGATTTCCACATGCAGACTCTGAGCAGGGCATAGTGCCAGTACACAGGCCTTGCTCAGGCAGCTGCATGGAGCACTGCAGACGATGCTCTCCCTGTACCAGAGGGTGCGGTTCCAGACCCTGCTCCTGCAGGCACGACACAACTCTAGCCCTTGGGTTTAACACAGCTGTCACTGCTGTGACTCTGGGCCTTATGCTGGCTGTGGAGCTCTAACCTCAGGTAGCTCCATTTACAGCCTGGCAGAGCAGCTCCACTCGTGGCTCTCCTCTGGCCTCAGGTAGACCTACCTTCTTGGAGCCTTTTCTTTTTCTTTTTCTTTTTTTTTTT
>VBSM01001562.1:9437063-9460694 GCA_008086735.1 Cheirogaleus medius
ATAATTATTATGTGCCAATTTAAATAAATACAAATAAAAAATAAGAGAACTACAAAAAAAAAAATTTATTTATGAGAGTCCCCTAAAATATATAGAGTTAATGTGAATAACTCTAATGTTGAAACATAACTACTGATCCCATTTGGTAACATTTGGAGCCTTTTCTTATATCTTCCAGGTCCAGCCATTTTTTTCAACAGCTCTGGGCCCTATTTGGCACTTTTTCTTTCTGCGTTATTCTCAGGCTCCTCCCATGTCCTTTATCTCTTCCCACCCTCACTTCTTCCACATATTCCCCTTAACTCTATCCCCAACGTGACAATTATATTTAATGAGACACGATATTCTTCACCAGAGACACTTAGGGATAAGTTTGTCTTCCCTACCTCTATAGCCCCAAGTTGGAGAAGTTTTGAAATCTGTCATGCCATAGTCTTTTAAAAACCCACAATCTCTCCAAATCTCCCATTTTCTCCACATTCTTACAAGGGACACCAGTACCAGAAGCTATCTGGGCCTTGGCAACACCAATCACTTGGCATGACAAGAAGTCTTGAATCCAGGAGAGAGGGGCAATAAAAGTGCCAGGAAGTGGAGGAGATTACCATATTCATACAGATCTCAGCTCTCTACACCCCTCCCTGGCTCTCTCTTTATAGTGCCTACAGAATTCCCCTACAAGATATAGCTTGGATACATAGCACATCGGAACACATTAACCATCATGACAACCTCAGGATAGACACTTTTTTCCTCTCTCATATGGTATGGACTGGACTTTTCTTCTTCCAGTCATGTATATATGAAAAAAGTTAGCTTGTGTGTATACACACATACACACACGTGCACGTACACATTTCTCAAGATGAAAAATCTCATGTGGTAAGACTTGCTGCCTTCTTCCATGATTCATTTCCCCCTTTTCCATATGCTCTCTGCCTACATAAATACCTTTAGCCTGTTCATTAATTCCCTGGTAAATATATTCAATTCTTCCCTCTGTTCCTTTTTTCCAACACTCCAGTTGCTTTTTAGAAGTTTTAGCTCTAACCTTATGCTCTCTGTCTCTCTAACCCTGCAGTGATTGTCACTATCTTTCTGTGTTTCTCTTTCCTCAAAGTCTTGTAAAATATAACATACTGCAAAGCAGTGGTGTTCCTGGAATTTAGCATTTGGGGTGGCAGATGGGGTGGTAACAAATCTGCTTGTGGGGGCTGGGTACATCCCCCAGCACTTACAACCCGTCGCATACATTTTGAATTAAAAATATGAAAGATAATGGAATTAAAATCTATTAATATTACATTTAATCTATTTAGGAGAAGTCGAGAAGACAAACTCTTTAGTAACACCTAATCTAACACAATTAACATATAGCTAACCATAATCCCTTTGATTAGCAAACATGTGTGAGAGATTTAACTTTTATGGTCTCCCTACAACTTAGCCATTGGTGAAGAAGATATTGGCAAAGCGGTAGCTCTAGTACAAGAAGTTGAGGTTGGCTGCCAATCATGTTTCACTTAGACTCTCTTCTTGAACTCTGGTTATCGCACGTTCTTTTAACTCAAACTATATACACACTCATTGTTAAATAATACCAGGACAGCTGTTACTTAATCTTGGTCTTATAATTACTCTTTTTGATGTTCCCCCATCTAGATCGTAAACTCTCTTGAGGATAAGGACTGTGTTAACCTGATGTCAGCATGCACAGTAGGAGGCAAGTGACTTTTGTTGATAGAGCATCTTCTATCTATGAGCAACATACACCGTGCAGGAATTTCACTTTTATATTGTCATGTAATCATCACAACAATCTGTGTCCACATATGTCAATCTGGAAGCTCATGAAGGTGAAGTAATTTTACCGAGATCACAAAGCTAGTAAGAGAGCCTGGATGCAAACCCTAATTTTCTTGGTTCTAAAGCTTGTGTTCCTTACCCTATAATATGTCTCTCAATGCTGAATGAATGCATGATGAGGAATGAATGAATGAATAGGTCAAGCCTGGACCCAAAGCATTTAAGTTCTATCAACTGAATTCTCTGATTGCAAAATAAAGGGTGGCCACTTAAATAGTGGATATGAAAAATAGGAATGTTCTGTAAAAAGAATGACATTGAGCTTTAAATTAAGATTTTCAACATTGATATATGTAAAAAACTGACAATGATGACTCTCCTTACAATACTAGAAGCTGTATCAGTTTTATTATCTCATCTGACAATCGATTGAATGGAAACAGAGAGACTAGAAAGGCCTGCATCAATGTCACATGGGCCATCGTCAATCTAGAATTAGAATCAAGAGCCTTTGAAAGCTGCATCCTCCGTTCAGAAATCCATAATTTTTTAACTGCTAATGTACAATTCTTCACCCCAAGCACTAATGGAAACTGTGCACCAGGAGGAAACCTTTATTATCAATTAATTGGTATTGAATACCTATTCAGGATAGACACAGCATGGGTGCTGTTCTGTTTTCTAGAGTCAAGAAAAACAGACTTCAGCTCCAGCCTCTTTGTGATGTAACCATAGCAAAGCTAGAGAATTACATCAAGCCCTGCAGATGGTATAGAATATCTGAATTACAATTCCAAATTGCACTAAATGCTTTCTGAAATAGAAAAAAAAAACTCGGGTAAATTAATTTGAAAGGACATATAAAATTGCAGTCATGGGAAGATAAATCTTTCATTAGCAAATCTTTCCATTTTGCCTGACCACTTCTAAGTGAGTTTTAGATCACTAGGGAGACACACACATACACACAATTTTCTATGGCTTCTAAAAAAAAGAAAAAGCATTTCCATTATGTCCTGTCTCTTTTGAAGAATTCCCTGAGGAATTCTTCTAAAGTTGAGGCAAATCAGCATACACAAATACATCCATTACAATCTCCTTGGAAACTAGACTTGCTAGCCAATTCAGGCACCAAGCAGCAAAATGTTTTTCCAGGTTTATTCAAAAAGAGAAAAATATTGTGAAAAATTCAAAGGAAGGTATATGTTGAGTTGCAGGTTTTGATGTGCTAGCCTCTAGGGGCCTATGTTTCCACGCACCAAAAAGATTGCTGCTTTATGCCAAGATTGTATGCTGTGCCATCAAAATGAGATAAGCCAAAGAAAAATGACAGTAAAAATGGCTACCATTTATACAGCACTTAGCAAGTGCAGCCACTACACTAAGCACTGTGCTTACATTAGCTCATAGAATTCTCACAACCACTGTGGGAAATAGGTATTAGTTTCTTCATTTTACAAAACCGAAAATGGAGTCTCAGAGAAGTTAAAGAACTCACCTAAGGTCACACAGCTAATAATTGGTGAGACTTGGCAGAACTTGGGGCCTGTCTTCTGAACACAATGCTACATTCCCATAGGCACAACAGTGTTGTCAACAAAACCACCTTGTTTTTCCCTCCCCAGTTCAATGCCATAGCTAACGCCAAGGTTCAGATGGGATTTTCCATTGAAAATACTTAATTGGACCCACAGGTTTTCAGCAATGACATAGAACTGCTAAAATAAAGGCACAGGAGCTGTTCCCACAGATTATATGGCCATTTATTTACCTATTCGTCATGACTCACTTCTGTACAAATCTATACTAGAATGAAAAATCCACAACGAGAAAAGTAAATTATTTGTGTTCTACCTCTAGATGGACAAAAAGATGAAGAGGCATACTGACACACTCACGCACACACAAATGGAAAACACAGATTTGTTTTGACAGCCTATTATACTACAAAAATATTTATGAATGTAAGCTGCAGTAAAGTGCATCCATCTTCCAAAAGCACACACCCCCCGCCAAAGGCTGCTTAGATTTGGGGAAGGTGAGAATCCCCTCTCCAAATTAACTGCCCTCAGGCTGAAGGGGTGTGTGAGAGGGAAGCTTCCAGTTTTCTATTATCAGGATTTCTCATAATGTCGTTCTTTTCACAGCACACTCTTATTTTTCACATCCACTGTTAAGTGACCACCCTTTATTTTGCAATCAGAGAGTCGAGCTGGCAGAACTGAAGTGCCTTGGCAGCTGCAGAGATGAAACTCAACTGAACAAACAGATTCTTAAGTGATGCTTAGATGGAAGAACTTGGGCATGGTTCAGATTTTTTTTAAATTCATTTAAATGTGTGATTGAATCCTGCTCATTACCCTCTCGGCAGTATATTATATATTCAGCTCTTTATTGCATAATAATATTGAAAGTGGAAAATAAGAAAGGTACAATATTACCAACTCTTCTTATTATAGAAGAAGAGCAGCTTTGTTTATGTCATAAACAATAGTCAATAAATGCATATAACAAGTTAATTTTTCACAGCAATCTATATGCAGAACTTGAAATATGCTATTTTGTTCCTTGGTCCAAATTTCTTGAGACAAATAAATCCTTCTCTACAGTAATCATACCAAAATCTTGGAATAAACAGTGAATAAGAGCATGCAGGACCAATTTTAGAATGTTGTTTAATGCAGACTGATGACAGATGCCTTAACTATGGCAGTGCTCACCACCTCTCTGACCTCATTTCCAAACATCTTCTCACCTCGCTCACTCTCATCCAGCCATTTGAACTCACTTATTTTCCATGAATGTCCCAAGCATGCTCCCACCTCAGAGTCATCGCACCTGCTATTTCCTCTGCCTAAAACACTCTTACCCCAGATAGCCAGGTGGCTTAAACCCTAGATCCTTTCAAATGTAGCCTTACATCTTCACCCATCACTCTTTATCCTTCTAGCCTGCTTAGTTTCCTCATATTTGCATCATCTGATAAATATTTGGTTGATTCTGAACTTTCTTCTCCCACTTGAAGGTAAGCTGATGAGCAGAGGGACTTTGCTCACAGCAATAACCCCAGTACATGGAACAGTAGTTGCACGTAGCAAGTGCTCATGAATTAATAAATGAGTGGATATCACCAGAGAAAGTTTGGGGCTGGGAAGGGGACAGTGCAGTGGCTGCCTAAGATGTCAATCTATAAAAGGGGGCTCAAACATCATTGGAAAGGTAATGAGATGGAGAATATTTATTTTAGAACTCTTCTCAAGAAAAGTGTTGCAAACATTAAGAAGAAATACTTGGAAAAACCACATGAGGCTGGGGGAGGATGAGCCCCACCCCTGTGGAGGTGTTGGCTAAACTGCCCTTTAAGGAGGGCACATACAATTAGCTATAGGGATTTTCTTTCACTGAGTGGAGTTTGCAAGTTTGGGTCAGAGCAGAATTGCTTGGGTCTAACTAAAAGAGGACAAAAACAGCCACCAGTGTCTCTCCTTTTTCTCTCTTCCCTGTGTCCCTCTCAGCCTCTCTTCTACATAAATGTTGCATGACTAGTTAAATAATATTGATTTGAAGATATGTCATATCATCAACCTGTCCTATGTACCTACATACCTCTCCTCTGTTCAAGAACCTACAATGCTTCTCGATTACTTTTTCTATCACATTCAAACTTCTCAGCTTGGCACTCAATCCCTGGAATCTGAGAATATGTTGTCTTACGTGGCAAAAGGGACTTTGCAAATGAAAGGTTATGGACCTTAAAATTGGGAAATTAGAGATTATTCTGGATTATCCAGTTGAGCCCAATGTAAGCACAATCACCCTTAAAAAAAGTGGAAGAGAAAGACGGAAGAATCAGTGTGATACAGCTGAAGAGGGAGGCACAAGAATTATCTGAAGTATGAGAAGAACTCAAATGGCATTGTTGGCTTTGAAGGTGGAGGAAGGGGTCCATGAGCAAAGAACACAGGTGACCTCCAAAAAACAACCACCATCCAACAGCCGACAAGAAAACAGAGACCTCAGTCCTATAACCACATGGAAGTCAATTCTGCCAACAACCTGAATGAGGCTGGAAGCAGATTCTCCTCCAGAGTTCACCTGCTCCAGTGCTTTAACCTTAGTTTTATGAGTTCAAAGCAGAGGAAACAATCGAGCTTGCTGGATTTCTGACTTCCAGAACTTTAAGAGAATAAATTTGTGTTGTTTTAAAATACTACAGTTGTGATAATTTGTTATGGCAGCAATAGAAAACTAATACAAGACCTTTAGCAATCTGAATCCAACTCATGTATCTAAAATATCCCACTCCTCTGACCATGAATCACTGTACTAGCCAATCTGGTCCTTGCAGTCCATAAACAAGCTCATTTGTTATTCATCCCATATGGCCCCTCCACTCCAGCCATTTCTCCTGCCCCACTGACTCAAACCTGGTGCTCCAAGGCTGAGTCAGATCCAAGTCCTACCTTTTTCATCTTTTAACCTGGTTGCCCAACAGGACTTTCCAAATGTCACAATATGCTTCAAAAAATTATATATTTTTGTCAAGCTTCTTTATAATTTTCTATCCTGACAAAACTTTATACCCTTTATGAACTGAAAGCATGTTGCCTTTATGTCTGGCAAAGCACAAAACAATGAATACACAGTAAACATTCCTTAAGAACTTGCTCACTTCACTTTAAAATGCCCACTTGGAGATTTTTACATGTATTTTCTAATTTGCTAAAATGACAAAATTTGCCATTTTCTCCCCAGCATACTTAATTTCAGCTTGTATCACAGATAAGCTGTGTAGAGTCCTTACAGATGTGATCCAGTGACAGGAAGCACTTAATGTCATTTATATCCATCAAATGGGTATTCCGTGCAGGGACAGAGTTCTCACCTGGTGCATATGTTTCCACTTCATCCTGTTTCTGAGGACTTCAGTGCTAACAACATCGAAGTCACAATCATACCATGTGGGGATAGCTCACCAACCTTAGTGACAGCAGTATTGTGTCTCATTGCCTAAACACCATCTCCAACTTTCATTGCAGTAGATAGACCAGATAAACAATGACACCTGCTATCCTCTCAAGAATGAGCGCCTACTTTCTATCATAAAAAGAATTTGAAGTTTTCATCCTGATACTTAAGAAGCTTTTATTTATTTTTTAAAGGTACAAAAATAATTACATTAAAACAATGACATAGACTTGAGGAGGGATATTGAAAATTAACATATTATATAATCCCGGCCTGGCACGGTGGCTCACGCCTGTAATCCTAGCACTCTGGGAGGCCGAGACAGGAGGATTGCTCAAGGTGAGGAGTTTGAAACCAGCCTGAGCAAGAGCAAGACTCTGTCTCTACTAAAAATAGAAAGAAATTAATTGGTCAATTAAAAATATATAGAAAAAATTAGCCGAGCGTGGTGGCACATGCCTGTAGTCCCACCTACTCAGGAAGCTGAGGCAGAAGGATTGCTTGAGTTCAGGAGTCTGAGGTTGCTGTGAGCTAGGCTGATGTCACGGCACTCTAGCCCAGGCAACACAGTGAGATTCTGTCTCAAAAAAAAAAAAAAAAAAACATTATATAAACCCAACAGAGATCAAAAAGATTCCTTGCTTTACCGTTGGGCAACCAAGAACAGTTAAAGTCCATTTTATATTCCCAAAATAAAAAATAGACTTGCTGGAAATAACAGTTCTCAGTGCTTACAACCCAAGTTAGTTTGTACTCTTGTTAGATCAGTCCAAATTCTTAAGGCTATGAGAATTCATTTGTTAGGGCAAGGAAAAACAAAAATCCACTTCAGGACAAAGTTATCCAAGGTAAAAGGAAGGTGTATTTTCAGTGAGAAAACTGTCTGCTGTCAGATGATTTCTTACTAATGTTTTTAAGATTGTGGACTTCTCAACTTTCCTGGCTTTCCGGTGGCTGAATCCACCACCGCCTCCTTTTCACGCTTGCCTTCATTGCTGTTCCTGTTCAGATCAACAAAGGGGACACCTTGAAACCAAATGACAGAACAACTTGAGGCAAATGTAAAGATCTATTTCAGAGAATGAGAATCATGTGCTCATATGTATGACTTACATGCTTCCTGGGCTGACTGATGAAGAAAGTAGTTCTTTTCAATCCATTTTTCAAGCTGAGACTGAATGTCAGTAATTTTAGACCAGGAAAAGTCAAATTCACTTAACGGAACCTTGGATTGCTTCAAGTAAGGAAGGAAACCCAATTCTTCTGGGCACAAAATGAGAAAAGCATATTCTCTTCCAGTTAGGCCTCTGGCTATTCTGCCCACACAATGAATATATTCCTAGGGTCCTTTGGAGGCTCGTACTGAACAATCCAGCCCCCTTCAGGAATATCCAGCCCTCTCCCTGCCCTGTCTGAACACAACAATATCCCTAAATCTGCACTAGAGAACTGGAAGAATGTGGTTATATGCTTATATTGTTTCTTCCAATGAATGGCCAATGTAAGCACATCAATATAGTTCACAATTCCATGGTATTTCATGGACTTACTAGATGAAAAGACCATCAGTTTCTTCATTCAGTTCTTCTTAAGGAATGTGAAGAGCAGAAGGAATCTCTTTTCAGAGAGACAAATAACACATCTCTGCTCAAGACCATCCACTGTTGTGTTAGCTTCATCTTCATCAATACCAACATGCAATGGCTCCTTTTTCAGAGAAATTCTTGCCAGGTCTTCAACTTTTTGAGTTCGTGTGGCAGAAAAGAGCATGGTCCATCTATGTGTTGGTAGAAGTTTAATAATTTGCTTTAATTTCTTTTCAAACCCAGCATCCAAGATGCCATCAGCCTCATAAATAACCAGACACTGTAGGTTTTTATACATAAACCATGGGGTAGTCTGTCTATGGTCCAAAAAATGATCTGGTATGGCCACAATGGTGTTGACCCCCTTATCGATCCTTATGTGTGAGCGTGGTGAGTCATTAGCTCCTTAAGCACACCAAGAGTCTGCATGGCCAATTCTCTAATAACCGAGAGAATAAAGACTCCTGTTCCATTCCTGGATGTGCAACTTTGGGATCTAAACTTGTGTCTGATATATAGTAGAGTCTCAATAAATAACTTTTGAAAGGAAAAGTTTTAAGTATAGTGGTTGTTAACTCCTCAAGTCACTTTCAAGAAAGTCAAAACATGGGTACAAATATTAAACATCAGTATAAGATGTATCACAGTATGGGCTGGGTGTATTGGTTTCCTAGAGATGCTGTACAAATTACCAGAAATGTGGTGGCTTAAAACAGAAACGTATTCTCTCACAATTCTGGAGGCCGGAAGTCCACGCTTTCTCCAAGGGCTCTAGGGTAGAATTCTTCCCATACCTTCCTCTTAGCTTCTGATGGCAGCTGGCAATCCTGGTGTCCCTTGGTTTGTAGCCACACAATTCCAATCTCTGCCTCTGTCTTCACATTGCCTTCTGTGAGTCTGTCTTATAGAGATATATACCATAGCATTTAGTGCCCACTCAGATAATTCTGGGTAAACTCCTCCTCTCAAGATCCTTAACTTGGTCACATCTTTTGCCATATAAGGCAATATTTCCTCTTTTACCATATAGAGTAACATTCACAGGTTCCAGGGATTAGGATGTGGACATATGTTTTCAGGGCCACTATTCGATCCACTGCAGTAAATAGGTGTAAGTTGATGGGTTATCCAAGACAAGTCATGGAAACTCAGAGGGGAGAAAGCCCAAGAGGCTGGAGTGATGGCTGCATGGACTCAACACTCTAAGTGTTAAGATAATTTGTAGTTATCACCATGGCTCCTTTGAGGTAGCCCAGTGATGCCAATTCCCTTGAAGAAGAAGGTAAAGAATGGAAAGGATGTGTGTATATTACAGAAAGGCTAGCAATGAGGACAAGATCAGGATTTAACTGTCTTCTCTTCAAGCCTTGACACATTACCTATATGCTCTTTCATCACTCAAAACAAGTTTAAGAAAAATTAAATAATAGACACATCACAGAGCTTCCAAGCATTATTTAAATGACTGTTTTTCAGTTTCTTCTTTCAATCTTGCTGAAGTTCTCATAATGGATTTGCTAATGCAATACACCAGATGAAAGGAATGCAGTATAAAAGCGAGGGGCTTCCCATAGTTAACAAATATTGACTCAGCATCTGCCCTTAGCAAAATATTGTGAGGAATATGAAGATGAATTAGACGTGCATTCATACTCAGGGAGCTATCATCTCATAGAACACATGAGGTCAAGTAACAAGCACAAAGCAGCATGTCTCACAGTAGCCCAGATAGACTGCCCTGGGAGTTCAGAGCAAAGAGATCACTCCTGACTGCAGTCATCAGGAAAGACTTCAGGGAGCAGATGGCACCTGAATGTTAGGTAGACAGCAAGGGATTCCGGGTGTCCTAGGGATGAAAGTGGATGCTGCTGCTCCAATTCCCCCTCAGCCCCCAAATGGGCTTTCAGAGAGACTCATGGGAGATCTGCATGCACAATAAGACTCAGGTCATGCAACTCCCAACTGTCCAATCAAAGTGGTTCCATGGTGACGTCTGAGCCACAGGGAGGTCCCAGTCGAGCACTATAAAACAAGACAGACCATAACTGGGCCCTTTTGTATCCTTCCTTTTGCTTTCCCTTTGCTGTGACAATGGGTCCGGTTGTCATCTGTGGCGTATGTATCACACTCTGTAAACCTATATTTTGCTCTTGCCCTATAATCCTATCTTTCTCTCCTCAATAAACCTCATTTTCTTGCTTGTCTTACTTTGATGTGCCTGGTCATTCTTCGACCATGAGCAGCACGCCAAGAACCGACATTTCAGACCAAAACCTGACATGAACAGGGCATTGAAAAGAAAACACTTGAATAAGTAGAACTGGAGGTGAAGAAGAGGGGGGAGTGGGCTAGGGCAACTTAAACAGAAAAGAATATATTTTTTGAAGCTGTGGAGATAAAAGACTAGAAAATGTGTTGGGAAACAAAGAGACATTCAGGGTATGTGCAGGAGAACAATGAGATAAAAATGCAAAGAAAAATTGTTGTATGTGGTCCTTGACTGTCAAGCAAAGGATATGGACTTTATTAAATAGGCATGGAGCTGTCATTAAAGATATTTTGAATAAGGAAAAGACATAATCAGATATAATCAGAGTTGTTTGAGAAGATCACTTTGGCAGTGGTGTGAGGATGTATTAGAAGCCAGGGGAGGTTAGATGCTGGAAGATTAGTACAGACAGGAGTTAAATAAGGGTCTTGATTAGAGAGGCGGCCACGTGAAAGGCATATGAAAGGAGCAGAAGTGAGAACAATTTCAAAGAAAACTCAATAGGATATAATGACTTATGGGTATATAAGAGATATAGGAGACATCAGAGATGAGTCTGAAATTCAAATATGATGATGCAAAATAGCAATGCCATTGACCGAATTTGGAAAGTCGGGAGGAGGAACAAGTTTAACAGCAAAAAGGATTAAATTAGTTTACAAATGTTAAGTTTCAAGAACCAGCAGGGCGTAGAGATACTAAGAAGAAAGGACGTGATTACAGTATAAATGCAAGCATCATTCCCATGGAGAAAATAATCAAAATCATAGAACTTTATAACATCACAAAGGGGAGAGAGAATTCCTAAAGCTTAAGGATTGTCCATAATTACCGAATGGTAGAAAAGCAAAAGCTAGCCAAGAAGATCAAGATCAAGAAGAAATGATTTGACTGAAGAAGTATCAAGAGTCCAAATGCTAAAGTGAACAGAATTTAAGGGAGAGGAGAATTTCAAGGAAAGGTCGTCAATATCGAATCCTTCAAATTTTAAAACTGTGTTTTCAACGGGGAAGCCGATCATGACCCTGAAAGGCACAATGCTGAACACTGTCATCCTGAATGTTGAAATCCTGAAAGATCAGCCTCCCTAAAGTCTAAAATATAATTTTCAAAATAATTTTTTGAATTCTTTAAAAGATGTTTATTTGCATTTTTAAGAGGAGATTTATTTGGGAAACATATAAAAACATGACAGAACACTTCATAGGCCACTTTACACAATAAAATTGGCAATAATAATAAACTTATTTTCACAAGCATAAACACTCTGGTGTACCAACAACACACAGGTATAACAGTTATGAGCAAACAAACCATAGTCATAAAGAAACAGGCCAAAAATGGAAATGTACAAATGCATATCACTATGATTGGTAATTGTATGCACCCAGCTTTAAAAATTGCAGTCACCTGAAATGCCGTTACTAACAACCTAAGTCTTTTGATGAGATCCATCAAAAACTTCCAAGGGTCACCACTGCATACGCAGCCACCCTGAGCCAGTATCTCAAAGAGATTTTATCTTTCACAAACGCAGATGTACAAGAAGGACATCCCTTCATTTGTTGAAAAAATGTCAATGTTTTTACATATACACATAATGCTTACACACAAAGTCAAATTGTGATAATGCACTTTTGCAGAGTCAGATTTTCAAAAAATGCTTAAAAGTAATTAGACTCTCTAAAAGTCTCTGCATAATTTACACCTCTGGTATTGGAAATGATGGCAAGATGAAATACATAGCATAGTGAATTGTAAAAAATAACACTGACACTTTAAAAGTGAAAAAAAAATACTAAAAAAAGAAAAGAAACCCAAAACACTAAAAAGAAAATTCACCACATGAAAAAATGCATCGCAGGGGTAGATTATGGGCAACTGCACAGAAATAGTCTGTAAGAGTTGCCCTAACATGGTCCAACTACCCTGTGATTTTGCTCTTCAGGATTTTGGACATTAGGAATTTTGGACTTTAGGGATTTTGATCTTTAGTTAGTTCAACATTTCGGGATTATGGCATTCGGGATGTGTTTTCAGGATTATGATCCAAACCTTAACAAAGGCACAGATGTGGCATTTGTGTTTAGGTGGTGGGTGTTTGTTTTGTTTCGTTTTGTTTTGATGGGCAGAGGCTAACTTACAAGGAGATAAAGACTAATTGGTAATGAATAAGTATTGTAGATAAATTTTCAAAAAGTTTGAGGATAAAATATCAGAGGAGGAAGTAAGCTCAAAAGAAAGTTGACATGTTTAAGTATTTGTTGCTGTTTTCTTTTTAGGATAAATGGTTATATTCCAATCAACATTTATTTAGTGCCTATATTGTGCCATTGTGCCAGTTGGCAAGATCCAGAGAGGATTAGAACTTGATCCTTACTCTCAAGCAGTAAACAATTTAATAGAGACAACAGAAATGTAAATACATTGCTCCACATGTGGTAAAGACTGCTGTCAGCTAAGCACAGGCCGCGGGAGCTCTGGGGAGGTGCACCAGCCTGGTGGCCTGGTCTGGGGGACGGGAGGGGACAGGGCCTCCTGAATGATGTCTACTGCGTCGTAAAGAAGGACCGGAGGCGAGGCTGGCCAATAAACAAAGGAGTCAGAGAGAGAAGTACTGCGCATGTTTTCTGCAAAGACAAAGAATCCTACAGGAGGGAAAAACTGAAGTTGATGAGAAAGAAAGCAAATAATGGCAGCTTGGTTCTGTGTGAGGTGGGAGAGGATGAGCTGAGGTGGGCCAGTAAAGGAATTAGTCCTTCCCGGGAGGAGACAAGAGGGAAGGAGACAAAAACTGATGAAGAAACAGGGCACTGTTCAAGGAGCAAAGAAAGTGGCTGAAGGAACCAGGTGTTGTGCCTTGTTCCTTTTCATAAAATGGAAGGTCAACCCTCTGCCGAGAGCAGAGTCAGGGCTGGGAAGGACAGAGAAGTGATGATTAATAGATTAATAGTCTTTCTTTCTTTTAAAGTAAAAACATGTCTTCAAATCAAAGGTGGTCTGGAGCTCTGTCTCTTCCTAATGCTTGGGCGCTGGAGACAAACTGCCTGTGTTGGTCTTGTTTTTTCCACACATTTAAGGATGCGATGTGAGTGGCTTTATGATGTAAATAGATTCTGTGCCTGTGTCTGTTCATCTAAAAATCAGACAAATAATAGCACCTAGCTCATGGGTTTGTGGTAAGGAGTAAGAGAACTCAAACATGTCAAGTGCTGAGAACAGTTCCTGGCACATAACAGGGACTCAAAAAATGTTAGCCCTTATCATTGCTATCAGTGCTAACCACTAGAACTTTCTGACATGATAGAAATTCCACTGTGTTGTCCAATAAAGCAGTCACTAGCCACACATGGCTATCGAGCACTGGAACTATGGCTCGTGTGGCTGAAAATTCAATTTTTATTCATTTAAATGTAAAAAGCCATATGTGTCTAGGCAGAAGACTGAGCAACCATTTTAAAAGGGATTTTACTGGCACAAGACAAGGCACTAAATTCTATCCCCCAAGGACCCTGGGCCTGAAATACTGTAGAACAGGCCAATTAAAGATATGGCTGGAGCTCTTAGGACATTGCTTTATTTTGTTGATGTTGCTGATCAAAGACAGCATGAAGAAAAGATGTACTCACAATCCTTGTGCCTCCAGAGGAGGCTTCAGTTGCCAGTAGGATATTTATTAGATAAACAAGAGGCAAGTGGCATCTCCCCCAAGAGCATAGAACAGAGGTTCCACCGGCTTTCTGCGGAAGTGGGTCAGTTGAAAGCCATTAAGGAGGACGGCTGGAGTTCTAAGCAAAACAGAGAGCTGCCACACAGATGTTTTCCTGAGCCCTGTTAATGTCTGCTGACAATGGTGTAATTTCACTTCAGAGCCACCAAAACAGCCGATATCACAGCCCGTGCAACAACATGAGCTTCAGATAGTCTACAGTATTGATAAAATGCAAAGGGAGAGGGGAGAAAGGTTATCCATGAATAATGCATTTCCTTGTGTGGAAGCAGGAGGAGAAGAAACAAATGGATCATTAATGGGCTTAATGCCATTAGGGTGCATGATGGAAGGGGGCCCAGCACCGGCGCCTGCCAGCAAGGCCACCAGCAGAGGAGGCTGCCGCAGAGTGGAAGGGGAGGGCAGGAGTTGACGGCAGCATTATTTTGGAGTTGCTGTTTTTTCTTTCCAGGATTTCAAAGGCTCTTCTTGCATGCAAGATTAGTTGTGTTATCTCTCTTTTCTAGAACAAAATAGCCTAGTAGTGAAAACATCATATTCCTGAGAATTTATGAAAAGGTATTATCACATTTGGAAAGCTTAATAATTAAGATGATAGTGTGGGGAAAGGAAGGGTAAAGCAACCCAAACAAAAGCACAGGAAGTAATTAGGTGAAGAAAAAAACATTCTTGAACATTGCCAAGAAAACAGAGACACAAAAGTTGCAAGTTGTGGCTTGCTTTACCCAGTAAAGCACTTTGCTGTAAAGTAGCATATCTTGATCTTTGCAAAATCAAATGTTTGAAATCCAATAATAGATTTATTTTCACTATTTAGGGGGATTCTGTGTGTTTAATGTATGTGGATATGAAAAGATCCTTTAGGATGCAAATAATCATACCTAATCATGATCCCATCGCAGGGATTTCTCTTCCTGTTCTGTAGCATAGTTGCAGGCTTTGGGGTCCAGCAGACCTGGGTTCAAACCAACCCTGCTTGCTGTTGATTATGTGGCTTGCATGAGTTTCTTTACCTCAGTGAGCCTCAGTTTCCTCCACAGTAAAATGGCAGTAGTAATATACACTCACAGAATGTCGCAGAATCCAATGCCATGAGGTCCCTATAGAAAATGCCTGAGAGTGCCTGGATCATAGAAAGGGCATAATAAATGCTAGTTGGTCCTTCAGGAAGGGGTCAGCTTGTGCATTCTCCCAAGAGGAATCGGACTCCACAGAAACTCAACATGCGTAGGGCTGACTTGACTCTAGTTTAGACACAGAAGCTCTAGGATTCTTTCTCCCGGACAACCACACTTGTGCTGGGGGTTCTTGTATGTCTTCAGAATAAATCAGCAAAGACCTGGGTGACCAGAAATAAAGGAGCAGCTGCTGTCTCAGGCTCCAGATAAAACCCTAACTGCAAGGAAGTCTCCCTGAGCTGTTGTGACCCTGGCTCCAGCTGGCTCCGCAGTATTGAACCGTGACCCACCCTGACTCCATCCACCACCCAACACCCAGCGTCAGGCTACTGCTAAATGCCTTGCGTTCTCAACCGGCCCCCTAAGCTGTTTGTTCCCATCTTGAAAGAGGAACACTGCCTAGCCCATCAGATTTCAGGTTTTGATTTTCAAATGTCATCTTTTCTAACATTGAACAAGATGTGCCTGTACTATAGCAAAAGAAATAGAAGCATGTTTTAGGGCAGCGAACTGCTAATCTTGCCTGAAGCAGGCAATGGGGATAGACATGGTCAAGGCTGGTGATGGGTGGCACAGATCAGAGAAGGTTGGACACAGCTGGAACAAGGCGTTGCCCTGGAGTTAGTCAAGCCGTCTTAGAATGGCCTGACTCCAGAGCAGACAAAGGACAGAGATCAGACACTGGCCCAGCAGGCAGGGAGAGCTCCAGGCAGAAACGGTCTTATTCATGCCCTAGGTTTTTGTTAGAGAAGTTGACCCTGAAGCTTGAAGCTTGTAACTCTAGACTTCTACACTCAGAGCCTCAAGATTACTTCATTAGCTCAGATTCCTCTTGGAACTCTCTTGATCTTAGAAGAATCCCAGTCTTTGTAGTCCAGATCTGGTTCTTGTGAAGTTGGAAAGCATCCTCATGCCCCTCGCAGTCTCTGGTTCCATTCAGTAGGAAGAATAATTGTCTAGCCTAACTGAAGCCTCCAAAGAAAAACTGTACCTTCATAAAAGCATATCCTCATCACCCTTAGAAATTTATGAGAATTCAAATTTTCCCCAGCTTCCTCTCTTCTTGAGGTGAGGACTTAGCATCAGGCTAGAATCCTAAAATATTTAGAAAATAGATGTTGGAAGAATGCTAAAAAGTGGCTTATTGGTACAAAGAAATTGTCAGATTAAATAGGGGAAATGTTTGGAAAATACAAAGAAAGCAGAGCCTCTTTGAACAGATGAGTCCTCTCTAACTTTGCCACCAACATGTATCAGTGCCCATGATGCCTAATACAAAGGCATGTCCTGATTTCAGGATGTGGCCTTAACAAACAAACGCAATATCAGTGGTATCAGTGGTATGGATCCAGGGGAAGAAATTGCACTGATCTTGATCCTTCAGGATGAAACCTAGTGTTCTCATAAGCTCCATTAAGGATAGCTCTATTGTAGAACATAATTCACTTACAGGCCTTGGAATTCACTTAGAGATAAAAAGATATATTTACAATCATCTAGGAGCTGTATTCCATTTCTACCCAGTGCTTCGATATTCTTCATATTCATCCAAGAGGATCATTACCTCCTGCACAAAATGAACAAACAAGACACTAAACAGTCTAAGCCTTCTTTCACTCCCCACTTTTGCCTAGAAAATTAATAAGAATTTGGGTCTTATGGTGATCCAACAATGAGTTATGTGATTGGGCAGAACACACCCATCTCCCCTTTCCTTGAATTCCTTTTGGAAAGTGCATATAATGTCATAGATGGCTTACCAACCTCATAAACAAGACCTGAGAATGTCTTAAAATTCTTGAGTTCCTTGTAAGAAAGCCCACATTCCTGTGAAATACAAATAGCTACAGAGAAATGGCCTGAACCAAAACTTCTTTCCATTTCAAGGAAACTGTAACAAAAAGTCACTTTGAAATGTAAGAATAAGATAAGAAAAAGAAGTAGCAACCCAGATGTTCTATTTCCCTCTCAGTTGTGAATGCTTACAGCCAGTGTTGCTAGTCCTGGGTGCAGGTGAGGCTGAATGACAATAATGGAAAACACCTGTTGACTCTAACTCTGGCCCCAGGTGGGCCTTTATCACAAAGCACCAGGTGGCTCTTCCCTTTTGCTAGTAGAATCTCATCATGAACAGATGTGGTCAGAGTAATCTCCAAGAAAGGATTAAAATTAAAGCCGCTAGACTATTCTGAGGGTGTCTCTCTGCCATCCCACCTTCTCTGTGCCCTAATAAATTCTCCTTTCCACTTCTCCCAATGCTTATCTCTTCTTTTACCTTATTTTTGGTCTAGGAATTAAAGTGAGACTTGGGGCAGAGGGGAAGCCACAGCTCATATTTCATATTTCAAGGACCTGAAGCTGGAAGAAGAAACCAACTGCTTCCCACCCACTTTTCCCAACAGAAACCATCTCTTTCCATCTACATCTCAATCCTTATTTATTGTATTTATTATCTGTGATGCACTTCACACACTATATGTAGCAGAGTTCCCTTAGAATGATCCCTTTAATTCATTGTTTTAATAACACATTTACTAGGCACTTATTATGACAAATCAATATATTAAAATATTTCTCTTCGCATGTGGTTTCATAGAATGTACACACGTATGCAAGACCCACTGTCTGAATATTACTCATCTCTGAGCCCTAAGAACCCTAAACAGCCCCAAGTGCAATCAACAGTCCCTTGTCCACAGCTCACCTGCAAAATCTTTTTGTTTTGGAAATGAAGCAGGGTAATCTATCCAGCTGATCATCTCTAAAGTGAATCATGTGCTTTTTACTCAAATTTGGCCCAATATCTCCCTTCTTGGCTTTGGTTGGTTTTTTGTTTTCTGTAGTATTTTTTTTGTTTTTGTTTTTGTTTTGTAGGCTTTGTTGTTTTTTTGTTTTGTTTTGTTTTTTTACCATTTGCTTTTCTTCTTGAAGATTATAGACATGGTAATTCACTTGTGATGCACTGAGAATCTTAATCTGGCACCAGCATTACTGGTAAATTGCTTCCTTTTAGCATGAGATAGGGCAACTTGCACTTGCTGCAGTGGATAAAACAGCCACTTTCGTGCATATTCACGATGACAAGCTGAAGCTCACTTTTTTTTTAATGTAACATCCATGTTTCTTTCTCAGAATAACAAATGAAAACATGAAGGCTTCTTTTGGAGGTAGAAGAAAGAGAATCCCAACAAACCACCATAGGAAAGCATCACAGTTAACTTGGATATTTATGAGAAGTTGGGGGGAGTGCAGAAGAGAAATAATTACCTGCTTATTATCTCTCTATCAAATTATAACAGTTCACTAACTGAATGCCAGAACTCCTGAATTCTAATTGACCTCAGATGCGGGGCAATGAAAGATGACCGGGACTGCTAAACTCAGTGTCAGAAGAATATATCATAATTTGTTGTATTCATTCTCTCTCTTTTTCCTGTTTCTTAATTTTTTAGTAAGAATGCCTCTAGTTGATTAACTTCTTCCAGGCCACTTAATGCTCTCATTTAGGGGGGTTGGCTGTTGCAATGTTCCTTTACCAACTGGAATTGTAAAAGCCAGCCACAGAAGTCTGGACCCCCTTGTCCTCACCAGTGTGCCAAGCGGCATCACACAAGCCCAGTCTCTCTTTCATTTAGAGCAAACTTCCAGAGCTGAACAAAGGACAAGCCTCCCGTTAGTCTAGCTGCACAATCTTTAACAGCTGTGCCAATACAAAAAAAAATATTTTTTGCATTATCTGCCTAATGTAAGGGTTTGTGTAACATCTGAGCACAAGGCGCAGTGCTAAAGCTCACTGCGTTTTTAGCAAGGCAGCCAGAATTTTAGACAGGAATATGTTATTCAACTGGAAAATGCAGCATAGCTCTACGTCATCCTAAATTTTTCCAATAAGCTGATATGTTCAAACGTGTAAGAGATACACTTTCAACCTTTTCTGCTTGTCATTTTTGTTGTTCTGATTCTGGCTACCAAATTCACAATTAGACCACCAAAATAGCAATGGCGTCCACAAACTACGGCCCACGGGCCACATTTATCCGGCCCACCGGCTGTTTTTGCCGCCGCTGCCTGTCCTGCTTAGCAGCCGACTAGTCCCGGGCCCACAGTGCGCACTCTCCAACGGTCTAAGGGACAGTGAACTGGTCCCCTGTTTAAAAAGTTTGAGGACCCCTGATAGGTTATCACTGTGATCTCCCTTCATTTTGGCTTGCCTGTTCTCAGCATTACTAATTCTAACTTGCCAGATAGAAAACTACCAGCTTTCCCTCTGGGATAGGCAATGGCCTAATATGCAATCACTGGCCGCCTTTCTTCCCACATCCAGTGTTTACTGCTGGCCTACTGGCCTATCCCCAGTGTGCCTGCACTGTTTTCTTATTCTGAAAATCATTCAGAATCTTCACATTTCCAAGAGCAACGCCCCCTCTTGTGGTGGCTGCTGGATACTGCAGTCCTAGCTTCCAGCAGGAGAGCTGCAAGACACCCGACTTCCTAAGCGCAGACCTGGAAGGTTGCTAGGAGCTCGGGTCCGCCCAATGTTGAAAGCGTTGAGGTTTTTGCTGTGAGAGCTGAATCCTCTCTAGCTGCATCAGGCTTTCAAATGTAGGTTGAACCATATGAAAGAGCCGATAGTCAACCATTTTTGACCTATAAAACAGCAATTTCATACAGTTCAATGTTATGCATAAAGATAAGCCAGGCAGGGGACGCTCCTTAGTTAAACCCTATGACTTCCAGCCAAGAATGGAAATCTTTTCTATTCTGGGAACTACAGTAAAGAGTTTTAATCATAATAAATAAATATTTTTCAAGCCCTAAATGCTAGAGACTTTGCCAAGCCCCGAACATAACCTTTTAAGGTTTCTTGCTCACTTGGCAGTTGATTCTAAAAATCAGGCTTAGAACATTGGACTTCCTAAAATTTGTCACTTATTTATTTAGGAGCTTTAGGCAATTAAATGACAAAACTACCCCTACCCCAGCACAGGCAGCTGGTGCTCTGAACAGAATTATTTATCTGAAGCAAAGCAAATAAAGTAAGATTAAATGAAGTGCTGTAATTCTTCTCATAGATGTAATGATTTTGTAAATATCCTACTTATTTGTTTATAATGTGAGAAATTAAATACCATGTGATGAATTACTTGAAGTAATCTTTTCAGCAATGTTAATTCATCATGCTAGCAACATTTAAAAATAAAATTTTGTTTAATTATTGAATGTTTAAAATCATTGATGTCAAATGGAAATTAACACTAATAACCTCTTTCAAGAGACTCTTTATAATAAATAAAGAGTTCCTAGAAATCAATAAAAGATCGATATCTCAATATTGCAAAGGATGTGATCAAATGATTCACACACTTAAAAATGGTTGTAAACACATGAGAGATGCTTGACTTCACTTAAAATTAGAGCTATGAAAATTAAACCTAAATTGAGATATCATTTTCACCTTTCAGACTGGCAAAAAGTAAAAACTTTGTTGACATACTCTTCACTACATTATGAAGAAATAAGCACTCATAACATTTCCTTTTTAAGAATAAATTGGTATATACAAACTCGAGGGGGGAGGGGGGCATGGGCAATATATGTAACTGTAATATTTGTAGCCCCATAATATGCTGAAATAAAAAAATAAAAATAAAATAATACTAATTTAACAGGAAAAAAAAGAATAAATTGGTATACTTTCTAGAAAGTACAATTTAACAAAACTATCCACATCCCAAATACATATACTCTAGGCCTCAGCAAATTTTTGTCTTGGAATATATCCTACAGAAATGCTTATACACATATATGATGTATGCAAAATGTTATTAATTGCCGAATTACTTGGAACAGCACAAAATTGCAAACAACCTAAAAGTCAGTCTATAAGTAAACACTTAAATAAAGTACATCCATAATGGACTATTATCCAGCTCTTGAGGAAAGAAAAACATATAGGAAGCTCTCCATGTACCAATATAGAGCATCTCCAAGATAAATTATTTGGGGGGAAAAAAGGTATGGAATAGTATGTATAATATGCCATTTTATAGTTACAGTAGGAGAGAGAATAACATATCTTCATTTTTGCTTTATAAACATAAAGAAATTTCAGAGAAATACCCAAGAAAGTAATAACACTGGTCAGTGGAAATAGTCAGAGGAAGCAGATTGTGGAAAGAAAACATTTTACCGTTATTCTTATTGGGGAAAGAAGGAATATGTGGAAGTATCACCTATACAAAAATTAAAGGTAATAGAATCATTTGTGTCAGTAGGTTAAAAAAAAAAGTCTCCTCTTCTCTCTTCAATAAATTTAATGAATTGTGTGTTGATGTGTAGGAAGAGTGTAAGTGAAACTGTTTAAAAGCTTCATGATACTTATTCCTTGATGATAAAACCCTTGTCTGGCCCCAAACAAACTAAGAGTGCTGTTTCTCAGCAAAGTAACAGTAACAGAATTTGAGACCCAGTAGAGCAGCTGACCCCAAAATATTAATAAAAGCTCTGCCGAGTGTCCAACTTTTCTTCAAGACCTCAGGCCACTTTTAGCATAAGAGCAGATGTCTGACAGCCGGCAAATGAGTCAGTGTTGCTAGTTTCTATGTGAAATGAGTTTCACTAATACTTAAATAAATTAAAAGACAAACAGTTCTCAGTCCTTCTGAGCCCCTGTTTTCCTGCTACTGCCAGTGCTCATGCATTAATTCATAATTATGAGCACCTACGACATTTTCGGTGCTGTTCTAGCACCCAGGTGGACGGCTCAGGAGCACCCCAAATACACAGCAGCTTGAGTGACACACATTCCAGGGTCCAGACTTAGCCCCAGGGCTGGTTCGCTCCTTGTTGTTGACTTCCAAAAAGTTGGGATTTAGTTATTTGTAAGCTTAAGGGTGAAATGACAGCATAAAGAAGCCCACCTACAAACCTAGAAAGAAATCAAGCTAAAGGGGAGGACATCATGGGATTGTTGAGCTTGGTAAAGTGATAAACCATTCTTGTGCCTTTTGTTCCTAAAAATGGGGAATGATTTTTTTTAAGTATACACATGCATATACATGACTGACTAGCTGTGTGACTGAGGCAGTCATTTTACTCTCTGACTTTCCTCATCTGTTCCCTAAAAAATGAGGGAGTTTGAGTTACATCAGCGTTTCCCAACCTTTTTTCACTCTCACTCCCCAAGGAACCTTTTTAGACTCTTCCCATATCACTCCCATCATAAAATGCTAATGCCACAATTTATACTGTATTATCTGGGCATGTCTTGCATATATAGCTATACTTTATACACAAATAATATTTTTTGCCTCCCAAGAACCAATTTTGCCCCCATCGAGAATGCATGCATTATATCCACAAGGATTCATAAGATTCCTTCTCATTTTAAAACCAAAGGGAGGATGCAGTACTCTGTGGAATAAATTCATGAACTTGGGTGCCAGATGGGTTTAAATCCAAATCCTGATTCTACCACGTGTTTATCACATGACCTTGAATAAGCTATTTAACTTATCTGATGCTAAGTATCCTCACATGTAAAACAGGTGTAATATCTCTCACAGGGTATCACCAACTGAGGCGAAGTGGGTAAAGCCCCTGGCACTGGACCTAGTACCACCACCTGGTACCCTGTAAACCTGCAATCCCCAACCCCCCCAAACCTCAGTACTAGTTCTTGGTCTATTAGAAACCAAGCTACACAGCAGGAGGTGAGCGGTGGGCTAGTGAGTGAAGCTTCATCTGTATTTACAGCCGCTCCCCATCACTCACATCACCACCTAAGTTCCACATCCTGTCAGATCAGCGGCAGCATTAGATTCTCATAGGAGCATGAACCCTACTGTAAACTGCGCATACGAGGGATCTAGGTTGTGAGCTCCTTATGAGAATCTAACGCCTGATGATCTGAGGTGGAGCTGAGGTGGTGATGCTAGCGCTGGGGAGTGGCTGCAAATACAGATTATCACTAGCAGAGAGGTTTGACTGCACAATAAACGTAATGCACTTGAATCATCCCAAAACCATCCCCCCGACCCTCAGTCCATGGAAAAATTGTCTTCCATGAAACTGGTCCCTGGTGCCAAAATGGTT
>VBSM01001562.1:9467926-9514879 GCA_008086735.1 Cheirogaleus medius
CTGGATAGAGCTGGAACCCATACTACTAAGTGAAGTATCCCAAGAATGGATAAACAAGCTCCACATATACTCACCAACAAACTGGTCTTCCTTTTGATTTGCTTTTTGACTACTTAAAGATTTTCCAAAATAGTACACATACAGGAGCAGTAGAGCAATGTGTTTAAACTGCTTGGGTTCCAATCCTGGCTCCACCAACTGGGTGATCTTGGAAATCACACTTTGCAAAGCAGACGAAGTCACAGTACCTACCTCTTAAGGGTGATGTGAGGAATAAATGAGTTAATAACATAAAACACTCTTAGTACTAAGTGCCATGGCAATGTTTGCTTTTGCTCTTGTTGTTGTTACACATAGTTTATTTTCTGAGCTGCCCAATAAAGATAAAAATAGTGCCTTCCTCAGAGCTTTGTTGAGTAGTAGAGTTAAAATAGGGAAGACACTTAGAACAATGCCTGATACAGAGTAAATGCTATATTTGCTAATTACATAATTGTCATCATCATCATCATTGTTTGTTATCATTATTTTTATTATTATTATGAGTGGTGTGTTTTCAGAGCCTCTCAACACATAAAAAAATTTTTTTTCATTTATTTCACTCATGAATGAAAATTCAGCTCAATATAAATATTAATAGCTGGGGGCAGGGCGCAATGGCACACACCTGAAATCCTAGCACTCTGGAAGGCCAAGGCAGGAGGATTGCTTGAGCTCAGGAGTTTGAGACCATCTCTGAGCAAGAGTGAGACCCTGTTTCTACCAAAAATAGAAAAAAATTAGCCGAGTGTGGTGGTACCTGTAGTCCCAGGTACTCTGGAGGCTGAGGCAGGAGAATCGCTTGAGCCTGGGAGTCTAAGGCTAACGTGAGCTATGATGATGCCACTGCACTCTAGCCCAAGCAGTAGAGTGAGACTCTGTCTCAAATAAATAGTAAGTAAGTAAATAAATAAACAGAATATTAATAGCTGGGTCACTGCAGGTCACATCACTGCTTTTTGTTCCCCAAAACTTTGTATGTCAGTGGGGCTCAGCCCAACTTTTTTCCCTTTGCCCTAGCATGCTGAGGCAGAGGTACACTCCCAGAAATAGCAGGGGCTATTGGGATATTGTGAAACTATTTAAATGGTGAGCAGAAGGAACAAAAAAGAAGAGAGAAAGTAGACAGAAAGTTAAACATGAGCGCGAATGAAAGAACTATGACAAGCATGAGGCCTTGGAAGAACTGAGGAATGGGATTTCAAGGGGTCATTCAGGAACTAAGCTCAGGAACAGGAGCACATCTTCCTGGGCAGCAGCGGGTGACAATGAAAGCGTGGTGAGAATACAGATAGGTTTACAGATTTGTTGACAGAATGTGGGGGAATTTCTCTCTGGTGACCTCAATTTTCCCTTTAAAGTAGGAAGTGAAGTCACCATAGGGAGTGAGGGTGGACGTGGTGAGATCCACATTTTGAAGAAGAGAATAGAGGAAGTTTGAAATAGGAGTTGTAGACAAGGGGGGCGATGGTGGGACAGCACTGAGGCCCTAAATGACTTTCCTGTGGTGGCACACGTGACACGGCTGTGTGGTTTCCTTCGGCAGTGCTCAGAAATGCTGTGTGAGTGCAGGGAAGACAGACAATGGGGGTTTGGCTTTTGCACGGCTGTTTCGATAGAAGGAAACAGAAGTTTGAAGATACTGACGAGAGAGAGGATGAAGTGATAAACCATAACGACTCAGTCGAGGAGGAAGAAGACTGGGGAATTAGAAGGGAGGAAGTGGGGTTTATCTGGGGATATGGGTGAGATGAAAGAGCAGACAGGATGGGAGTAGCCTAACGTGAAGGTCACACAGCAGCGTAACTATGGGCAGAGATTAGTCAACAGTACAGATTTGAATGTAATATTTCAGAAGTTAGCAGTTCTCAGTGATGACGGTTCTCGGTTATGACATCAGGGTGCTTCCCTGGGAGGATGGGCTGAAGAGGAACAAAAGTGAAGGTCCCTGGAGATGAGAACATGAAGAAACTGAGAGGCCAGACAACTGGATGGTGTGTGAGTTTGCTAGGGCTCCCACAGTACCACAGACTATGTGGATTAAACAACAGAAATTCGATTCCTCTTGTTGGAAGCTAAGACTCCAGAGATCAAGGTGTCAGCAAGGTTGGTTTCCTCTGAGGCCTCTCCCCTTGGCTTGTAGGTGGCTGTTTTCTTCCTGTGCCTTCACATGGTCTTTCCTCTGTGTGTGTCTGTGAACTCATCTCCTCTTACAAGGACACTCACCAGTCATATTGCATTAGGGTCAAAATCCAATGACCTCATTTAACCTAATTATCTTTTTGAAGGCCCTTTCTTCAAATATAGTCATGTTCTGAGGCATCTCAGGTTAGGACTTCAATGTATGAATCCAGGAGAAAGAAGGGACATGATTCAGCCCACAACAGATGGGTCATCCAAGAGGAGGTGGAAGGCACCAAAATGATGATAGAATGCCAGGTGGAGAGGAAAAGAGTCATTAAGGTACCAAACTCATCAGTGATTAAGGTGACTAACCAGCTTGCTGTTGTTTTGTAGAGGCCATGTCTTCTTGCATATTATTTAGGATTCCAAACCATTTTCTTCTTGCAGTATTTTTTTTTCATAGACCCACAACCCATGTCAGTTTTTTTGCGTAATGTTAGTTTTTGTCTTTTACCAGCCCCATCCATTTGGGTGTTGCTGTGGACCCCTCACTGATGTACAGCTGGAGATCTGGCTGATGTGAAGAGCTCCTGGCCATGCCTCAATATCTGACAGACATTCACCTCATGTGACCTGCAACGCTGAGGGAGAACTCACCTTCCACGGCTACATTCTCTGACACACTGAACATGGAGAGGGCGCAAGACAAAGCTGTAATCTACAACACACACACACACACTGCAAGAACTATTGGAACTTTCCCATTTTCTGCCCTTCTGTGTCATAATAAAAATAATTTCAATCACTTGTTGAGCAAAGCATTGTACTAGGCACTGTGCTTTGTGCTCTATACTCATTATCTCACTTAATACTAACAGCAACCCCAGAGGAGGAAGTTGAGTAAAGAAAGGTTAATGAACCTCCTCAGAGTCACCCAGCTGACAACTGGCCAGTCTGTCTGACTCTTAAGTACTGTACTCAACTACAGTGCTCTATTTGTGGGGACCAAATCTCCCCAGATGCAATGGCCTATCACCAATCCCATTTCCTGCCAGGGTATTTATGAATTGCTCTAGGAAGTGAGAGTGAGGGAAAATAGTATACCTCCAAAAGTACTCCTTCTGCTGTCCACTTGTCCCCCAATTGTTCTAAATCCTGGACCAAGTCAGCATGGGTCAGTGGAGAAATACAGGACATGTTACCTTCTTTCAGCTTCGCTGGCCTATTCTATTTCAGAAGGCAAAGATCAGTTAGGCTAAAATTTTTTTTTTCTCAATCTACTTCTATTTGGTTTGTGGAAATGGGTAAATTCCTTTTAGGTTTTAGCAATAGAATATCTGTCCATTTTAGTTTCTAACATGATAGAATGTGAGATTTTGTCTTTTGTTAATGTTCCATAGGCATTTTAGTGGGAGACTGAGAAGCTGAATCAGTGTCCGCTGATTGTGTGCCATTTTATCATAGGATTTTCACCTTTTGTGGTTTTTCTACATACCTCTTTTGTTGTTATGCTTTCTACCATCTTAGAAAATTATTGGAACAATTGACAATTTGGTGTTCGAAGTTCCTGAGCTAATGCTGGGAGAAACACTAACGTCAAGTCATAGTGAGAATCCACCTACCCATTTATTAAGTAAGTTTTTTCTTTTTGTAGGCACTTTCAGCTTTGGAGGTTGGGGATAGAAGGATTAAGGCAGAATACAGTGGATAATTTCTTGCTATGAAAATTTGCCTTTGTAACACCCACTCTGTTCAACTCGGGTTCAGATTAATAATCAAACTCATGAGACACAAAACTCCAAACTCATGAGACTTTACCCAATTCCAAATTTACTTTGTTTTAAGAAAGCATCCTAACAAGTAACAGCACAGTATGCAAAATAACAGTAGAGGTTTCACGACTCCTAGGCACAGCTCCCAGCGTCCAGCTCCCTTGGGGCATGCATGGTCATGGCAACAGATGAAGCTGTCTGAGACACAGACCCTCTCAGCTCAAGGAAGCCAGATGTCTCAATCCATTTTCTGCTGCTATAATGTAACACCACAGACTGAGTAAGATATAAAGAATAGAAGTTTATTTGGTTCACAGTTCTGATAGCTAGGAAGTCAAAGATCGAGGCACTGCATCTGGTGAGGGCCTTCTTGCTGCATTAGCACATGGCAGAAGGAATGGGAGAGAAGGCAAGAGCTCAAGAAACAGAAAGAAAAGAGGTGCGGAACTCCCAAAATATCTAACCACTCTTGCACTGTCTAACCCACTCCTGCAATAAAGACATTAATCCATCCATGAAGGCAGAGCTCTCACAACCTAATCACCTCGTGAAGGTCCCAACCCTTAATACTATCACAATGGCAATTAAATTTCAACATGAGTTTTGGAGAGGATATTCAACCCATAGCACCATCAGTCCTGGAGTACCATCAGCTTTTATAGCTAGATAGCTATGCAACCCCCATGGGGGTTCAGGACTCACGCCCATTCTCTGGTGAGGCTGCATGTCATCAATACTAGTTACTCATTTCTTGATAAACAATCCCAACAGTGAAGTACAGGTGCTAGGCTTGGCATGCACTAGGAGTTGCATTTATTTTAGATCTGGCATAGGGAAACTCCTAACAGTTCCTTGAGTTGTGTTGTAAGGAGGATAAGACTAAGAGTCAGATCCTCAGACATCCTGAGGCAAAAGGTCCAGACAGATGTTAACCCTTTCTTTCGGCTTGCAAAGCCAACTATAAAAACAAGCTTCAGATACCTGAAAGTTCACTTAATTTTCCAAAAGACAGACATATCATTTAAAAAACACGGAGAATTTCAATTCCTGAAATTCTGTTTTTCTTTTATATAAGATAAATAAATATTGCTCGCTAGCCCAAAACACTGTTTTACTTCACCTAGTATTCTATCAGATGAACTTCTAGAAATGTAGTAATTGGAATAACATTTGAGGGAATCTAATTGATCAGGTAAATCTATCAAAACTAAGACACAGCACTCACTTCTGCTGTTTTGCTAATATTATACAAAGGAAGATATTGCCCGTGATGTGGATACTTTTATTTCCATATGCATGTATGATATGTGAGTATGTGTAGAATATACATTATATTGTTTAATCTATAAAGTATATAATAGCTTTCTTTTATATTCTTTTATCCCCAACCATCTGTTATGGTTATTTATCCTGAAAAACATAATTTAAAATGTATGCACATATATAAATAAATTAAGTCTATAATCTAAATTTTTTTAAAAAATTCTTTGGGAAAACTTTATCATGCCTTTAAAATCCTTAGTATTTTGACACATTTCACTACTAAAATAAAACTGTTTTAATTTAAGCTAAGAAAACTAATTGGTATCAGATACTAAAAGTTCTTGTAAGTTGTTGAAAGTGTTAGTTTGGGGAATAGCATTTTTATATTTTTCGTATTGATTTGCCTTTGAGACACACTGCAACAAGAAAGCAGGTGATAAGCCTTTGTTAATGCCTCTGGGAGAAAATGCCTGTAGCTACAGACTATTGTTGATAAACAGATTTTGAATTAATTAGTTCTACATAATTATGTGAGCCATCAAGTCTCTAAAACCATATGCAATTGGTCTTATATTGCTGTATATATTATATAAAGAAGCTGAGGAAAAATACCGTTTTAAAATTTACCTCTTTTAGAGTATAGGTTTAATTTTTTTAAAAGCAAAGATTGAAATTTTTAAATGGCATATGTTCAAGGCATATTAAATATTTATTCCTAGATTTATAAAATAAGATGAGATTTGCTTTTTATAAATTGTTACCCTTACTGACAGAACTGGGACTCAGAGTGTGCTACAATTCTTGCCTCATAGTTTGTGTATTTTTTTACCAGAAAATGCCAAAGTGAACATCTTCAGAAAAATAGCCTTACACTAAAAGGGCAGGCTTTCAATAATATGCTTTTAAGAATCTTGGCTATACATTTACAATAGCAACAACAACAACAACAAAAATTAAAGCAAAGCATAAAAAAATGCTGAAAAAGGAATAGGGGAAAACTATAAATATTTTTAAGAGACATAAAAGAAGCCTTAATAAATGGAGAAATGGGAGAGTAAACCCACAACTAATGGAAGCGGAGCACACTGTATGGGGGAAGGATATGCTTGTAGCCCTGACTGGGTGAGGCAAATGCATTACATGTACCAAAATGTTTGTACCCCCATATTATCTTGAATTAAATAAATAAATGGAGAAATATATAAGGAAACAGCATAAGAAGATTCAGTAATGTAGAGATGTTAATTATTACCAAGCCAACATATATTTATATATTTAAATGACTTAATCAAAAGTTTAATTAGATTTTTTTGGAGTTTGGGCCAATTTTTAAAGAAATTATCTAGAAGAATAAGCATGAGGATAAGAAAATTATTCAAAAGAAAATTTGTGTGTAGCAACTTGCCCTATTAGAAATTAACATATATTATAAAGCTATAGTAATTATCAAAAAGTGATACTAACTAATGTTAGAATAAGCAGAAAGATCAATGAAACAGAACAGATGGCCCAAAGACAGACCAGTATAAATTAAAATTTACCCTAAGGATATGATATAAGCTTTGCACTCAGAAATATTTGTTTTAATATTTTCTTATAATAAAAATTTTAAGAAACCAGTGAGATAGTCAACCAAGGAGACTGGGTAAACAATAATAGCACCTTTGTTATTAACAAATTTAAAAACAATAGATGTTTGACATGGCTATGATGAAAAGGGAACGCTTATACACTTGGTGGGAAGGAATGTGAATTTGTACAACCACTATGGAAAGCAGTATGGAGATTCTTCAAAGAACTAAAAGTAGACCTACCATTCAATCCAGCAATCCCAATACTGGGTATCTACCAAAAGGAAAAGAAGTCATCTTTCCAAAAAGATTCCTGCACCAGAATGTTTATTGCAGCACAACTCACAATTGTAAAAATATGGAATCAACCTAAGTGTCCATGAACTGATGAGTAGATAAAGAAAATGTGGTACATATATACACCATGGAGTACTACTCAGCCATAAAAAGGATGAAATAATGCCTTTTGCAGCCACTTGGATGGGACTGGAGACCATATGTAAGTGAAGTATCTCAGGAATGGAAAAACAGGTACCACATGTTCTCTCTTATAAGTGGGAGATAAATGAAGGATATATATGGTCATAAGGAGCTGTAATGGACACTGGAAATTAAGAAGGGGGACACTGGGAGGGGAGTGAGGGATATAAATTTACCTATTGAGTACAATGTACACTCTCCTGGTGATGGTGTACCTGACTTTAGCATGATACAAAACAATTGTACCTCCTAAATTTTTGAAATAAAAAATAAATAAATAAAAGTAAAACTCCCTGCAAAACAAACAAACAAAAAACAATGATGGCACATCTATCCAGGTGATGGAGTATTATATAACCATTTAAAAGCATAGTTTTGAAAACTAATTACATGGAAAAATGTTCATGAAAAAATATTAAGTGAAAGATACATGATTTGAGACTATGCATATACTTATATATCTTTACATCTTTATATTTTTATGTCTTTTTAAAAGATTTAAAGGAAATGCAAAGTATTTATATGTGTAGAATAGAACTATGTGTTACATTTTAATTTATTTTTTACATTTGTTTATATTTTTCAATTTTCCTACAATTGTTGGTGTCTAAAAGATTTTATGTCTACCAATACCTCAGTAAAAGGAAGAGATAAATAAAAAATTTTAAAGCTGATTTGTTATTTTAGTTTTATAGTTAATTTACAGGTTATTCAACTCTGTTGATAGTAACTTCAGCAACTTAAAATGCAAAGTCAGTTTTCACTGTTGCCTCAAATTCCAAAACTCAAATGTCATATTTTCCTTTGGGTATTGTGTGAGCCACCAAACGATCCAACAAGAGCGTGTAAGTAAGGTATATGCCAATGTAAGGTATTAGGCCATTAAATATGAAATCTTCAATTTCAAATCAAAAGTTTCATTTATTATATCTCAAACAAGAAGCACTACAATTAATCAAAGTATGCACCTAAATTATTGGCACAGTTTTGCTATCTTAACAGTTGCTTATTTATGCCAGCAGCAAAGAAGCCTGGAGAATCAGTGGCAATGAAATCAAGAAAGGCCTTTTCCACAGCTTGTTGAGAATTGAATATTGTTCCTTGCAAGAAATTGTCCAAAACCTGTAAGAAATGGTAGTCAGTTGGTGCAAGGTCTGGTGAATACGGTGGATGACAGAGAGTTTCCAAGTCCAGCCTCTGTAGTTTGAGCAGCCTTGTTTGTGTGACATGTGTGGTTAAGCGTTGTCTTGCAAGACGATTGGCCTGTCTCTATTAACCAATCTTGGCTGCTTAATCACAAGCATCCTCATCATTTCGTCCAGTTGGTTGCAGTAGACATCCACTGTAACTGACTGGCCAGGTTTCATGAAGCTGTAGTAGATAATACCAGTGCTGGACCTCCAGACAGGCACCAGTAGCTTTTTTCAATGAATATTCAGTTTGGGATTGTGTTTTGACACTTCATCTTTATCCAACCCTTGTGCTGAATGCTTGCGATTATCAGAAAGAATCTATTTTTCATCACATGTAACAATACGGTATAGAAATGGTTCACCTTTATGTTGTGACAGCAAAAGAAGGCAAGCTTCAAGACGATTTCTCTTCTAATGCTCGTTTACTTCATGCAGTATCTCTCCGGCTTCTTTATCTTGCTGATTTGTTTCAAATGGTCCAATATTGGAACAGTAATATCAAACTTGGTGCTAATTCATGTGTAGGTTGAGATGGATTCACTTCCACTTCAGCTCATCACCACCTTAGTTTCAGGTTGCTCACATGGCTCATTTTCAAGATTAAAATCACCAGAAAGGAACTTCTCAAACCATCGATGCACTGTGCGTTCATTAGCCACATCTTTCCCAAACACTTCGTTGATATTTCAAGCTGTCTGCACTGCATTGCTTCCATGATGGAATTCATATTTGAAAATAACACCAATTTTTGACTTATCCATGGTTTCACAAAAATTACTATAAAAAAATTTGAAAGATAATCACACTGCAAAATGTGCGTTTGAAAGACTAAGGATGTATCTTCACAATAAAAATAAAACAAGAGTGTCAAAGTGAAATGTCAGAGATATCAACTTTCAAACTTAGTACTTAAGGAAATTGGACATTTCATACTTAATAACCTAATAATAATAATTTGCTGTTCCAGATCTGACTGTTGTACAATTATGTCAAGCCTAGTATTATACTTCTCAGTAGAACAGAACCTACTTTTATATACCAGGATAATAATTCTCAGTAGAATAAGGCCTATTTATAGCACATCTTTTGAATCATTTCATCAGTATTTGGCTGCAATTAAAAGAGATCCCCAACTCAAATTTATTTGAATAATGAGAAAATTTATTACCCCACATAAGAAGTCTGGAACTTGGGTGGGCTCCAAGTGGTATGATCAATGGCTCAATTATGCCAAAAGGGGCCCCAGTCCCTTCCACCTCTCCACTCAGGCATTGTTAATGTGTCAGCTTTATTCCCAGGCTGGTTCCCTTCATGGGAACAGGAAGGCTACAGTGGTTTTAGTCATAAAAATGTCAAAAGGAATAAAATGAACCATCTCTTTCTGTGTCTCTTTTTAGAAGCAAGGAAACCTTTCATGGAAGCCCCCATTGGACTGCTCATCAAACCCCGCTGGCCAGAACTAGGTCGTGTGGCTATTTTTAAACCAATTGCTGGCAAGGGGAAGGAGATTAACACAATTGTCACAGACAAATCAGGCTTGGGGGTACCTTCCCCTGAAACACCTGGAGGATGGATATGTGCACATGATCTGGTTCTTAAAACAGAAGGGGCGGGGTGGGGTGATACACGTGACACGAATGTTGGGTAAGCTATCCTTTCTGTCCCAACCTCCATGTTGTTAATGACGTGAGAAGAGGAAGGATTCTTTTTTCATTAAAAACAGTAACACTGTGGTGGATGCTAATGATGTAATAGTGGACAGGACTAAACCTCTCTCCTCCAGGAGCTGACAGTTTTAAGAGAGAAGGTGCACAGGTAAACAGACAATCGCAGTATAGAGCGTTTCATCACTGTGCAGGTAAGCTCCTTGAATGAGGCTCTTCACTAGCCTTGATTCCCAAATGAGACATCGTAACAAGTAGGGTCCCAGAGTCAGTCCTGTGGCAATAGGGAAGATGAGTTATATCTAGGGAATTGGCAAGCCTGGAGGCTGGAATAAAAGCAGGACAGAGAATGTATAGGGCCCTGAAGGCTGTGCTAAGGAGCTTACATTTCATCCTGAAGGTTATGGGATTCCAATAAAGAGTTATAAACAAGGAAGTAACAAAATCTGATTTTCTTTTTAGAGCATCCATTCTCCCTGCAGAGTGGAGAATGGATTGGAGAGGATCAAGCCTAAATTTAGAGAGAGCACTTAGATGCTTTTAAAGATACCACAAATTAGAGTGCAATTCAGATCTATGACTTAGGCAACTAAATGGATACTGGTACTATAGACAGAGCTTAGTTTGGGACATTGTGAGTTTGAATTGCTTATGGGACATCCAAGTGGATATGTGCAGTAAATAGAACTGTTTGATTAGGCTTCTTCTGATTATTACCAACATTATTAAATTGCTATTAAATATCCTCATGAAAATCTCAGCAAACAATATTAGTGATTGCCAGATTATCCAAGTATTTTTTTTTTTCTTTCTAGCTCTGACATGATTTGAGTGATACGATGAGAAAAAGTCACAGCAAATGTTTTACATGCTGACAATTTAAACTAATAGATATTTTTAGATGTTGTGTAAGAAAAGAGCTCTGGGCTAAAAATGATGCTGACATTTAAAGGCTCTCTGTAAACTTCAGAAATGTGTAGTCTTAGACACCAAGGCCAGTAGTTTAGAAATAATACTTAGCATCTAAACTTAAGTAAGGCTTTTCCAACTTTGCTTTCTGCCATGGCCTCAGACGTCCCCACCCCCATACACTTCTAAGCTATTTACTCTTGTACGGTGGGCTCCAGGAGACCCACTCACATGGAGTTCAGGGTATTTCTGGCCAGTTGATCCTTTTAACAAGGCCCTTTGTCCCTCTGCTCAAGCTCTCTTAGAATGCAGAAAGTTTAGCTCTTGGGTTCCATTTGAGACCAATGTTTTCTATCTGAAGAACATGGATATAAATCTTTTTGATGGTCCATTCAAAATAGATTTTCAATAATATGTTTGTTTTATATATTTACATTATGTTATATTAAGGTTCATGGTAGAAATTTGGAAAGTAAAATAGAAAGAAAGTTGAACATAATGCTACCACTCAGAGGTAACAATAGTTAACATTTTCCTATCTTTATAGTCTTCTTTCTGTCTATATATAAAACAAATATGTTGTTTTCTTACAAATTTGGAATTATACCCTATATAGTATTTTATAAACCTGGTTTTTTGATTGCCATTTATCATGACCATCTTTTGATATCTTTCAATAGGCTTCAAGAACATGATTTTTAATGGCTTAACTATCTTCCATCATATTACATGATGGAAATGGTATTTTACCAAGCAATCTCCCTTCTCGTGACCATTTAGGCAATTTCTAATTTTTTATATATAATAAATAAATCCTGCCTTAACATCCTTGAGCTTTTGTGACCATCTCTTATTATTCTCTTAGAAAAATTTCAAAAAGTTGAATTACTGGATCAAAGGCTATGAACATTTTTAAAGCTTTTGATGCATGTTGTCAAGTGCCTATTGCTGACAAGTCTATATTTCTGTAAACTCCCACCATTATATAGTTTATAATACTATCTAATTCAGTGTAAATGGCTTGTGTTTTTCCTTCTAAGAAATACTGTAAATCTTCTTTAATATTTTCATAGTTCTGAATCAGCTTTCTTAAACTGTGAGATTGACCAGTGAAACGCTCTATACTGTGATTGTTTTACTTTTACTCTGAAACTACAACCATCTCAAAGGAGGAAAGAGCCTTGGATTTGTTACTAAAGAACCAGATTCTAGTTCTTTTCCAAAGTCACAGTATTGATTCTGACAACTTAACTTCCCTGGCCCTTGGTTTTCTCTGTCCAGATAACAAGACTATATTAAAGATATTTATAATCCCTTTTGCTAAATAGAATAATAACAAAAAAATTTTGCAAAAAGTCTAACGGTCTCAGTAAATAATGTTGTAAAATCTGATCTAGAAATATGTCATGATGGTCTTTTCAAAGTTTTTCCTTCTTTTTACAAGCTAGCATCCTTCCCCTGCAAACAGAGTCTGACAGGGCTTAGACAGGGCTGACACTGGAAGCAATAGAGTGGTCAGCTATCTAAGTGATCAGATATGGATTGACTCCAAAACCTCCACCCTACCTCATTTATTCCACCATTACAGCTTTAATCCTTACATCTTGAATGATAATAATTCTTGGAGGAAAGTCATAATCATGGCCTTTAAGAGACTGGCTCTCTACTGCTGCAATCCCCAACCCCCAGGCCTTGGACTGGTACCAATCTGTGGTCTGTTAGGAACTGGGCGGCACAGCAGAAGGTGAGTGGCCAGCAGGAGAGCAAGTGAAGCTTCATCTGTATTTACAGCCGCTCCCCATCACTTGCATCACCGCCTGAGCTCCACCTCCTGTCAGATCAGTGGCAGCAGTAGATTCCAATAGGAGCGTGAATCCTACTGTAAACTGCACATGTGAAGGATCTAGGTTGTGTGTTCCTTACGAGAACCTAATGCCTAGGGAGTGGCTGCAAATACAGATTATCATTAGCAGAGAGGTTTACACAATAAATGTAATGCACCTGAATCATCCTGAAACCATCCTTCCCAACATCTCCCCAACCCTGGTCCACAGAAAAATTGTCTTCCATGAAACTAGTCCCTGTTGCCAAAAAGGTCAGGGACTGCTGCTCTGCTGGGAGTAGGAATCCTGGGTTCATGTAGTCTGGAGTGAGGACCAATGATACAAAAATGCAAGAATCCCTTAGAAATTGTCCCAAGTCTATCAACATTCAAAAGGATTTGACAATACAACCACAAGTCACTTGATTCCATTTCTTCCCTTTTTCTTCACCATCACTCAGGGACAATCAAAAGTGGTTTTTAGTTGTTTTTCTTCCTGCCAGATTGTCAAAGCCTTTAGTTCATCCTAAGAGGCATATATCTGTTGAGCAAAATATCTCAGCTATGTTTGGTTGACAGATTTTGTACAAAACATATTTTTCTTCTGGAAAAAGAAAAACAAAGTATTAACATACACACAATTCAATGAAGGCCCAAATTATCTTATAGATAATAGGGTATCATAGATATCTTTGGTTCCCAAAGACCTCTGCTTTGCCCACTATTCACCATAAGCAAGCAGATATGCAATCACCAAGTGTCTTATGACTTGCATGGCTGAACATAGCACAGCAGCAAGGGCTGGAGGTGAAGGGCAGGCACCAGGCCGAGGCTACCCAGAGTAGGTCCCAGAGGGAACCTGGTCCTGGGATACTACTACATCTCACATGTACACTACTCAACTCTTAAACCTTGATAGGCCGTTGAAGTCTCTGAAATACTAGTAAAAAGTTAAAATCAATTTTTTACCTTTTCAGAAAAGGTAGGCCCAGGCACAGTGGCTCACACCTATAATCCTAGCACTGTGGGAGGCCAAGGCAGGAGGATCACTTGAGCTCAGGAGATCGAGACCAGCCTGAGTAAAAGCAAGACCCCCTCTCTACTAAAAATAGAAAAAAGTAGCCAGGAGTGGTGGTGCATATCTGTAGTCCCAGCTACTACGGAGGCTAAGGCAGGAAAACAGCTTAAGCCCAGGAGATTGAGGTTGCAGGAAGTTATGATGACGCCACTGCACTCTACCCAAGGCAACAGAGTAAGATCCTGGGAAGGAAGGAAGGAAGGAAGGAAGGAAGGAAGGAAGGAAGGAAGGAAGGAAGGAAGGGAGGGAGGGAGGGAGGGAGGGAGGGAGGGAGGGAGGGAGGGAGGGAATTGCAACATTTTTACCTACATAGACTCAATGAAGCTTACAAGCAGTGGTTCTCAGCCTTGCTGTCATTGGAATCACCTGGAGAGCTTTTAAAGATCCAAAGCTTACACTGCATACCTAACCAATTAAATCATTATTTCTAAGAGTAAGAATCAGACAGCAGTATATTTTAAGGCTCTCCAGGAGATTCCAATATGCAGTTAAGGCTGAGACCCACTAATATAAGATTTAATTCAGGTAATATGCATTTGGGTTTATTGTGCTTATTTGACCAACACAGAGCCAGAAATTATGGGAACAATTAATGAAATGACTCCCTCCAGGAAGACACAATCCTTTTGGCTCTTACCTTCTTTGTAGGCTATCAGCTATAGTGTTTGTCATATCCCAGTCTGAATCCTCAATTCCCTGCTTGAGTGTCCTGAGGTTATCCCAGGGTTTCTGACATACCTCGTAACATCTTTTGTTTTTTCTCAGCCTAATGCCAAACCACTTAGCTCAGAATCCGGAGAGGGCCCAAAACCATCACTTTCCTCTGAGACATTGAAGTCAGCTAAGGTGGATGGATATATATTGATGTGAATCTTCTGAGTTTTTTTGGTTCTATGAAGAGATTAAGGAAAGTCCAGGGCATGGCAGCATCAAGGGATGGCTGGGGGTTGGCAGGGAATGAGGGAGAATCTCGACCTTCCTCAATCTTCATCTCTTCCACTCCCCCTATTCTTTGATATGTATAACTGACATGTTCTCTATGTCTTACATATCTTATGTAAGGTGCCATAAATACATAGCTTCTAACACAGTGCTAAAAGATTCTCTTGGCCAAAAGGCAAGTACCCACTCTAACCTCCCCACTTAGTCACCTGTATTTTCTCCTTAGGTGTACATAGGTGCCACAGTATGAAAATAGAGTATTTGAATTATCCTATTAGGATTTTTTTCAGGACCAACTTATAAATTCACTATGATTTTTGCACAATTGGCCTCCCAAATTCAAAGCCATAAGTTTTAAAATGTTGTGGGTTGTTTTTTAACTTTTAATGACTACAGTTACACCTACATATTTAGGAAGTAAATAAATGTTGTTTGTGTGCTGCAATTGTGATGAACATATTGAATACAATGATTGTCAAGCAAAATTTCCATATGTAATTTCAGACAACAGACTCCAAAATGTGACCATATATAACCACCCCTTTTTTACTGAGTTATGACAAAGCAGGTAGTTAAAAATCATGTTTTAGTTCTGTCTCTTTATCTCAGACAATAGGAATCTTAGCAAAAATCTGTTTTGCTTAAAGAACAACTTCAGTTTTCTCAGTGAGTCACTGACCGAGATTTGTAGTTTAAACTCGGCAGCTTTGTATTCCTGTCTGGTCTTTCATTTTCCCCAGCTTTGTTTACAGGGCCTCCTTGCTTCATCCCTTGGTTCTATCCATCATATATACACTGAATCATCTAGCAATATAAGACCAAGTTAGTCCTTTTCTTGACAATTTACCCATTACATTTGTATGTTAAATTTCATTATCTTGAGACTACACATGCTTCCATGATTATGACTTGATAAAATTGCAGCTCAGTTCAGATCTCAACAACATGGTAAGAGGTTTGCAGGGTTTGTTTACAAGTAAGGATGCCATATGCTCCTGTAAGAAAAAATATGCTAATTACCAAGGAAGAAATGAGATAAGAAAACATGGAATCGCTGCAGACCTACTAAGTAAACAAGCAATGTACTTTCTAGGCAATGGGAATAAATGTGGTGAATCTATCCCCTGGTGTTTTTATGTTCAGCTGAATCGATACAGAAAAGGTTAAAGAGCAATAAAAAGCCATTTTTTTCAAAGTTATGCATAATATATGTAGATTGACATAGTTCATCTTTTAGGTTCAAACTACCTCAAAGCCTTGTTTTGGTCCTTACTTATATGTAAGGTTATAAAACAGGATATTAAATTTTAATAGCTGTGCACAATAAAAACTGGAACTGAATAATTACAATTAATCATATAAAAGTAGGTTTTTCTGCTTTACTTTATGCTCCTTGAACTTGATACTCTTTCCAAGGTTTCGTCTTCACACTTGCACGTGCTGCTGAGGGGAAATATGAAGTTGAATCAATCATTTGTCTTCAAAATAACTGCTGGTATTTTAATTCAACTCTTTCCTCCAGCTGGTTTGTGATTACAGATAAAGCTTTGTTTAAGGAAAGAAAAAAACTGAAAAGAAACCATATAGCTTTTTCGCCCACCACCACGTTGGCAGGAAACGCTGGCACCGTAAGCAAGGACTCAAAGCAGACTTTGCAGACCAAGACACCTTCCTCCACGCCGTGCGTGCTACCCAAGGCTCTCCTCTCTTCAAACACAGGCATCCACATGGAATTTCTTCAAAAAGAAAACTCAGGCAATAGGCAATATGTCTAATTACCCACTTATAACTTGTATCCCCACAAGTTAGGATCTATACTGGCAGTCTGTAACAAGAGCTAGCTCTCAGCAACGTTGTAAAGTAGACAAATAAGCAAGTAGATTTTGTCTCTGTTTTGCTGACAGAACTAAAATAAGGGGAAGACAGGCTAGCCTTCAGCAAATGGCCCTTTAATGAGGCAAAAACCTCTGGGGGCTACTCCACTTCTGGTCACTTCAGCCTAATGTTATGAGAACTCCAAAGGGGCAAACACTTCACATTTAGCCATGGGGTTCTCCAGGAGACATAAAGCTCTCCCAATCTCCTTAGATCTCAATAATTTATCTACCAAGGAGTCAGGAAGATGTACCACTTTGGAACCACATAGACCTGAGGTCAAATCCCATTAGTTGTATAGCACAGATATGCTCAGCCTGCTTCTTTTTCTCCAGAATGGAGATGATCACTTTGCAGCAGCAGCATGATTATTTGGGGGTTATTTTCCCAGCACTTACTTTCCTTTGCCCAGAGAGAGGGAGGACAGAACGCCCACCAAGCTCTCTCTCTCCAACAAGATGGTGAGTGTTGGAAGGAACAAATACTGTCTTCATGTTGGCAAAGTCAACATGAGCATACGGGTTCTCCTGCACTGCAATTTTGGGTAGGCTCAGTGACACAGTAAGAAACAAAACACAGAAGTAGATAGCTGTGGCAGGGAAAGACTTGGTTTCATATGGGACTAGAGTGGAGACCTAAGGGCTGTCATCAGGCCATCCCTCAATGCTATCTTAAATTAGGGTAAGGAAGACACAGCTCTAGACTACTTTGACCTTGTAGCTTCTTTACTCTGCCCAGACTGCAAGATCACCAAACTATAGGCACACATCTCTTTGCTAGTTAGGTAATAAAACAAAGCAAAGTGACCTTAAGCAAGTCCAATTTACCATTCTTGACAATCCTCAAATCTGACTGGATTTTTTGGTGAAGGGTCACTCTCCATGAAACTCAAAACTCTCTGTCCTAGTAGCCAAAACAGAACCCAAAATACTAATATTTTATTTCAATGTTTTGTAAGTTAAAAATAAAAAGATGCAAAAGTCCTGAAATCTTTCAACTAGCCCATCATTAGTTTGTATATCCAAGTCATTACTGAAAACACAGAGCCTTGCCTGGAATCCAATGGGCACTGCTTAAGTGCTTTTTGCATAGTGGACATAATTGTCTCCAAAAACTCTTCGCTCAGCTGACCTGCCTGCTCAGGATGAGTGCCTGGTTTGAAACCACTGTGCTGATAAAGACACCTAAAGATGTAACAGCACAGGTGCCTCACACACTGGATCTTACTTGTGTGAGACGGTCCCTTTATAAGCAGCTTTTGTGTCTTACCACTGGGACTAGCAGTGGAAATTTCTTGGTGATGAAATAAATCATCCCTCCCACTGCTTTGCCTTATCTGCTTTCACTTTGATCTCTTCTCACCTTGGTCCCCAACTCCTTGATTCCATAACCTCAACCTTGACCCAAACTCTAATCTCCTAGACTTGATATTTACCCTGGCTGTCTGTCCTTGAACTTGACTCGCACCAGGCAACCACCTGTGGGGAGCGCTTTCTTTTCCCTTGAGTAATTCACCTAAGTCATGTGATGACACACAGTACAACTTCCTACACTACTGCTCTGAAACATAACAAAGACTTACATTTGTATGATCCCTACGGCATTAATGTCGTTATTAATGAGTAATAGTTCAATATGAATTAGAAGCTTACAGAATGCTTTCATTTGTTATCTCCTTTAGCAACCCTGAGAAATAAGTATTATTATTATTCTTCCTTAACAGATGAGGAAACTCAGGCTGCAAAAAGGTTAGGTCCCAGAGTTATTCAACTAGTAGGAGGTGGACCTACCAGTAAGGCACTCAACATAGTTCCTTCTATTTACCATGTACCTGATCCTGAAGAATGGAGAATCATCTCTTCAGCTTTGTGAAGAACGTATAATGGCTTCAATATTATGAAGCATGTATAGTAAGTTTCAACCTTGTGACCTTGCAGCATCTCCAAGTTTCAAGATACCTAACTAATTCAGATCATCTGATGACAGGCAATAAACTTTGCTGCGACTGTTCCTGAATTTTATTAAAATGGGATTGAGGAGAGGAAGGGAAGATTCTTTGTTACTTTATTTTATTTTAGCTCTTTTTATTATGAAATAATATATATGTATCATTATAAAATAAATGTTGTAGAATTTATCTACTTTAGGTATTTTATTTTAGCTCTTTTTATTATGAAATAATGCGTATGTATCATTATAAAATAAATGTTGTAGAACTTCTCTATTTCAGGTCCCTTTCCGTGTATCCTTCCAGAAAAAGTGTATTTGCATATACAACCACATATATAAGAAGTCTGTGCTACATCACTGCCCAAGCCTGCCTAAGTACACCTGCTGGGCTGACCCTTCTTTATTCCCCAGTGACCCTCTGGCCATCAAAGACCCTGTGCTACATTTCTAGGAGGTGGGAAACAATATGAGGCAATCAGATGGAGCTGCACAAGGTATCAGGTCACAGCTAGGGGTCACTTCTGTTGAACAAGCCATGTGCAAGCAACTTTTTATGCAAGACCCCCACCAGACCAAAAATATAGGAATAGTCACACAGCCTCTCTGCACAGGCTATGGGTGGTGTTCTCTGGATGGCAACAGACACTCTATACTGGCTGGGCTCCCAGGGGACTCCCTGCTACCTGCGATGTGGCAGTACTCAGCTGTCACAGTGATGACTCTGCTACTCTCTGTATGATTCCTGCAAGTCCAGTCGCCTCACCTTGGGGTCTACCAATCTATTTCAAATTCCTTTTCCACCCACTCTTCTCTCGCCTCTACCGTCCCAGGTGACCCTCAGCTGCTCATGTACATTGCCTTGTTTTCCATAGGGTTATTCATCTTTTTCTTATTGATTTGGAAGCATTCTTTGTATATTAAAGAAACTAGTTCTCTATTTACCACATTGAAGTTATTTTTTCCCAGTATTTCTCTCTTAACTTTTTTAACAGTGTGGTTTTTTTCTATTCAGAAGTTTTACATTTTTCCTAGTCAAATATACAGTCTCTTCCTTTATGATTTCTAGATTTTTTTATCATGCTTAGTAAAGCCTTCCCTGCTCCAAGATTTTTTGTTATTGCCCATGTTTTTGTTGAGTGTTTTTTACAATGCTATTTTTTACATTGAACATTCGATTTGTCTGCAATTTATTTCAGCTATGGAGTAATTTGGCGACACAACTTTATACTTTGTAAATGGCTAGCCAGAACCCCAGCATCTTTGCTGGATAGTGGGTATTTGCTCCTCTAATTTAAAATGCCAACATGCTAAACTCCTTATATATTTGTGTCCATTGCTGGACTCTCATTTCTATTTCATCATTCTATCTCATTTCAAAATGTTTAAATTGCTATAATCTTACAATATAATTTATTTTTCAGTATGGTTGTTCTCTACTCTGGATCCCACCCCTATTTATTACTCTTCTGTTTCCCAATTTGCCTGGCTCATTCCCTAATCCCTCTCCAAGATAAACTTTAGTATCATTTTGCATAATGTTTGACTGCAGGAATCAGCAAGGTATGGAATATGGGAGGCGAGTACCTGCTAGCAAATTAACACATAGACCGTTGACTTTGACCACAGACTCTAATTCATTTCTTTATTTTTATACTTTCTATAGAATAGCAGGTCTGGCACTTGAAATTGAACCTGATTTATTATTCACTGGCCAGTCCAAGCATATGATACAATTGCTCCTCTAATTATTAGCAAGCAAGGAGAACATATTGGAGTCAGCACTCACCTGGGCTACATGCAGCAGGGAAGTCTGAGTGTATTGCTGTTGCCACTGCAACGCTAGTAGGTAGCACATGTGGATGTGAGGGGGAATAGGCAATGATGACTACATTTGCTGTCCAAGAAACATAGATACCTAGCACTCTGGGAGGCCGAGGCGGGCGGATTGCTCAAGGTCAGGAGTTCAAAACCAGCCTGAGCAAGAGCGAGACCCCGTCTCTACTAAAAATTGAAAGAAATTAATTGGACAACTAAAAATATATAGAAAAAAATTAGCCAGGCATGGTGGCACATGCCTGTAGTCTCAGGTACTAGGGAGGCTGAGGCAGAAGGATCGTTTGAGCCCAGGAGTTTGAGGTTGCTGTGAGCTAGGCTGATGCTACGGCACTCTGACCAGGGCAACAGAGCGAGACTCTGTCTCAAAAAAAAAAAAAAAAAGAAAGAAAGAAACATAGATAGTGTTAAGAGAAACTACATTCCTGTTCTTATCTCTAAGGCAATAAACCAAGGTCATTTCCTTGCTGCCTCTAGCAAAGAGCCAAGTAGATGAGCTATTCTATGGATTCAGAATGGTATAAAACAAGTTGGAGTGAAGGATGTGGAGAATTTGACTTGAACACTACTATGCAGGTCTGCTGTACATTTCTTAGGACTTGCAACCCTGCTAGAAAGTTATTTCCTTTCCTGCTATGGATAGCATTTACAGTAATTGGAATAATATACTCTTGATATTCTGAACTTTTTAAAGAAACAATAAAAATGTAAAATTTGTTTTTTTGTGAAATATGGGTAGAAAAACTCATTGTGCAATCCATATCAAAGGTAATTCTGCAAAATGGAATATAAAATAGGAAAAAAAGTTTTTCAGAGTAGGGACAAGTGGCACATCTGTGAATGGACACAGTAATGCCTTCCCCACGGTATAGATTTCACATGCGTAATTGAAGCCTTCAAAGAGTCACTAACATTATGAGCTACCAGAACCAGGGCTGCTTCCCCCACGCTGAGCTAAGTTTTACTTAGGTTTTTCTCGCCATGGTGAAATGGAAGTTTTAAGCCAAATGCTTTTAGTCTGCCTTTATGCCCTAATACAGACAATGCTAAATAGTATTTCGATAACAACTCACAACTTCCAGAGCTCTGCTAAAGATGAGATACTTTAGGATCCATCTAGGACCCCCTTCTGGACTGCTCCTCCTGGTAGAAGGAATGACTGCCAGGAAAGCATTTGCTCTCATGGCTACAGCCGAGGTGGCAAGTGGGCAATTGCTTCAAATGAAGAAAGATCCTATCCCCTGTTGTGACCTCCACTGAAGTAGAAATCAGGAGCTTGCAGAGGTATGATACTATTTAAGCCAAGAGGCATATTAATAGCCAATCTCAAATTTCTTGATTTATTCAATGCACTGAAAATCAAGTACCTCTCTGTTCTCTAACAGACTCATTAGAGAGTAAACAAGCATAATTTCTTGATAATTAAGGACTTTTAGTGATCTTTGTGCAAGCATTCCATGATCCCTTCCCTTGCTGCCATATGTATAATTAGTCTTTTGGGAAAAGACTCACAGATCCATCTCTCCAGTACCTCACAGTTGTGGTCACAGTTTATTAACCCCAAAATATGTCAACAGTCTTTAAAATGTACATGACCTATATGACCCACTAATTCCATGTGCAGCATTTTATCCCAAGTACAAAATTAGTAAGTCAAAGTAAAAAAAAAATGTATAAATATCAAGGAATTCTTATAACAAAAATTGAAAACAACTAAAATGTCCAATAAATAATGGTTTATCCATATAATAATTATATAAGTGCTAAAGATCATGTTTTCAAAGAATAGTTAATGATATAGGAATATATGCCAAAACTAATGTAGAATATTTATTAAAATATTTACAGAGAATTTATAAATTTATAGAGTATTTATGAAAATATTGACATATAAATTCAAATTTCCCCTTGGTCCCATCAACTTGTTTGGAAGGAAGGTCACTAAATCCAAGGGATTGTTAGCTCTTAACTTCTGAGTTACAAACTTAGGCTTCCTTCTGCCTGCGTATCCCTTTGGAAGTCTTCAAATAGCACATGGGTTCTCCAAGATGAAGAGTGTAGTCAGGACCCAGATTGGGGTGGGTGTATGTGTCATTTCCTGATTAGCCTGAAACTCCTGCTACCTCCTAACAATCAGGCCCTATGAGTGAGAAGGAAACAGAGGAAGAGGTCCAAGGCTATCACCTTGCGGAAAATGAGCAGAAATTGCACTCGTGACTTCTGCTCATGTCTCATTGATGAGAACTTTGTCACATGCCACATTAGCCTCAAAGGCACCTGAGAAATATAGCTTTTAGTTGTAATGTCATGTGTCCAGAAAGAAAAACAGAAGGAATTTTAGGGACAGCCAGTAGTCTGACACATCCCATCTGTACAGATTAAGAATAAACGCAGGAAGGAAATATTGTACATCCAAATGTTCACCGTGGCCATCTCTAAGTTAGTGGGTTTGGAAAGACTTTTTGTCTTTATACTATCTGAATTGTCTAAACTTTGTCCAGTGGCTGTCTATTTCCTTCATAATAAGATAATTTAAAACATTGATTTTTTTTAAAGGACTGAAAATAAATACTCTAAAATAAAAATTCTAAAATACTAACAGCAGTTATCTTTGGAAATAATAATACATGTAATTTTTCCTCTTTACTTTCCTATATTTTCTGAATTTTTTATAGTTTATTTGAAATTTGAGAAAGTAGTTTCCCAAATGTCTTAGTTCCTGCAGGGGCAGGTAGAAATATTGTTATAGCCTATATTTGGGTTTCACACATGGTCACAATTACAATGTACTTCTGTCAGAGCCCTCTGGTTTCTTAATTTTAAAATAGAAAGTAAGCCTGTTTATATATGATTCTCAGTAAGATGATGAACAACATAAAATTCTTCAACCTGCCTCCCAAAGCAACGATTTTACTAACTCATCTGTTCAATTTTAGAATGTAAGCTATATTCAACTGCTAACTAGTTCTCTTAGCAAGTTACAAGACTCCCTATCTACGTAACAATTTCTCACCTCCCTGCTCAGCTATCCTCTTGGAACATGGTTGTCCCTTCTCCCAACCTCACGCTTAGTCTATATTACCATGTTTCCCCAAAAATAAGGCAGGGTCTTATATTTATTTTTCCTCAAGAAGACACCCTAGGGCTTATTTTCAAGGGATGTGTTATTTTTTTTAAGTACGGTACAACAATCTACATTTATTCAAATATAGTTAAGTCATCTTCTTCTGGAACATCATCATAACTCTCCAAACCCCGAATTCCATCCTGAATTTCTTGCGACTCTATTTCCTTTAGAACCATTGGCCCCAATCTCTCATGTCGAGCAATAGAGCTCTCATTAAATGAGTAGCTCTTATCCATGTAACCTGCTCGTCTTCTTTACCGCTCCGTGATGAAATGCATGTATTGTGCAGATACTCTGCGTAGCCACGCCCATCACTAAGTCTTATTTTCGGGGTAGGGCTTATATTGCGCAAATGCTTAGAAATCCTGCTAGGGCTTATTTTATGGGTAGGTCTTATTTTCAGGGAAACACAGTATATTAAAGCAGGGTTTATCCCACTGAAGTAAGCCTACCCTCACCCATCCACCCTGGTTTCAACTGATAGAAGCTTAAGGTAGTCTCTTGACTACCTTATATTTACATTTCAATGGGACATTTTTGAATACCTGAAGAAATCAATTCTGAATGGTTAAACCACAGAGAATAAAAGACTGAGAAACTTAAACATCTTGGAAGAAATAAAGATGTAAAGAAAAAGAAAAATCTCAGGGCCACCCCCAACTCTTTACGCAAAAGAGGAGATCAAGTTTGGAGGCTGAGTCATGCAACACCCCCTTCCAAATGCACACTGTTACTAACATTATGCACTAGCCAGATCCCCACAGAAAGGTAAAAGGCCTCAGGAATCTACAAGGGCTCTCCCCACAGATCATAAGGAAATTCCTTGCTGGCCTCCCATAAAGAAGGACATTCATATTGTATCTTTAGGTCTGTAGGCTAAGTCTAGCTCCTAAAACTAAAGCCTGTTCAATTCCACACTAATAACGTTGATTAGAAGTTTATCTTCCCAGGTGCAGAACAGAGACAAGACAAGATCAATCATTCTTCCACCTACCCAGGGACATCTGCATAATTGATTTTTCCTTTACTCCCTTTTTCTCTTCAAACATTCACCTTATCTTATGTAAAATGTAGATTTCCCGGGCACTAATATTACTAAAGTCTCACAAGAATGTAACCATTTGCCTCCCTGCCCATCCCCCTCCTCCTTTTTCTTTTTCTGTATGCCCTCTCCCCTTAAAATACTGAATTCCCAAATCCCTCTTCAGAGAGCACAGGCCACAATGCTTCTGTGGTTTGTGCTTTTCCTGGGCATGTCCTCAAACTTTGGTTTAATAAACCTCCATCGATTGAGTCACTTATTTTAGGTTGTCAAAGGTAACACTTCACTCATAAGAATAGCTCGGTTGAGGAGCACATACAACAGAGAGAGATCAATTAAAACAAACTTTTTAAAAAGTAGGCTCCAATACTCTGAAAATGTTACAAAATTGTAAAATGGTTTTCCTGTCTTTCCCCTTTCTTGTCTGTCATTTCATCTATTATATCTTTCTGCTGCTGGAATACTCAGTACCTGAGCATCACACCGAATGCAAATAGCATTGTATAAAACAAATGATAGAAACTTACCCTTCGTGGGTATTTACAAGCACAAAAACTTCATTCTCACTTTTTCTGGGGACTAGTGATGTCACTTAGTTCATACTGCAGCATGTTACCCTACAATTCCCACCAAATTCCCATCAAATTTAGTTGAAATGGGGGTGTTTATTTATTTAAGCACATTTATCAAAATCACCCTGAATAAGGGACACTGACATTCTGGAGAAATAGCCCAGATTAGCTCTTCTCTCTGACCTTCAACATGATGATTCGGTGAAAAGGAAAGAAATGAGAAAAGAGAGTGACAGAAAGGAATATATAGGTCTATTTCACTTCTCATCTTACATTAAGATTCCAAAATGTCTTCTTTCTTTCTCATATACCTCCAAATCGTTCCAAAACCTGCAGACTGCTTTATTCTCAGTAATTTATTTTCTCATTCAATTGTTCTCCTGATACTAGCGTTCCTTTAGACATTACAATGTTCTATTTGCTTAATCGTGTCCTGGCATAGTCCTTATTTCCTTCAGTTTTTCTTCTTTCTCCTGTGAGAAACACTAAGGGCATTGATTCCTGCCAGCTCTTTTGTGTCTCTCATTGTGAAGACTGAGACAAAGGATTAGCTAGGTCTGATAACATTTGTCAGTCCAATTATCCTGGGATTTTATATTTATAACCACTATTTTATTTATAATATAAATACAAAGTTTTTATTTATTTCCTTACTTCCAGCTTCTATTTTCCTGGCCTGGACTATCATTTATGAAATAGAGTAGACAACCGAGACATAGGTAGACAATTTACTTATTTAAGAAAAAGAAAGAAGAAGAGGAGGAGGAGGACACTTTCCTGAAATATCCGGTAACTCAGGCTTTGTCTGATAATCCAAGATTATCATAGTTTTTTATAATCTCCAACCCTGTATAATCCCCAGATCCAAGACCTTTTTGGCATACTGAATTAGTAATTATTATAATGCTTGTATCCACACCAGTGAACTCCGTATATAATATTGGTCTAGGTAAGGCCAAACACGGTTCCCAGCTACTCAGGAGGCTAAGAAAGGAGGATTGCTTGAGGCCAGGAGTTGGAGGCCGCAGTGCACCCTGATCAGGCCAGTGAACAGCCACTGAACTCCAGCCTGGGCAACATAGCTAAGACCCTGTCTCTTAAAAAAAACAATGTTGTTGGTCTAGGTAACTGTGCTAGTTAAAGACATCATTGTCTAGATAATATTTAAAGAAGAGCTTTTGTTGCAGTCTATTTTTAGCTTAAACTGACATACTAAGTCACTGCCAATTTTTGACTAAACTAGTAGCCTTTCCTTCTACAAATAGATCGTCCAGAGGCGAATGTCACATCCAGAATAAAGTATTTGATGACTATGAAACATATTTCCTTATTTACGTAGAGCCTACTTTCATTGTCTACAGAAAAGGAGAACTGTCCCTACAGGTTCCCAGACTGCAAAATGGCAGAGAACTAAGCCATGGAACAAGGCAAAGTCACCTAAGTGGTGCACTCCTTTCTGAAATAAGAAAACATCATTGCTAATTGTTTTGTAATGCAGAGGCAGAACATTCTTGATGTAATTTTGTAAATCTGTTAAATGATAATAAATTGTTAATCAGACTGAGAGTTTTTTTTTTTAATGAGTTCTATGAAATCATAAATACAGAACATGTAGAGAAAATTTAGTTGCTACTGCCATCTGGAAGGCAAACTAGGGAGGTCAAAGACATTTAAGGCCCGGAGAAATGTAGATGAGCCGATAGGATGAATAACTGCTCCTTTTTCAAAAGCTGTTGATTTTCTTAACAACTAGCAATTCTAGACTTTTTATTGGATGCATTATTGATTATTGTTTATGGCAGCATACGATGAAAAAATATAAATATGTAGATGAGTTTTGAACAGTGAATTTCAGAAGGAAATGTCAAATTTGTAAAATAAATCTAAACAGAGAATATAAATGGGATAATTCACTTTGACATCCAAAAGCAATTCTACATTATAAAATAACATAAAATGCACATTTGCCTTCCTTTAATAAATGCTGCCCAGATTTGCATGGCTCTAATACCATAAGATTAAGAATATTCTATCATTGTTTATCCTTTGTGATCAGTTGTTTATCCCGTGTTAAACAAATATTGTGGGAAGAATAGATTGGAACAGGCTTCAAAACTATTCCTTGGATGCTCATCAACAGAAACACAGAGAGACAGCAGAGCTCAGAACTTGGACAGATAAAATCCAACAGGAAAACCAAAAGAAAACTGACTAGAATTTTAAATCTTCGACAATGAATAGAGTCGTGGGATTACTGGTATAAATGCAAACCTGATGCTGCAGAAAATAACTTTGGATTTTTGTTTCCAAAAAATAAAAATATCAACTTGTCTTTCCAAGGAGATCCTTAATGATACATGTGCCAGGGTAATGTATGCATGTATATATATATAATGTGTGTATTTTATATATAGTCTTTTTTGGAAAAAAGCAAGAGGGAAAAAAAAAGCATGAAGAACATATAACATATGGCATTCCCTATCGCCTCAGCTGGTGTTTGCCATTTCCTGCTTGTAACTTTCTTAATTTTACATCTTCTCCTCAATTTCAATATACTAGACATTTTAATCAGATTTGCAAGTTGGCCTTCCCGTTTCTTCATTTGCTGCCCCTGCTCCTATTAATCTTTTCAGTTATATGACTAGGCCTATTTGATTTTTTAAAAAGCTAATAATTATTTAATACAATGCCTAGGGTGTCTTCATGAATAATCAATAACGTGCTCACTGTGATGTGGCTTTCTGGGTAAGCTATGCTCAGATGCAAGAGGCAATGAAATAAAAAACTATTCTAATAGCTTAAACAAATTTTGTACGATTGATATACGTGATGTTAGTAAAAGTAAAAATCAGTGAGTGGCACAGAAGCAGCCTATGAAAACAAAAGACAAAACTTAGAGTCGCTCAAGCATTGCCCCTCAAAGTTGGACCTGTTTTCCTAACTTCTAGCCCTGACCAAAGCCAGGCTTACATAATAAAGCAGTTCTCTTTAGGAAAGTCAAGAAAGCAAAATTGGTCATTAATCCTCAGGCAAATAGGTTGAATATCTTCCCCAAAGCAACTAGCTAGGATCCCAGAGTGTTAGGATCCTATCCTTGCCTGGCAAAACCTTCCTCACCAATTGTAAAGTCAAAAGTGAAAGGAAAAAAAAACAAAACAAAACAAAGTGAAAGCCCCTCCACAGATTCTAAAAGAAATGCCTGGTTGTTCTCAGTTGCTGGGAAATGTTAGCAACTTAGGGCAATCTCCTATCCCCAGCTTCTCACTGCAGTCCTAAGTATGTTGTCGTCCTAAGAGTTCCTGTAGTTTGCTTCAGCAATTAACTCTGTGCCTCTACACATCCCAAGGAGTTTGCCTGGTAAATGCAAAGAGTAACCCACCTGAAACACATTCTTTCACACTCTGGCAGCAGTGCCTAAGATTAGGCAATATCAGTTACAGAACTAACGTGGCCAGCCAGGGCTCCATGTTGATATCTCAGACATTAAGGTGTGCCTAAGGGATCCTGAGATTTCCTAAAAGTATACATACGTATGCAGGATTCCATCACATTTTCTCTGTTTCATTAATGAAGGCAGTTAGTAGAGAGCTGGGACTACACATTACCCTAAATTTCTTAGCACATGTAGTTACAAACTCACTCCAAAACCTTCCTTATTTGCATCCTCATAAGTTGTCTAATGGTGTGTGTTACTAGGTCTTTCTCCCTGTGAAAATGAACACATTTCAGTGGAACTCTTAAAGATACTAACGGAGGAAATTGTAAAATTTGAGAAGAGGTAGGTAAAAGAGAAAAAGATTCATGCACTCTAGACAGCCAGTTTTGATGTGTGACTAGTCATTTTATATTCATCACCTGGCTCTTGGTCTAAAATTTCATAGGCCAAAGCAAGAGCTCACAGAACCAGGACCCCAATAAGAGAATAAAAGTCACAAGAGAATCAGGCAGTATAGCCATAAAGTAGGAAAAAAACCACTCTGATCAAGAGACAGAGAGCTATTCCTTACCCTTGAGCCAATAACCTAAAATGCAAAATCATAGAAGAAATTTTCATTTCATAGCCATGAAAATGACTAGTACCTATTGCTAATCCATATTTTCCACGTATCAAGCAGCATAAACATACTTTATCAGTTATAGAAATTAAAACTATTAGATGTCCATAAATATTCAGTTTAAAACTTTAAAAAATTTACTCATAAAAAAGAGCAATCATTACCTTATGTCAATGTAAAATTAATTTCTCTACAAAAGAAAATCAACAAATTCAAAATTAAAACATCTCAGAATCTCACATGGATCAGAGTTCCAAAATTGGTAGCTGTAGTTAAGACTAGAGGTGTCAGAATGAAATTTTAAATCAAGAGAATCTTCAAATCTGTAAGAAATTATGTCTAAATAATGCTAAATATAAGAGTTTACATTAACAAATGAAACAGGCACAAGGATAAAAATTACATAGTTAAGGAAGGCCCAAACTTAGCTTGTCTTCACACAAAATTTAACGTTTCCATTCCTTGCTCTACGCCTTACCCTAGCCTAGAGAATTAATAGGAAACTAAGGCCTAAGGCAATTAGGTACCACCATCTGTAAATCACCCAGAAAATGATTGAGAGTGTAGTATCAAAAGATTGACAAGAAGGAAATTCTCATGATGAGAATTTACAGCATTCAAGAAAAAAAAAAGCAGCGAAGCCAGATGTCAAAATATGTATTTAGTGACTCATAAAATTTCATTGCCCCAAAGTGAAAAAAAGGAATACCACAGTTAGGCAACATTTTCTGCAGATGCCCCTAAAATACTTCTAACTTTAAAATAGTTCTTCAAATCTTCTTGAAGTACTTCCTGTTTCTTTATATTCCTCTTATTTTATTGATGTTTTCTTACCACTGTCCTAGAGGATTAGGAGTAAATCCAGGAGTGGAAGAAATTGAGATAAACTGAATGTCAAGTTCACTATACCCTGCTTCTCCTCATCTAACTTAAACTTGCTCCAGACGTGTGTAATCAGATGGGGCAAACTAGTGGATAAAAGGAGAAAAGGAAATGGATCCATTTTAACCATATTCCTCTCCTCCATCTTTGTGAAAGGCAATCTACAAGACATACTTCTTACATTTAATGTTTTAACATTGTTTTTAAAACCTCAAAAAGAAAACAGCACTGAGTATTTCACACTAAAGATGCTGAAGAAAACTCCAGGCATGAGAAGAATCTTCCCCCTCACCCCTAACCTCCCCAGAAGACTTTATACTCAGGTAAAAGTAAAGATGAAGGCCAAATCTGTCCACAGACATGTTTTGTTAACAGAGCGCCTTTCAATAGAGCTTCACTCTCTGATATGGAACAATCTGCACCACTGCCTATTATATTTCACAGGCCACTTTACACATTTACCTTACCTATGATTTCCTGCATGCATTTCAGATTTTGACCCCTCCAAGGGAAGATTTATCTTCACCCACTCTTGTAAACCCAGTATTGGCAGACATCTTAGAGTCCATCTTCTAAAACAGTCATTCATTAGATAATTAGATTCTCTAATACATTTCTGCTAGCTTTTTGCACATCAGAAACACCAGAATAGCATCTTAAAAAACAGATGCCTGAGCCCCATCCCTGACCTACTGAATTAAAATATCCTGGGGGGAGGGGGAGGGGCTGGTCTAAACATGTATTCAGGTGACTCTGATGAGCAGCTAGAGTTACAAACTACTACTTTGTTATAGCTAATCATGAAGAAGTCACAGTTTTGTGTGTGCGTGTGTGTTTTTTTTTCTTATAACAATGTAAGAAAGTTCTTTCCTCAGGCAAATCTTAGTGCTCAGATTAAAGATGGAGAAGTTACCTGCCTCTCAGCCCTGGGGTGGTTTGACAGTATATCAGAGAGCCTTGTCAAAACTTGGAGGGGTTTGTTATAGAAACTAGTCTTCACTTCTCCCACTTCCTGCCATATGTTTCATTCCCTGCTGGCTCGATTCTGAGAAAATTTTCCATCTCTATGTCCACGTGAAAGCTACAGCTACCTATTCAGGTGTTGCAGCTGTCACCAACAATATCCCAGTGACGGCATGAAATAGATTTTGCTTCAGAAACTATGAAAGGAAAGTAAGTCAGTGTGCAGAAATGACACGCTATGAAATGATGAGGTATAACATCTGGCTCAGAAGTGAGTCAGACAGGTGCCATTAATGAGACAAACAGGAAGCTCCTTTATTAAACAGCAAAGTTAAATTTCCAGATTATTTTGGACTTTCTCTACACAGGCCCATTAATCAATTCAGTCAAAATGTCATTACAGTGGATTTGACCAGATGTTTGGCTGAATTAGCTGAAATGGCTGGTTATTATAATATGGCAAAGATTCAGCCACATAATTGCCCACAGAAATTTAATAGCTGTAGGTCAAAAAATACATCATTATTATACCAAGTCAAAATTGTGCACCACTTTACACCTTTGAAAGCACTCGCTCACAAATAATCTCCTTGAAACTTTAAATAAATCCTTTTGTCAGGTGATAATAAAGCCATATGACAGAAGAAGAAACAGATATTCCTGTCACATGACTTACCCAAATTTACTCAGTTAGAACCAGAGCCTGCACAGATTTGAAATCCTCCAAATCTAAGGCCAAGTATCAAGCTCTGAGAATCTTCAGGTTTTTAAACTACAAAAGGAAGCTTAAAAAAAAAAAAGCCAATCGACATAAATCTAACTATGATTCCAGAACACATGTGACAGAACAGGAAGACATGCAGAAAAGAAAGAAAATATGAGAAACATCTAGCCCTGGCTGCCAAAACTAGAAACTTGTTAGTTTTCAAACTGAGTCCTGAGGTACTGCTGGTACATAAACATCTGCAAGCGATTCCCAGGCCCATCAGGAACTAGCTGTCAAAGTCACAGATGCAGGGCAGAAAACAGAAGAATGAAACCACCTTATGGTTGTGCAGCACTTTACACGGTTACACAGAAGAGACACATTTTCCTGCCAGGTAAATACTGGCTAAGGAGTATTGAGGCACAGGAATATTTTGGGAAATAACATATGAAGAGTAACTGAAAGGGTTTCCTGAACCTCAGAGACCACGATGCTTCCTGATAGGGAGTGGCACTGGGGTCCAAAACAAGATACTCTACTTAGTCAACAACTAACTTTCAAAGTACAGTACATGATGCGTTATCTGATTCTGTCATATTCGGTTCAGCATGCAAAGTTAAGTCAAGGTAAAATGAGGGAGAATGTCTCTTGAATATCAAGATCTTACTGCCCTAAATGATTAAACTCCTAGATCCTTAGTCTGAGACAATAAGAAATTGACTGTGAAAACAACATTGCCTTTTCCATTAAAATGGATGAGGATAAAATTAGATGTGGAAAGACTCCCTCTTCCTACCTAATTCCTTGCTATTTAGGGCATTTTATTAAACCTCTGCTATGGAATTATTAGCAGATTGTAAATCTCTTTTGGGTATGACCATATAATTTCATTTCCTTTGAGTCTCTGAATTTTATGAGTTTTCAGTGTTGATTTTAAGAATGGGGAACTTGCTCAAAATGTTATGCATCCTTATATATCCTGTATTTCTTTATAGGAGATGTATACACACACACACACACACGCATATCCTTGCTTTAGAAAAAGCTAATTTAGTTGTATACTATATATTCCAGCTTAAGAAAAAAACAATGTAATAAAATTCAAAATAATAAAATAAATGAATGGATAAACAAAATGTGGTATATACATACAATGAAATATTCAGCCTTGAAAAGAAAGGAAGTCCTGTCACATACTACAACATGAATGAACCTGAGGACATTATGTTAAGTAAATAAGTCACAAAAAGAGAAATACTCTATAATTCCACTTATATGTGATATCTAGAGTAATCAAATTCATAGAAACAGGAAGTATAATCACCAGGGGATGGAGAGAGAGAGGAAAGTGGAGTGGTTGTTTAATGGGTATAGAGTTTTAGATTTGCAAGATCTATTTCACAACAATGTGAATATACTTAACACTTCTGCACTCTACACTTAAATATGGTTAATATTGCATTAATTAATTAATGAGAGAAAGACAGAAAAGCAAAAGATCTGGTCAAATGTACTCTTCCTCTCCCTTATCTCCTTAGTGTTAAACTTCAGATGGGCTGTGTCGTAGAAAACCCCCAGACTGGTTGAGGAGAGCAGGATCCCCAGGCAGGAGCCTTTCTCCTGGTCAGACTGTCAGCCTCTCAGAGAAACCCCACAGTCATCATGGGGTCTTGTCCAACTTGGCACTTGAGCAATAGACAAGTAATTAAATGAGGTACCCGACCAGATGGGCCTAGGAGAGCACCCTGTTCCCCAGGGCCAGCATGTGACTAGGGTGGTCAAGCTCATGAAAGGTTCACCAAGAGCACGGGTGAGGTGACACTTCAGCAAAGGACCACAAAGCAACTGCTAAGCCAGGGATTACAACCTGACCCCAGAAGATCTGTCTCACTGCAACTCCTAAGGCTAGGGCCAAGTTAGCAAAGAACAGTGTTCCATCATAGTTCCTGGGGCCAGGGGCACTTCAGCAGCTCATTCAGCAAGAACCTAGAGTAAAGCACAAGGGCAGACATGCTTCTCCCATTGCCAAAAGGATAACTGGCCTCTCACCTAGATGCCACCTTGAGAAGAAGGAGAAGGAAACGAAGATGCTTAAGAAGGGGGAAAGGGGACAAATCCAGGTTTTACCATGACTGAAGCTCATACAATGTATGGAGTCCTCTTTAGGAAGAAGAATACAAAATTATAAATAGAAAATTGCTAGGGCCCCTCTCAGGCCTTGAAAGGGTCCCAGGAAAGTGAGGGGCCCCAAAGCATAAGCTTCCCATAAATTCATCTCTGAGAAGAGCCCCTGAAAAAAACTGAGTAATTACTGAAAAGAGAATGTTTTGAACCTACAGAGGTAGATGTGTCATTGGCATAGCCAGTGCATTTCGCCATCAGTGGGAATGAGGTCTCCAGAGTACAATGAAATCGATTGTAGAATATAAAGTGAAAATAGGAGTCATAGTGTGTAAATTCCTACGACCTGCTACATTTTCTGTGATCAGAGATTTAAAAGTCACTTTGCAAATTGCTCAGAAAGGAACAAGCTGCTGGAAGTCAGATTTGAGTTTTATTGCTATATGAGTTTAACCTGACGCATGCACATAACAATAAGGGAGGTAAACTACTGGAAAGTAATAAATGTGAAGATGATTAAGGTCACCAGATACCTAGCTTCCCATGGAGATTTTTCCCTTTTCCTGGATATATATATATATATATATATACTGAGTTAAAAGATAGTCTATGATGGTGAGTTCTCAGAGGGAACATGAGGTCCTTCCTTTTCCAACTACATAGCTGTGTAAGGATAAATTTTTTTTAAAATATACACTTCAAACAAAACAACATTTCATGACAGATTGAAATCTCTCAAAGCCAGACATTAAAGAGATTTGCAAAAACGTGAAACAATGCCACTCTCCTCACGAATTTTTTTGCTTTAAAAAATAATTCTATTGATAGTAATATATAAGTGTATAATAGTAAATATAGAATTATGCTGCTTAGTTAATAAACCCATCACATGTTATTTTTCAATAAATTAATAAATATGTTTACATTTCTCTAATTTCCAATACAGTAAATATGACCAAAACCAACATAAACCAAAGCTCTTAGGGAATCCTCAGCAATTGTTCAGGGTGTAGCGGTATCCTGAGACCAAAAGGCTGGAGAACCACAGATCTATGAGAACCAAAGTGAGTGTTGTATAGCAGGCTTTATTCCAAAGGAATCAGTAACGAAATATTGTTCTACTTTTACAGCATAGGGGACCCAGTAGAGACTAAAGAACATATAAATATCATAGATATCATATTAACAATGGCTTTAGGCCTCAGCTTCAAAGTCACTCTCTCAAAAGTCTTTCCTGACCACCTTGTTCAAAGGGTCCTTCCCCAGTTTCTCTCTCTCTCTCTCTCTCTCTCTCTCTCTCTCCTTACTCTATTTCTTGAGAGCACTTCGTAAAAATCTCTAATTATCTTATTTCTTTGTTTGGTTTTCTGTGTGTTTATTTTCTGTAGTCCCCACTTTTTTCTTGCTTATCATCTATCTCTTCCCCTGAACATCAGCTCCACGCAGACAGGGAGCTAGGATGTCTTGTTGAATGTTCCATCCCCATCACCCAGACAGAGTTCTCACACACAGCAACAGCTTGATTCGTATTTGTTGATTGAATGAACTGACGAAATCTATTAAATACTTGCTTTCAGAGGTATAAAAATGAGCAAAATTGAGAAGTCTTAGAAAACATTTAAAATGCGATATTTGCCCTTCCTTTCTGACATGCTAAACATTTCTTCACTATTAAAGGAGCCACTGTTCTCCCTGATGTTTTTCTTGTGGAGCACCAAGGTCTTACCTACAGCCAAGCCTATCTGGACCTCCAGCTAGAAATATTTCCATTAGTGGAAGATGACATCCGATTGCAGACCCCGAGGAAACCTGCTAGAGAACATCTAAGATTGACAGAATCTTGCTACATATTGGTCTCTGACCAGATTTGCTGTTGCTTTTTGTCTTAATTTGTTCTCATAAGAGTAGCTCAGCCTCAGATTTGGCCAGCATATCAAAAATCTAATATATATATTATAATATATAATATATATATTAGGTGTGGGATATATATATATATATATATATCTCCACACATATACACACATGTATATGGGGCTGACACTGACCGATAAATGACTATTTCCATGAAAAGGATAAATGTGTGCTACAGAAAATCTTTAAGTATTTTAACCCAGGCAAAGGACATTTATTATGCATTTACAAAGAACCCATATTATTATGTATACAATTAGCAGTCCCTTAAACAGAGGATCCAATCTTTGCCCACAAGTAGTTTATGGACAGTGCTATTTAGGTCATTAAATTACATCTGGGACTATGTCTGCATAGATCTAAACAGTGTAGCTGCTACAAAGATGTACTATAATTATAACACTAACTATATATCCTATAACTGTCCTGGGTAACAATATGACCTTGCTTAAATCACTAAACTCTGTGCCATGGCATTTCTATTTGTACAACATAGATACTAATACCTGTCCCAGGAACTTGCCCTAAAACAATGTTGTAAAGATAGATGAGATTAGTGATGGCAAAGCTCTTTGTTTGAAAGATGCTATTTAAATCTCAAGTACTATTATTAGGGCTCTCTGCAATTTCTCAGCTAATGGATTATGCAACAGATGGGGCCTAGAAGATGTTTGATATTATTGATATTTCCCTTGGATTTTTTTTCTTTTTCCCACCTCTCTTATTTATTATTTATTAAAATTGTAGCTCTGATCTACATAACAAGAAAAAACAGAAAGCTTCTGTGTTTGGGCTGAATTTGCCAAGATCACCTATCTAGACAGCTTAAAATGTACTGCTTCTATGTGTTTGTAAATGTGCTGAGGTCTTACCAGCAGGAACAACTGAAACAGTTGGATTAAGCAGTTACCAATGTGCTAGGATTTGATGCTGCCTAATAGATGGATTGTGACTTACTCTGCTGTCTTTTAAAAATGTTCCTTTTTGATGTTTGAGATTTATGAATAAAATTAGAAGGAAAACAATTTAAAATCCCTGCTTATACTGAAAAATGCTTGTCTGGTAGCCTACATGAACTCTATAGGCTAAACAGCAGAGTAGCATTAACTACTGACCAGAGATACACTGATCAGGAAGGCTCAACCATGGAGACACTAGCCACCAGGAGATAGAGATCTGGCAGGTGCAGGTGCTACAGCAGGGATAGGAAAGGTTTAAGAAAGCCTGATTAATAGCCCTTAACAGTGACAGCCTCAGGCCCAGCAGCCTCCACCACCAGCTTGCTTTCTGTTCACAATCTCCTCTGGCCAAACCAATTCCATTTTGAGTGTGATTCAATCTTCCTCCTTTTAACACAAGTTATTTCAACAGTTAACTCACTGCCATGATGCAGCTTAATACTGAAAAATACACCTAAGATTTGAGAGGAAAATGCCTAGGAAGACACTTTACCTGGCCCCAATCTGCTTTAACCCCGTCACATAGAGGATGCTGCTGCTTGTGAAGAAATACCCAGTGAGCAGGCTGCTGCTGGGCAGAATATGAGAGAAAGGAACAGGGTGTGCCTGTTTGGTGCTGCTTGGTGTTGTTCCCAAATAAATAGATGCTAATTGAGGGGGCAGTGTGGCTTCATATTTGACAACACCCTGGGTATTTGCTAGGAAGTCTCAGGAGAGCTGCTTTAAATTAAAGCTAATGTTAAACTGTGCTTAATTAGCATTGCTGTAGCGGATTTCACTTTTCCCTGTTAGGGGAAGGATGTGCTATGTTACGGTTTTCCTGTTGCAAAATACTAAATTATATGACAGAGGTGAAGAAGTGATTTGGGAACTAAATGACTTGCTGGCAAGGGAGAATCAGACAGGATGGCATTTTGCTGATTAAGATGAGTGGTGTGCTAACCAGGTGGGAGAATACAGAATGGAACAATGGAGAGAAACCCTCAGAATGACATCATTATTTTGGAAACTATTATAAATCAGCTGGGGTTGGGGAGCCTATAAAGCAACTCTCAATAAAAACATGAATCAGTCACTCCTGAACATTCTGTGATAAAAAGCATTAAGAATGCGTCAAGCTAAAGCCTTTGAATTTCATATAATTAATCCGTACCTGATGGAAGTATAAAAGAATAGTAGAGATGGAAATAGCTCCTACTTTTGCCAAATATCACCAGTTGCTCTCCCTTAATCTCATGCTCCAACACTCGCTTTTGCTTTGTTCCATTTACATATAAACTGTGCAGCTTTTATTCTCTAGATCAAGTTCCTTCCTTGAGTGCCAGAACAAGAGGAGCCACACTGGCTGCCAAACTGTTGCTAACTTCATCTGCAGTGGACTGGGAAGCACAAGATTAGTTGTTTCTGGACAGGTCACCAAGCACTAATTTCTGGCCATTGTATAAAGTACAACCAGGCCAGAGGAGTTTTCACAGATTGATACAACAACCAGTTGACCAGAGAAAGAAATTCAAGCTTGTAGTTATCCTACAAATGGTTTGCTAAATGAACTGTCCTGCTCACAGTCTCAGGAGAAAAATTCTGAGATTGACCAGTCCACAGCTACCTACCTCTGCCAAAGGGGACTATTGTCATCTCACAATAAAGAGATGATTATTCAGCTCTCTGACGCAAGTCAAAACACACTCACATCTCCTGCTTACAAGGAGCCAGCATAAAATGGGTACTGAGCTGGGAGAACAGGTGTGTTTGTGCTTGGAGAAAGCAGCTAGGGATATGAAAATGACTTAGCAGCTGGTGAAAAAGAAGATTGAAGTTGTGCCAGGCAAAGGGTGTTTTTTCCCTAATTATGCAAAAGCCTTAATTTCATTGATCATGTTGTTCTCTTCTTTCTCCATCTAAATAACATGAAATCTATGTAACGATTCTTTTGGGAAGTCCAAAACATTGCCAGGGATGCTTATAAATGGAATGAGGGTTAAGAAACACTCTTTAGTGGATAACGTGGCTATTTTCTCATGGTTCGTAAACCATGGTAAGCTTAATCAGAAAAAATAAAAGATGTAATAAAAAGAGATGTAGTCAGTCATTCAAGCTGGAAAAAAAAATGTCGGTAGAAAGAGTAATCTCTGAAAACAAGACCCAGGAAACCTAAAAGGCCCTTTTAAATTTGCACTGTTATTCAGTTATTGGCATTCATTCATTCCTTCATTTGATAAAAATTTATCAAGCATGTATTTTATGCCAGGCCCTGAGCTTCACTTTTAGAAAACAAGGATGAAAAATGCAGTTTCTGCCTTCTGCAGTGGCTCACAATCTAGGGGTGAAAAAATGTTTCACCTAACTCAGTTGAAATGTGGCTGGGGTAGCTGCTTGGATAGAACTTCGTTCTAAAACTGAAAAGATTAGTCTGTCCTTTCATTTCAGGTGCAAATTCAATTCTTAAAAGTTGAATCCTAGTTGAATTTCTCTGACAATTGGTGAGAAACTTGGTAAATGGTTTGAATTGAGGACAAGCACCTTGTTCACCCATGTATGACCATGTGACCGAGAGGTCTATGTCTCCGCCCTGGCTTGCTCTGTGATCCTATAAGTGGTCCTACATGAGCGTGTAACCCAGATATGCTCATCTTTTCCAAACCCAAATGAAGTAAAAGACAGAAAATAACAAAATCATAAAAACTCTGACATTCACACAGAAAAGAACAACTGCTTGAAAATGTGTTCGTGACATCACTGTCCTTTGCGTCGGTTCGCTCTCATTCTAGGAAGCAATGTGTGCCAAGTGACCAAGGAGTTGAGGCTACCTTCTGACTCTACAGCTTGTGGTTGTGAACCAACATTACACATCTCCCCATACTGCCAGAAACCATATCAGCCGTCCTCAGAGCTGGAAACAGCAGTCACAGAATGAGGTTCCATGTCTCTCTGTGTGACTTACAAAATGTCAATCATTGTGTGGTCTCAGATACATTGACTTGCTCACTGTTTGGTAACATTGCAATGACAATGTGTTTTAAATATATGCTGGAAGGACAATTTAAACACTTGACAGCAGTGAGAGTCAAGACAGACCATATTTTCTTTTCTGAATCTAGTATGCAAGAGAATCTGCACACACTGCCAGTGTTTTATTGTCATTTACATAGTCTTCAATTGCAAAAGCGTTGATTAAGCAGGCATTTTGCTGGTTGGTTTTACCTTGAGAGCCTAATATAGGGCAGAAAGGTTACTACCTGAAGAAAATAAAGAGGGCTTAGAGCTTAAGGGACCAACCTACAGGTTTCCTATTCATTTTGCTCACTCTCTGTATCACCTTTTTCCTTAAACTTCACTCCTACCCCCAGGCTACTGCCCTGGAACTTGCAACTTTAAAATGATCCATGCAACATTCTAAAAATGGTCAGCCATTTTTGCTAGGGGAAATGATCCAAGAAGAATATAAAAAAGGATAAGGCATAAAACACAGTGTGGCAGGATAATTTATTGAGATATTTAATTTTGCTTTCTTCTCAAATCATTTTCCCTCTTCAGCCCCTTTCCAGAAAATGAGTCAAACCTTTTGCTCCAGGATATGTTTTCTTCCTGACTTTATTTTCCAAAAATTATCAGCTCCTTCAAGGTGTTTGTTATAAGGATGATGAGAAAGAAGTTGGCCTGGCAGAGAGAGAAGGCTTCCTCTCATCTAGAGAGAGAGTGTGGAGACTGGGACCTACACCTCCCTCCCTGAGACAGCATAGATGTCCATGGCCAAGGTCACCACAAAAGCAGTATGATGGGTTGCTTCAAGGGGACCACACTGGCTTAGACAAAGAAGATTTCAAAAGTAACCATAATGGACCATACTGGCTCTGCTCCAATTTTCTGGGCAAAATTTCAACCTCTAGAAGGAAGAAAAGGGAAAACAATAAGGACAAAGACTGGATTTCCTACCAGCTCAGTAACTTATAGAAAATAAAGTAATATGTCATTTCTTATTCACACAAGTTTGTGATTGCAAATTCAACAGTTTCAAATACAAACAAAGTAGCTTGACCACATTTGTTAGCAATTATTCTCCTTGAAAAAGGTATATTTTTCTCCCAGGGAATGTGTGACTGTTCTTATTTCTTCTTTGGCTGCACTTTGTAGGGCAGTGCTGACTTCTCCAAGTGCCATAAACTTACAGTCAGAACACCTAGAATCTATTATTCGGGTCGTGATTCTATTTCACAATCTCTAATTGAACACCATTTCATGGCTGCCAAAAACTGTGGAGGCTGTGAGATTTTACCCCATTGATTAGTTAACAAGTTAGCCTGTCACAGTTTCATGGATGCTGGCTGGTAACGTGAGACTCTTGCATCAAAGACATAGGATTTTATTACTAATGGCACAGAAAGTAGTGTGAGTAGCATATTTTTTTTCAATTCCTCCTGTCCCCAAGTCCCATAGAAGCAACACTGATGGGCCCAGACTGATTCCTACACATGCAGTGGGCTGTCTTTTAAGAAAGGGACCCTGAACTAAGGGAACCTGAGTCTTTTATACTGGATTGCAAGCATGTACAGCCTTTGCTCCAGAGGGAGACACCATCTCTGTCTTGAAAGCCAGTTTGCTGTATTAACTTAATTGAAAAGGCATTCCAGGGCAAAGGATAGTTCATATCTCTGCTCCTAAGACATGCAGAAATAAGAGTGATCCATGGAAAATTGTCTCCCAGCAGTGCTAAGCCTGCTGTAACATTTATAAAGGCTAAAGAAACATGACCTCAATCTTTCAAGAATTCAGTAAAAGAGATCAATTAGCTGATGTGGGACTACAAGCAAAGAACTCCACTTTTCAGTGCTTCTCTTTCTGTGATTATAAAACAGGAATGATATCTGCCCACTCACTGCTTATTTTGAGAAATAAAGGAAAAAGAACAGTCTGACAAATGCTATGAGTTTCATGATGGACACTCCAAAATAGGAGAACACCACATAAAAACATACTGGGTTCTAATCACACTTTTATTCTCTGATGCCTTTGGGGGAAGTGTGATAAACATACAGTTATTTTGTTCTGATAAGGTGGAAATACTGATTCTTTTTGTAAATGCTGAACATGAGTTTAAGCCATTAGTTTCATCAAACTACAAGGCTGACTAGATATGTTTAAACACTTGTTCATATTGAAACCACTGTTTAGATTTCTTAAGAAATTAAATAGGCTTGCTGTCTCTTCATCACATCACTCTGTAGCTGGAAAAGAGTACTGATCGGTGATCTTTGGGTCCTCCTTATAACATCTTTTGCAGACCCCTCATCATCTCAAACCCTTCTGTCTTCCAGCTCAGGGGTAGGGGCTCTCCTCTTCATTCTCCTGCTCTTAACTTCCTCTGCTGCCTGGTGAGTTTTGGCATAAAGTCAAACTAGACTGCTTTTATAGACACAAAAATCATTAGATTATACAAGTTACTTTTAGAAGTTTACTAAATTCAAGCAAAGATCCTCCAGCATTCTATAGTTAATTCCACTAGTAATTGTGCTCAATTGTGCACAATTGTGCTCGATTGTGCTCCTAAATGTCCCTAAAGACAATATCTATCTGCCTGTGCATGTTAACCCCTAAATGAGAATGCCTAGGTCCACACCCCAGATCTAGCTCACTAGAACATCTGAGGATTGAGTCCAGAAATATGCATTTTAATAAGCACCACGAATGATTCTGAAAGGCACTAAAGGTTTGAGAATCCATCCTTTGAAATAATTATCAATAGAATTTCAATGATTATGTCTATCTTATAAATAAGAGAATTAAAGACACAAGCTTAGGCCATTCATTGAAAGGTAAAAAAGCAAGAGACAAAAATATTTTTTTCAACTAACTAGGATGACTTCTAAAGACCAAGTGTATCTTAATGATATACATAAATAGCCTGATTTCCTTTATGAAAAGGCAAAAAGTCTAAAAGAATTAAATATCCAATAATACAAAAACAGTTAAAGTACGGCATATCAACTCAATGGAATATATTGCAATCTTATAATCATTATGAAACCTATTAATATAAAAATAGGCATGAGAAAAATAAACAAAAATGTATTAGTTCCCAGGAGATCATACTGTTAAAAAGAGCCTGGCACCTCTTCCCCCTCCTTTCCCCTGTCTCCATATGAGGTTTGCTCCCCTTCACCTTCCTCCCTGAAGCCCTCACCAGAAATGGATGTTGACACCATGCTTCTTGTATACCCTGCAGGACTGTAAGCTAAATAAATCTCTTTTCTTTATAAATGACCCAGCCTCAGGTATTCCTTTATAGCAACGTAAATGAACTAAGAGAATAGGTGAAGGTGACTAACTCTGTTTACCTTTATTCCTAATGGGGCCTAGATTTCACTTTAAAAAGTTATGATCTTTTCATTTCCCATCATCTTTCCACTAATATTCAGCCACTTTTCATCAAGACTTCTAAACTCACTTCTCAGACTAGAAATAACATGTTCTCTCTCTTTGCCTCTCTCCCCTAATGCCCTCAGGAACCTGAATTTTCCCTCTCTACAAACCCATTGCTCATCTAGCCAAATTTAGAATTCATAATACATTTTGCTGTGCAGTACAAAAGCCACTGATTGACCTACCAACATGGGACATATTTTGTTTTTATTATAGTTGTTCTTCTTGTGTTTCAAGTTAGAAAAAGAGAAGTTTTTTCCTTCTACTTAAAAGTTGTAAGCAGAAGACAGAGAATCTCAAGATGAAATATTCTTCTTAAACCACCCCTTTATTTTATAAGCAGCACTGTCTGTACCTTTGTCAGGGACACCATGAAATGTTCAGGAGGTACCCTACACTACAGCTCAGTTGAGAGGTTAAGAGGTAGCCAACATCCAGCTGGAACTCTGCTCACGATCTGTTCTTTTGTTGATGTAATGCCTGGAAGGGAGTGTACATTCCCTTGTTGAGAGAAGAAATCTGTGCTGATTGTCTATTTTGAAAGCTCCTTGATTGCATGATTTTCATGGGGTGAAAATGCCTGCTCAGGCAATGCTTCAATGTAACAGATGACCTGTGAATACAGAATTGTTCCTTTTTCTAGAGCTTTGTGCTAGGAAACAAAGGAGTTGGGTCAGATTCTGCCAAGACCACTAAGAGTGCTCAATTTCTTCAGTGCACAGAGACTCCTGAACAGCATATGGTTTGTATTTCCCTGATTTAAAGGAACAATCTTCAACTCTAGCATCTGTCCTATCCAAGCACAGCTCCAGCGGAGATAGTGATGCTGGTGTCTCTGGAAATGCCAAAGCTCCTTCAGGACATGGAGTAAAAGATATAAGCTGGCACCATGTAGCTACAACAAGTCCTCTCTATTTATGAGCTTTAACTTCAGAGTTAATGTATACAGGCATATAACACAATACCTAGGACAGTTGTGTATCTAATAAATCATAAATATTATCACCATTCTTGTTTCTCTCATGCAAACTCTCAGTGAAGAGGAAATCTGTCAAACATTAAGTTGGAGGTGGGAAGAACCCAAAGCGGTGCACTAAATTTCACATTAATTACAAAACTGTATTTTCCGCTTAGCTAACTGTTACCAAGATTAATGAATGTTCTCACCATGCTTAGTATTGAAACCATAACTTGTGACAGTCATGTGCTCACACAGCTGTCCCAAACCACCACAAGACTGTCTATTGCTGAACCCATATTACAACTGTTCCCAATTCTTTAATCATTGATAATTTTTATACAATTGCTCATTTTTGGCACTCTCTCTATCTAATTCAGACCCAGCAAAACTACAGCTTACATTTTAGTTATTCAATATTTAGTGTCCATTTGTGCAGTTACCATCAAAAATATTTTCCTCTGAGCTTAGCCTTAGTGACTCAAGCAGTCTCGAATACATCAAATTACATGGAAGAGGCAGTCCCACACCGAACCTTTGAGAATAGTCTGTTTTATTCAATCCCATCAATAATTCAGAAATACCTGGTGTCTCAGGAATCCATGATGTTAACTATTAAAGCCTGAATTAATCTCTGAATTTAAGTGTAGTAGCTGTAGGGGTGGAAAGATTTCCTCACCCATTGCAAGGTTTATGGCTGACACTTCTATAACAAAAAACAAATTAACAAGAGAAAATCATGCAAATTTATTTAATAAAAATTTTATATGACACCAGAGCCTTCAGAAATGAAGATCCAAAGACCCAGGGAAAACCATGTGATTTTATGGACAGTCATGCAGAAGTAAGATTGGAGGACGAAAAGGTATGATCTAATGGTAATAAACTGGGGGGAACTTGGCAAGTCCTGTTCAGATTCTTCTTGGCCTCTGTGTGACATTCCTTCCCTTTGGGTAAGGACAGGGCACCAGTCACATGAGGGTCTTATGAATCCTTTCTTATGACCTACTTATGAGGGTCTTATGACCACATGAGGGATGTGGGTCAGAGAATTCTTTTACAGCCAGCTCTTAGGGGAGAAAGACAGGTGTAGGTCAGAGAATGATCTATTGTTTGGGCTGTTTTCTCAATTTCGGAGGTACTATATTTTGAGGTATCGTGCTCTGAGCTCCAACAGAGCCTATAATTCTAATCCAATTCCACCTGGATATAGCTCATATTAAGGTTCAAACACCATGCAGCTCAGGGAATTCTCTTGGACACATCCAGACCTACGCCAGCATGACTCTCCACCTACACTTCCAAAGACTGCCAGGCTAGGACCAGCAGCTGGGAGGAGTCTGGGAGTGCAGCAGGCATTTGGCTCTTCGGCTCTACGGGGGGAGAGAAGTAGCATATCACAGGATGGGAATAGTAGGAAAAGTAGCAGAAAGAGGATGGGAGATGAGAAGAAGCGAGGGGAAACAGAGATCATGGCCAACTGCGATGTAAGACACAGCTGTACACATCTAGCTAATGTGTGTTTCCTATGCAACTCGTTTGCTCATTCTGAAAGAAACAATTGGCAGCCACCCACTATGTGTAAGACTCATCTTAATGGATGTAAAGAAACATGCCCTAGCAGCCCCCTCTGTCCGCTGGAGAACACAGCATGTGTGCCATGGAAAGAGCCTGGGCCCCGAAGACAGGCACACCTAAGTTCAAACAAACCCTGGACCTGCTACTTACTGTCTATGTCCAAGTAACTTAGTCTCTGAGCCTGCTTTTATCCTCCGAAAAATATCCAATTCACAGGACAGTTGTGAAAATGAAAGACTAGCCTCACCCAGAGTGAGTACCCAATAAAAGTTAACTTCTTGCTCCTTTCCTTCATAGGAATTTGCAAACTAGGTGTTAAAGTAATAAGATTCTCCACGTTTCCAAGATTAGTCTTTTGTGGAGCTGCTCCACTTCAAGGCAGTCTAATTAACACCCATTCTTCACCTTCGCCCACTCGTTCATTGGTTTCAACAACGGTTAATCACTAGCAGGAGGTCGCAGAACAGATCCAGGCCCCCCCCCAGTCTTAATCCCAATTTATACTTCTGAATATGTTTGTTTGTGATAGGAAATTTAGATAAAATGAAAATCATACTTGTAGTTTTTTAAAAATACATAAACCTTGAAATTCATGCTCCCCCTCATCCTTCTAAATTCTAACACAATAAAAAATTTCTAATTAAATGCTTACTCTGGTTTTCATATTAATTTATGTAGCATATATTTACCCTATAGGAGAGCTGCTTTTTGTGTTGTTGACTGTAACTACTTATTTTTTCTCCTTTGGGTCTTTAAAGCAATAAAATGTCAGAGTTTGCAATGCTGACTGTATGTAACAATCAACTGAGGATTTTTTTTTTAAATACTTATGCTTGGAACAGACCTCAGACCAATTAAATCAGAATCTCTGGGGGTGGCACCCAGGCCCTGGTGGGTTTCTAAAGCTCCCCAGGTGATTTTAATGAGCAGCCTGAGGGCTGTAGGATCAGAAAGACCTGACAACTTTTTTTCCCCTATTATTTATTACACTTTAGAGTCCTGCTCCTCACAGATTAATCTCTGAGTGCCAACTCCAGCCAAGACAGTGGGTGAGATTACAGAAGAGCCACATCGTCTCTTCCCAGGAAGGAGTCTTGCGAGTTTGCTATGACTTTTTTTTTTCTCTTTTTCTTTTTTTTTCTTT
>VBSM01001562.1:9519568-9552729 GCA_008086735.1 Cheirogaleus medius
GTTGTTTCCACAACTTTGCAATTGTGAACTGTGCTGCTATAAACATTCGTGTGCGGGTGTCTTTTTCATAGAGTGATTTTTGTTCTTTTGGGAAGATGCCCAGTAATGGGATTGCTGGATCAAATGGTAGATCCACTTGTATCGCTTTAAGGTATCTCCATATTGCTTTCCACAGAGGCTGAACTAGTTTGCAGTCCCACAAAAATTTCAATTTAGAATCAATCAGTATCTTTTTAAAAATTTTACCATCTTTCTGGAAAAAGGAATGAAATTCTGTATCTTCAAATATTCTATCACATAAAGTCTAAAGTTTTGTAGCCTCTTACTCCATCTTATGTCAGAAATGTAAACAATTTTTCTCCCTCGGGAAAGATAAGTAAATTTTCCTTTATTAACATAAGCATATGTTCATACAGGAGTACAACATTCAAGAGTTTAACCATGTTTATATAACTAAAAAGTAAGAGAGAATACTCTGAAAGCTCATGAAAATGGTTTGATGCTATTTGTCGAAAGTTTCAAGAGAACGTTGATTAAGATACAGAGAGTCTTCTCGTCACCCTCTTGGGAGAATTTACTGCCTTCAGTCACCTTAAGGTTTAATGGCCAGTAATAGCATAATAGTTCTTCTTCATGAGGTAGTTACATTTTAATTGGGGTCAAAGTCTTATATTACAAATAAAGATTCAGACATCAGTCAGGGAAGATTTGGGGAGTCTCAGGACTTTGGTGGGGGCTATACTTGAAAAGACATTTTATGGTTAACACCTGCTTCTCTGACCTTCAAGTAATATAGGTAACATACTTACACAAAAGCTACTGTTGAAAGTTGATGTAACAGAGTATAATGAAAATTAATTCCCTGCATTCAAAGGTATTCCAGCTAAAAATGTATCACATCTCAGCTCCAAAGCCACCTTTTATTTTCTGCTCTGCAAAAACGGAGTTGGAATGTTGAAATATTTCTTCTTTGCACTGAGAACAATGTTAAGCTTTGTCAGTATAGGGAGCTGGAGAGGCACTATAAGAGGAACGGGGCTTCTTTTCCTGGTTCTAGTGTTTTCAATTCACTTGTTGCTGTATCATGGCTGCCAGCTGCACCTGTGGGGTTCTTCTAGTGACATTCACCCTATCAAGTTGCAGTGGCAAGCATATGGATGGCTTCTCATCAAATTTCAGTGGCATTCTTATTGACAGCTTTGCAATGAACCTCACAGGTGTTCCAAAGGTCAGTTTCCTAGCCTTGGCCCACCTGTACGCTCTTTGGAGGAATGTTTACTGCTTGCCCAGCATCTGTGGGCATGTTTTGATCTGGGCAACTAAGTAAACGTCTCTGCAATCTAGTGCTTCACAACCACACCTTTTCCAACATGGTCTGGATTCCAGCCTTGGGAAGGAGGGCTCTTTTCCACATTTGCTCCTTCTTTAGATAGTCTCCTTGAGCCCCAGGGTATCTTTTTGAGTTATCTTTACCCCTTTATAGATCATCATCTAGTATAGCTAATAATTCTTTATGTTAAACTTTCCTACTCAACCTGGGTAATCACAAAATAGACCACAAGCCGGGCCATGTTGGACGTACATCTGCAGTTACGATACTTTGCACATGGTATTCAGAGTCCCACACTCCAAATGGTAAGGAATAAGAATTATGATACCTGTCTCGCAGGGTTGTTGTAAAGATCAATACTTAGCACAGTGTTTTCCAAGTAGCAACCTCTCTAGAAAGGCTATTTTTTGTGGTTACTGTTGTATTCATGACTCCTTTGTTACTACAGTGAGTATTATAGCAAGAAAATTTCAGTTGCTAGTAACAGAAAACCCAACTCTAACTAGCTTCAACAATACAAAAGAACCTTGGGGATTACATAATGGGAAATTCAAGAGGTAGAGGGAGCTTCAGAGTTGGCTGATCCAGTGGTTCAGCAATGTCATTAAAGAACCATTTTTTTTTTCATCTCTCTTTTTGGCCATCCCACAGTGGTGGCTTATGCTGAGGCTGAAGCCCTTTGTACTTTAGGCTGGCTGCCAGCCGTAATGAGGGATGTGCCTCACCATTTACTGTCAGTGGGAAAGTGAGCTCTGTATTCCAACCAAGGGTCCTGGGATTCGCCCAGATTAAACTGGCTTGCATCATGTGCTCCCCCTGAGCCAAGAGCAAAGGCCAGGGACATGTAATGTACTGACTGATTTAAGCCAGTTCTAGCCTACCCCTGGGCAGTGTGTGGAGTTAGCTTCCCAAAAGGACACAGACCTTAAAGGAAAAGAGAAAAGCCACTATGGATGTTGCACAGACAAATAAAAACAATCTTGCTTAAATAATTTCCCTCTATCTAGTTTTCCTATGATATGGATATGAATTCACATTATGAATTTACAGAGACAAGTGAAGAAAAATATAACAAGGAATAAACAACTAAAAAACCCTCTTATATAGTCCTACCATGTGCTCAGGGCTTAAATGCTTTACTACACTAATTCAATCCTCAAAACTATCATAAGATTAAACAAGAAGTTTTATTCAAGAGTGGAGTCAGTATTTGGAAGCTAGGCATTATGGCCCCAGCACCTGTGTGCCTAGCCCTTCTGCTAGACTGCCTCTCACCAAAGAGGGGGTTTTTAATTCTGCTTTCCTCAGAAAGTGCCACTGAGCTTGCTTCTATGGCTCCCTTTTCCCAGACGTGATCAGCACATAGCAATTGATGAATGAAAGATTAATGAATAAATGAATGGCATGTGAAAGAGCTGTTTCTAGAAGGTTTTTTTCCATTCAAACAATATTTTAAATCCGAAACCCAATGGCAAGAGGAGAGACAAAGCACACAAGTCTTTTACCAATAGAATAATTAGAAAAAATTCACCAATCCCATCCCATTCAGCTTCCAAACCGTAACAGCATCTTCAAACTATAATACCAGGGATGATCAAGCACTTTGGCACTAGGACCTCTAATGCCAGTGGAAATCTGTCAACACCATCAGTCAGCTGTTTGGAAAATCAATTAATCTCTTTGTGTCTCAGTTTCCTCCTCTTTGAAGTGAAATGATTCAACTAGATTATCTAAAAAATATCATGCCCCCACACACAATTATTCCTACACTTTTAGCACTACCTCAATCTTTCCTCCTCAAACAATAGCTTGTGATTTTACTTAGAACCCATGTTTATTAGATCTTTATCATGGCTCTGGCCTCCGCCAAATATGATCAAATTAAAAGGGACCTTAACTGTTGAACCAAAGAATAAATAACACATAAGGAACCTTGAAATCTCTTTGCAAGCTTCAGCTAGTTAATCCTCTCAACATCCCCCTGGAGTCAAACTAAACAGTTTTCAAAGGTCAGACCTCATTGAGAGTCTGACTTATTTTATTAAAGTCATAGAAAAACCCAGAGTTTATGGATTATCCTCTCTGTCTCTCCCTCTTTTCTCTTCTCCTCTCTAATTTCTGTCTCACTGTCATTGTGTCTTAGAGGTTACAGATGGGCTAATATTTTTTATCTTGTCATTTATAGAGAATTACCAGTATGAACTATTAATCCTGCCAATATTAGAAATTGTATCAGTACTAAATTACTGTACTGTTTGTGCTCACATAAAAAATTATTGATGACCTTAGGCATCTCACAGCAATTTCAATATCATGAATTTATAAATCCAAAAGAAATATATTTCAGGTGATGCAAATTTTTTTCTACCGTTTATAAATTCTGAACCTCTGTGAGGGAAGTTTAGTAATTTCGATTTTATCCTAATACCGAAACCACTTTTCTGGGCTTCTCAGTTTAGAAAGAAAATGCCTGTGAGACTCATTATTTTGGTTGGTGGCTCTCATTAACCTTAGACAGGAGAAATCCCAGTACATAGATCAAAATAAAAGGAGTATTTGGCAATAAACTAAATGTATTGCTACCTTGGCCTCTAAAAGAGAAAGCAGAATGTATAATACCTGAAACAGACTTTTCTATGGTGAGATGCCTTATTCTCTGATTAAATTCTGTCAGCTTACAGACATTTTTTATGGTATCATAGATAGTTCACCTTGTACCCTGTAGAAAGTAACATGGATTTTTTTTTATGAGACTTACTAAACTATACATAACAGATTAGAAAGGAAAAAATTGAAGGACAGAGAAATCTGCAGAAATAAATGTGCACTATCATCTTCCTTAACTAATGGTATTGAATCTGCTCCACGGCTGCCCTGTTTTCCTCAATTGGCCTTTGAAAAGAGGAAATATGTTGAATTTGCTCCTCCACTTCTCAATGAGCATCACCCTCTTTTTCCTTCCCATCCTCTTGCTGTATCCAGTTATGTTACTCTTACATGCCCATCCCATACCCACACTGGAAGATGTTGAGCAGGGATTGAAGGTGGTGTATTCCCACTTTATTACCTTCTTGTCAGACTGGAAGTTCCCAAAACTGAGCATAAGAAGGAATAAAAAGTGGTACAAGCCAGGTGTGGTGGCTCACTCCTGTAGTCTTAACTACTCAGGAGGTTAAGGCAGGAAGATTTCTTGAGCCCAGGAGTTTGACTCTCTAGTCTGTGCGACATAGCAAGATCCCATCTCTACAAAAAAAAGTGGTTGAGATAGCATCTGAATTTCTTTTCTCTTCCCCTAAAATTTCATGCTATCAATGAAAGAGAGAATCTGCATTATATAAAATGCATATAGTGGACATTCCAATTGCACTATAATAAATTTGTTAAAAGTATGAGCTTTGGAGACAGGCACCTAGGTTTTCACTTACTAGCTATGTGTACTTGGCCAAGTTAGTTAACTTTTTTAGATCTATAAAAAAGCACCTCCTTTACAGGGTGCCTACCAAGATTATATAAAGTGATACATATAAAGTAGTTAGAATAGTTCCAGGACCATAGTAAATGCTATGTAGGCATTAGTCATTATTACCTCATCTGATATTTTAATCCCCTTTCAACATTCCCAAGGAATGGTCATTCATCATATGTTTGATTTTTCCAAGGAAGAGGGAATTCATTACCTTCCAAAGTGACCTATCTCATCACCATTAGAATGTTGATCTTTCTGTAATTAACCAAAATTTGTTTTCCTTATAGCTCCTGCTCACTGGTCTGAGGCCTACCTTGTAGCTATATAGGAGAATTTAATTGATATTTGAATACAGTTATTTGCTTCCCACTTTCTCCAAGCCAAACCTCCTCCATTCCTCCAATCATACACATATAAAATGGATAAGTATTTAATAACTAGCTTGTCTATGATCTTAAAGAGTGGTACCTAGAAAGATGAACCAGAAAGCAGGACTAGTCTAGAAGTCTAGAAGGAATCCTAGGGTCCTATTAATTTGGGGATGTTTTTAGCATCCCCATATTATCACCTCAAGTAAAACTCAAATTAATTTTATATGAATTCTCCTAAATTGCACCTCACTATCCCTTTCTGGACTTAGCAGTTTTTTCTGTTTTTGTTTGTTTGTGGGATAGTGATAGAGAAAGGAAGTAGTTCGTGGGACAGTGGTAGAGAAAGGAGTATTAACTGGACAACTTTATAATTATTCCTGTTAAATTTCATTTTGGCATCAACCTATTGAGTTTGTCAAGACATTTTTGGATTTTGATTCTATTAACCTTTGTTTTATCATACCTCACTAGGCATCTTCTTTCTTCTGATGGCCAAAAATACATAGCTACCACATAATAAGGAAGACATGGTTCTGGGGAATCCAGGGTCCTACCTTTATTCCTGTTCTCAAAAATAATAGGCCTAAGGTACTTCTTAACTGCTGAGTCTATCTGTAAACCTCACAGATTTATTTTTTAAGAATAGATGCCAAGAACACTAAAATGGTGTCTATCTAACTATCATCAAGACTATAAATAATCCTCTACAATGTTAAAAATCAAATTAAGATTTTTAGAAAAATTTTACTTATAAAGCTATGGAAGCAAGCAAAAACTCACAAGTTTAGTCTTAAAAAAATCAGAGTAAATTTACTGAGAATATGGAAAAGGGTGTAAAATAATTTTTTAACCCTTGATCCTTCTTCTTATTTAGTGCCTGGTGGTCTAGGCACTTCTTCGTGAGTAGCCTCAGTTCTGAGAACTGCCTCTCTGCCCACACAGCACCTTGTACATATCACTGCTCTTCTACCTCCTTCTTTCACCTTTCACCTTCTTCTCCTCTTCCACCTCTGCCACCCCTGAAACAACAGGACCAGCCCCTCCTCTTCCTCCTCCTCCGCCTACTCAATGTGAAAGCAATGAAGATGAAGACTTTTATGATAATACACTTCCACTTAATGAATAGTAAATATATTTTCTCTTCCTTTTGTTTTCTTAATAACATTTTTTTCTCTACCTTTGTTGTAAGAGTACAGTATATAATACATATAGCATACAAAATACGTGTTAATCGACTATTTATATTATCAGTAAGGCCAACAGGAGGCTATTAGTAGTTAATTTTGGGGGGAGTCAATAGTTGTATGTGGATTTTTGACTATATGGGGGGTTGGTGCCCCTAACCCCTGAGTTGCTCAAGGGTCAACTGTAATTGAGCAAGCAGGCTAACTACATGCTGCTACAGATATAAGGCCAATCATTAACTTAGGTCACAGCTCAAAGATAAGAATTATAAAGAGTAAAGACATTTTCCCTACCCTTCTCTCTCCCACACACACACTTCCACCAAATAGCCTTCATCCATTCACTGTGGCTAGAAATTCTATTAAAAGGGGACACCTTTAATTCTACAACTAAGACATAAAATGCAAGTTTCCCCACTGGAGAAGCAATACTTTGGCATAAATTTATGTTACATTGCATATGAGTAATACAGCTACTGTCCCCAGTGAACAGTTAATAGAGGTTGGGGTGGTAGCTGAAAAAAAGTATCCATCGTCCCTGCAAGTCTCAACCCTTCACTTATAATGAGATCTTACATCTTACAGTCAGCCCAGCTATGGCCATGGGCTAACAAAATCCTGAAGCATCAGCCTACCAGTAAGTGGAGCCTAGAAAATGCTACTGCTTCCACAAATACCGTGCCTAGAGCGTGGATTCATCCTGCAGCTGCCCATGGGATCATCTGAATCAAGTTCCTCAATCAAACACCCACCCCATGGAGGCTGGCTGTCTAACTGGCTTCTTGGTCAGAGTCATAGGCACCTGGGTCTCCCCAGGAGGGTGCCTATCCCTAAGTCCTAGTTACCAAGTTAAAGACCTGGCTTTCTTGCCCTCCACTTTCCCCAAGAAGACTCAGCTTTATAGGATTCTTCTTAGGGAGACCTGCCCTGAAAACCTGCTGCCCCATGGTGGTGAGGTCCTCATTCTTTGATTAGCAACCCCCCTTGGCCAGTCATCTGGGCCTAAATGGGAACCTGACTTTTGCCTCCCACCCTCTTAACTTAGGCTTGGAACTAGTCATCCTCCTCCTGCACTGGTCATTGTACTTTAACCCTTGCCAATCCTAGCTTGGTGCCAGTTTGCTTCTTCCTCCCCTGCAGGAATTTCTGTGTTTCTATCTGCCCTGATCACACGGTTTATGACTCTAAAAGGAAAAAAAAAAAAAAGATGGTGAGGGGTGGGGTTAGGAAAAGGAACCACTGGAGACAACAAAGATAAAAACTTCCATCTGCCTCATATATTTTGCCTAGAGCCAGAACTGATTGGTGGCAAAGGTTTTAAATTTCATACACTCAAATAGAATTTTTTCGAAAAGCATTTCTAATTACAGCTTATCTGTCTTGGCCTCAGGACCCTCTCTCAAGCAATGTCCCACCAGGTTGAGGCAAACATACTCAGAACTAGGCAGTTCTGTTGGAGCTTGGGTGCCAGCCAAGCTCAAATGCCAAAGTAAATAGAAGAGGGAGGGAACACAGGATGGAGAGACCAAAGAAAGGGGCATTTCCCAGTTTAGACAGAAGTGTTTTTAAAACTCTGCTTGTTCAAAAATGTAAATTCTTAAGAAATAAGTTTTCCTCTCACCAGTGTCTATCTCACTTTTTTGTTGGTTTGTTTTGCTATATTTACAGCACTTGATAGGTTTTATCTTTCCATTGCACACAAGAACACTTAATGTTTGATATTTTATCAGTAAGATAGTTTTAAAACACATAGCCTAGAAAAAAATATAACAGTTCAGTATATGTTAGATGAGTAAATAGAATGTTTTTAATCATAAGTCTACTCAGCATTTTAGATACTTTCAAAATTATTTCTTTTATAGAATAATTTCACGAGTAGCAATATCTCAGATTTATTTAACATAGAATTTAAGAGAGGGCAATGTTTTAAGGTGCCAAAGAAACTAGACTAGGAATCAGAAGTTCTAAATTGTAGTCCTTTTACTAAGTAGGGAACTTTGAGTAAGGCCTCAGACTTCTCATCTTTAAAATGCAAGAGCTGAACAGGGAGACTGCTTAATTGCTACAATCTTCTTCCAGTTTAATAACTTGATATGCCAAGAGTGTAGTACAGTAAAAAAAAAAAAAAAAAGAAAAGAAAAGAAAAGAAAGAAATATACTTGAATTCAAAAGACTCAGATTTTAATCTGAGGACTGTTTCTAACTTTATTTGTGACATTGAGCATTTACCCTCTCCTGTTTTCTCATCTGTAATAAAAAGGAAATGGAACAGATGGTGTTTAAGGACATTTCCAGCTCTAAAATTTTACAACAAAGAAAAATGTCTGTGGTGCATATGCTATCTTCCATTTGCATGTAAAACTTGATGTTTTGCTCCACGTAGCCTGAGAGAAATACATGCATTTGTAAAGGATTTCACCAGTGTGCAGGATCATACATTCATCCGGTGAACAGTACCTTAGTTCTCAAAGCAGAAAAGCTGTCTTAAGAATTTTCTTTGCTTCACCCCTCTTCTGAGTACCTGAGGTCAGGCTCTGGAATCTAGCATAAACCTTGTTATTATTAAGCTTCATTCATCCAAGTGACCTCTGCAGGCCATGAAGCAATGACAACTATACTCAAATTTGTTCTTTGGCTGCTGTTTATAAATATGCCTCTCAGGTCAAAAAGTGACTTCTTAAAGGCTAAAAAGCCACTTCTCAAGGAAATTGACTTTTAAATATTCTTACATGAAAATAGGCTTAATCCAAAAATATTTTTGTGTTTACAATTCTTGTTTTTTTGTCTAAATGCCTTAACTATTCAAGTATTGCTTCAAAAGGAAGTCAGAGCTACAGTCACGGGTGGTTTACAGAATATTTTCTGGTAGTCTTTGCTTCATTTCATTATCTTGCCACGATTGGCTGTTGATAGCTACAAATAAGGAAGTCTTCAAGTCAGGGGATTTCTCAGTGGAAGTTCCCAGTTCAACATGAAGGAGAGCTCAGGACAGTTTGGGCGGCATTGCTAGAGACTGTGGAAAAAGCTTCCAGACTGGGTAACTGCGTGCACCTTTAAAGAGGAATAGTCTGTGAAGGAAGACTTGTAACCTGGAGAAGAGGTAATCCGATTTAAATTAGAGTTTCATGAAACTTATGCACTAATTTGAGGGAAATGGTCATCCTTACAGTATAGAACCTTCCTGTCTGTGAACATTCTATCTCTTTCATGCATCAGAGACTCAGTAAACATAAAGGTTCTTTGTTTATTGTAAAATATATTTCAATATATTTTGTTTTGTCTTGTTCTTGTGGGTATAGTAGGGGTGCTATCTTGACAGGGGTATTTTTTCCATTATATTTTCTAACTGAATACTGCTGGCATCTTGATTTCATAATTTTATCTTTCATCCAGCCATTTTATCGATGCCTCATGTGTTCTAAACTATTTTAGGGAATTAACATGTGATGCCTAGATAGAAAAAATCTAATTATACCTCCTCCCTTTTTTCTTCTCATGACATTGGCCAGAATTTCTGGAACAGCATTTAATAACAGAGGAGAGTGCAATCAACCTTGTCTTATTTCTGATCTCAGTGGGAATTTCCCTAGTGGTTAACATTAAGAATGACGTTGGCTGTTGGTTTGAGATAAATGCATTTATTACAAAAACCAAATAACTACCAAATATCCTAGTTTTAATAAGGGTATATCTGAGAAAAAAAATCAAGACTTTATGTTAAACTATATTCAGTGACTTTTTGATATCATTAAGAGATACATATATGGTTTTTCTGCTTCAAACCATATAATGATCTGCTGTTAAACAATACAGTAATTGCATTTTTTAAATTCCATGTTATCAAAAATCATGTAATTAAAATTACTTTTTTGGTAATAAAAGTAAGTTTATGGCTATAAACAAGATTTTGTTATTGCTCTAATTAAAATAATAAATTGGTTGATCAAAACAAACCAACCAAACTATACGTTTTCAATTTTTTTCTTGAATCTGTATGCATAGATGCCTATTCTCTATTATTTTGGCTTCACAATTCAGTTCACAACTCAAACAGAAAAGAACAAAAACAATGTGGCATAAGCCAAGGGACTCTCTCCAGGCAGAGCAACCAGATACTCAAACAAAGCAGCTGTTCCTATGCTTTGTGCAAAAAGCTTTCTTCCTATTTTGACAGTGCTAGCTACAGAGTACAATTCGGTTACGACCAACAGTGATATGCAAAATATATATCTAAATCGATTAGTCTTTTTTCTTTTTTAAGTTTTTTTTTTTATTTGCCTTCCTGGACTTTTCTACCTGACCAAATTGGTTAATCTTATATGCAGTTTATATTAAGAAAATGTATGCTCAAAAAGAAATATTTGTAATTTACTAAGAATTTCTGAATTCATATTCAGAATTGTATCAGATTGTATTTTTATTTCCTGGAACCTATCCTTGATACATTTTAGCATTAAAGTAAAATGATTAAAAATACCAAAATGTTCAATATTCTAAAAACGTTTAATGGGAGTTATCTCTTCTTTGAAATGTTTAAAGAACAAATCCATAACACTATTTGGCCTTGGCACCCTCTTTTGGAAGTAATTCCTTAAAAGCTTTTACGATGTCTTCTATTGTTATTGATCTATTTGGGTTTTATGCTACTTTTTCATGTAGTTTATTTGTTTTTGCTTAAAAATAATTCTTTTCATCAATTTTTTCAAATGTATTGGCATACATGGTATTCTCTTGTACTTTTTAAAATTATCTCCATAACTAGGTGGATAATTCCTTTTCGTTACACATTTTTTCCATTTATGTTTTCACCCTCTTTTTTTCCTGATTCACATGTCTCAAAACTAATCTCTTGGATTCAACCTTTTATAGCTAGCTCTTTTGAAAATATTTTTGGCTTTTATCTTTATTAATATTTTCTTAATGCCTTTTTTAGACTATTTTACTTTTCTTAGTTTGTGAGCTGAATGCTTAGTTGATTTATTTTTTGTTCTTTCTTATTTTATAATAAAAATTTTTAAGGCTAGGAATTTTTTATTTCCATTTTAACTACATCTTACAACTTTTGATATGCCACTTTTGTTATTATCTTACAGTATTTAATTGAAATTTTATTTCCTCTTTGATCAGAGAGCTATTTAGGATAGTAAAGATTTTTTAAATTAATAGCCTTTATTTTTTAGAACCATTTTAGATTTAGAGAAAAATCGAGCTAATGCTACAGAGAGTTCCCATATACCATCCTGCCTCCCCCCACCACTCAATGTCTCCTATTATCTTGCATTAGTATGATACATTTCTTACAATTAATGAACCAATATTGGTACATTATTATCAACTCAAATCTATAGTTTTTCAGATTTTTTTCCTTATTTCTCTTTTTAAAAGTAAGGTAAAATTCACATACCATTAAATTAATCATTTTAAAGTGAACGATTTAGTGGCATTTAGTACACTGATGATGTTAAGCAACCACTACCTCTATCTAGTTCCAAAGCATTTTTATTATCCCAAAAGAAAACACTGTACTAGTAAGCAGTTGTTCTGCATTTCCTGCTGTCCTTAGCTCCTGGCAACCATCAATCTGCATTGCCTGAATTGATGTACCTATTCTAGATATTTCATATAAATGAAATCATACAATATGTGACCTTTTGAACTGGCTTCTTTCACTTAGCATACATTTTGGAGGTCCATTCATGTTGTAGCATGTAGCAGTATTTCATTCCTTTTTATGGCTAAATTATATTCCATTGTATGTATATACCAGGATTTGTTTATCCATTCATCTGTTGATGGATAGGGTATTTGGTCTGTTTTTACTTTTTGGCTGTTGTTATAGTGCTGCTATGAACATGAATTTACATGTATTTGTTTTGAGTACCTGTTTTCAATTATTTTAGGTATATACCTAGCAGTGAAATTGTGGGGCTATATGGTAATTCTGTGTTTAACATTTTAAGGAACCACTAAATTGTTTTCCACGGTGACTGAATCATTTTTGCATTCCACCAGCAATATATGAGGCTTTGAATTTCTTCACACCCTCGTCAACACTTGTTATTTTCCATTTTTTTATAGCTATCCTAGTGAATGTGAAGTGATGCCTCATTGTGTTCTTGATTGCATTTCCCTAAAGACCAATGATGTTAAGCATTTTTTCTTTTATATCCCCTTTAGATAAATGCCTATTCAAGTACTTTATCCATGTTTTAATTGGGTTGTCTTTTTCTTATTGAGTGGTAAGAGTTTTTTAATATATTCTAAATATTAGAACCTTATCAGATTTATGGTTTGCAAATATTTTCTCCCATTCTGTAGGTTGTCTTTTCAGTTTCTTGATGTCTTTCAATGCACAAAAGTTTTTTTAAATTTTTATGAAGTCAAATTTATTTTTTCTTTTCTTTTTATTTTTTATTTTCTTTTCATGATTTTGGTGTAATATCTAAAAATCCATTGCCAAATCCAAGGTCATGATGATTTACCCCCATGTTTTTGTCTAAGAGTATTATGGGTTTAGCTCTTATATTTAGGTAATTGATCTCTTTGGAATTAACTTTTGTATATAGTGTGAGATGGGGGTCCAACTTCATTTCTATGCATGTGGTTATCAGTTGTCCCAGCATCATTTGTTGAAGAAACTGCTCTATCTCCATTGAATGGTATTGGAACCCTTGTAAGGGTTTATTTATGGATTCTCAATTCTATTCCTTTGGTCAATATATCTATCTTTACAGCAATACCATACTGTTTTAATTACTGTAGCTTTGTAATAAGTTTTGCAATTGGGAAGTGTGAGTCTTTCAACTTTGTTTTTCCTTTTCAATACTCTTTTGGTTACACTTGCAATTCCATATGAATTTGAGGATCAGCTTTTTCACTTCTGAAAAAAAAGCTGTTAGAATTTTGTTAGGGATTGCATTGAATCTGTACATCAATTTGTGAAGTATTGCCATCTCAATAATATTAAGTCTTCCGATCCATGAACACAGGATGTGTTTCTACTTACTTAGGTCTTCTGTAATTGCTTTCAATAATATTTTGTAGTTTTCAGTGTACAAGTCTTTACTTCTAAGGTTAAGGTTATTCCTAGGTATCTTAATCTTTTGAATGCTACTGTAAATGGAATTGTTTTCTTAATTTTCTTTTAGAAGTGTTCATTGCCAATGTATATAAACAACAGATTTTTTAGTATTTATCTTATACCCTGCAACTTTGCTAAATTAATTTATTAGCTCTAGTAGCTTTCTTGTGGATTCTTTCAAATTTTCTATATATAGGATACTGTCACCTGAGAATAGTTTTACTTCTTCCTTTCTAATTTGGATGCCTTTTATTTCTTTTTCTCATCTAATTGCATTGGCTACAATTTCCTAGACAATGTTGGATAGCAGTGGTAAAAAAAAAAAATCCTTGTCTTGTTCCTGCTTTTAGGGAGAAAGCTTTCAGTCTTTCACTATTCAATATGATATTACTTGTGGGTTTTTCATAAATGTATTTTATCATGTTGAAAAGGTTCCCTTCTATTTCTAGTTCTCTGAGTCTTTTTTTTTTTTTAAATCCTGAAAGGGTTGGATTTTGTCAAATGCCTTTTGGCATCAGTGGAGATAATCATGTGGGGTTTTTTCCCCTTTTTTCTATAATTTTGTGTATTGTATGAAATAATTTTTTATGTTTAACCACTCTTGTATTACAGGGATAAATCATACTTGGTCATGATATAATAATATAATTCACTTAGTAGGCTGTTGGGTTTAGTTTGCTAGTATTTTGTGGAGAATTTTTGCATTTATAGTCTCCAGGAATATTGGTTTTTAGTTTTCTTTTCTTATGGTGTCTCTCTCTGGCTCTGGTATCAAGGAAATGCTGGTCTCATAAAATGAGTTAGGAAGTATTCTCTCCTCCTCTGTGTTTTTCTAAAAGTTTGAGAAGGATTTGACATTAATTCTTCTTTAAATGAGTGGTAAAACTCACCAGTGAAGGCATCTGGTCCTGGACTCTTCTTTGTTGGAAGATTTGGATTATTAATTAAATCTCTTTATTCATTACAGGTCTGTTCAGATTTTCTATTTCTTTGTGATTCAGATTTAGTGGTTTGTATGTTTTTAGGATTTTGTATATTGCATCTAGTATATCTAATTTGTTGATATACAATTGTTCTGTAGTAGTCTCATAATACTTTTTATTTCTATTTTGTTGGTGGTAATGTTCTCACTCTCATTTCTGATTTTAATTATTTGTGTTATCTCTCTCTTTTTCTTATAAGTTTTGCTACAGTTTTGTCAATTTTCTTGATCTTTTCCAAGAACCAACTTTTGGTTTCATTGAGTTTCTTTATTGTTTTTTATTTGCTATTTCATTTATCTCTGCTCTAATCTTTATTAGTTCCTTCCTCTGCTAGCTTTGGATTTAGTTTGCTCTTATTTTTCTAGTTCTTTGAGATATAGAGTTAGGTTTTTAATTTCAGATCTTTGTTTTTATTTCAGAATATTATAGGAGTACAAATGTTTTTGTTACATGAATTGCTTTTGTACTGTTTGAATCAAAGTTATAAGTGTGTCATCACCCATATAGTGTGCATTGTGCCCATTAAGTGTGAATTTACCCATAACCCCCTCCCACCTCCCACCTGCCTGATTTCCATTAAATTTTACTACCATATGAATGCACATGAATGTTGATCTGTAAGTTTCAATTTAGTAGTGAGTACATAAGGTTTTCCTTTTTCCATTCTGGTGATACTTCACTTAAAAGGATGGTCTCTAGTTCCATCCAGGTTGTTACAAAAGGTATGAGTTAACCATTTTTTATTGCTGAGTAATATATATATACCATGGTATATATATATACCACATTTTATTGATGCATTCATGTATTGATGGGCACTTGGGCTGTTTCTACATCTTTGCAATTGTGAATTGTGCTGCTATAAACATTTCAGTGCAAGTATCCTTTTTATAAAATGTATTTTTTTCCTTTGGGTAGATACCCAGTAGTGGGATTGCTGGATCAAATGAAAGTTCTACTTTTAAATCTTTGAGGTATCTCCATACTACTTCCATAGCGGTTGTACTAGTTTGCAGTCCCACCAACAGTGTGTAAGTGTTCCTTTCTCTCCACATCCACGCCACCATCTGTTGTTTTGGGAATTTTTGATAAAAGCCATTCTCACTGGAGTTAGGTGATATCTCATTGTGGTTTTGATTTGCATTTCCCTGATGATTAGAGACTTTGAGCATTTTTTCATATGCTTATTAGCCATTAGTCTATCTTTTTTTGAAAAGCTTCTGTTCATGTCTTTTGCCTACTTTTTAATGGAATTTTTTGATGTTTCCTTGCTGATTCACTTGAGTTATCTGTAGATTCTGGTTATTAGCCATTTAACAGATGCATAGTATGCAAATATTTTCTCCTAATCTGTAAGTTGTCTATTTGCTCTATTGATTGTTACCTTGGCTGTGCAGAAGCTTTTTATTTTTTTTATTTTTATTTTTTTTTTTGAGACAGAGTCTTACTTTGTAGCCCAGGCTAGAGTGAGTGCCGTGGCGTCAGCCTAGCTCACAGCAACCTCAAGCTCCTGGGCTCAAGCAATCCTTCTGCCTCAGCCTCCCAAGTAGCTGGGACTACAGGCATGCACCACCATGCCCGGCTAATTTTTTCTATATATATTTTTAGTTGGCCAATTAATTTCTTTCTATTTTTAGTAGAGACGGGGTCTCGCTCTTGGTCAGGCTGGTTTTGAACTTCTGACCTTGAGCTATCCACCCGCCTCGGCCTCCCAGAGTGCTAGGATTACAGGCGTGAGCCACCGCGCCCGGCCAAGAAGCTTTTTAATTTAATTAGGTCCCATTTATTTATTTTTGTTGTTGCTGTGATTACTTTTGGGGTCTTCTTCATAAATTCTTTGCTTAGGCTGATATCTGTAAGAGTTTTTCCAACCTCTTCTTCTAGAATTCTTATAGTTTTATGCCTTAGGTTTAAGTCTGTTATCTATCATGAATTAATTTTTGTGAGTGGTGAGAGGTGCAGATCTTGTTTCAGTCTTCTACATGTGGCTATCCAATTTTCCCAGCACCGTTTATTGAATAGGGATTCTTTTCCCCAGTGTATATTTTTTTCTGCTTTGTCAAAGATTAGATGGCAATATGATGATGGTTTTATATCTGGGTTCTCTGTTCTGATCCATTGGTCTAGGTCTCAGACCTTTTTAAATGGGAATATTTTCTGTTATTAATTTCCCTCTGAGCACTTCTTTCACTGCATCTTATGGTTTTGGTATATTGTGGTTTTGTTTTCATTCATCTCTAAGTAAATCTAATTTCCCTTGTTATTTATTCTTTAACCCATTGGTTGTTTAAGAATGTGTTGCTTAATTTGCACATATTTGGGAATTTTTCAGTTTTCCTTATGTTATTGATTTCTACTTTCATTGCATTTTGGTTGAAGAAGATACCTTGTATTATTTCAATCTTTAAATATATTGAAACTTTCTTGTGGTCTAATAGTTGAACTATGCTGGGGAAGATTCCATGTCCACCTGAGAAGAATGTATATTTTGCCTTTGTTGGGTGGAGTGTTTTATATATATCTGTTAGGTCCCATTGGTTTATAGCATTGTTCAAGTTATCTGTTTCCTTTTTGATCTTCTGTTTTTCTATCCATTATTTAAAATGGCATAATGAAATCTCCAATGATTATTGTAGTACTGTCTATTTCTCCCTTTAATTCTATCAATGTTTGGCTCATATATTTGGGGGTCCTGTAGCTTGATAGGTATATGTGTATAATGACCCTTTAGTCAATATAGAATATGCTTCTTTGTATCTTATAACAATTTCTTAGTTAAAGTCTATTTTGTTTAATATTAGTATAGCCATTCCATCTGTCCTTTGGTTACAATTTGCATGGAAAATCTTTTCTCATAATTTCACTTTTATCTATTTGTGTCTGTGCATCTAAAATAAGTTGCTAGTAGACAGCATATAGTTTTATCATTTGATCATGTATTATCCATTCTGCCAAGCTCTGCCTTTTAATGGAAGAGATAATCCATCTACGTTTAAAGTAATTACTGATGAGGCAGGACTTACTCCTGCCATTTTGCTACTTCATTTCTATATGTCTTATAATCTTTTTCTATTCCTCATTTCATCCATTACTTCTTTTTTTAGTGTTAAATTAATTCTTTGCAGTATACTATTTTATTCCATTCTCATTTTCTTTTGTTTTTTAGATATTTTCTTAGTTACTACCATTGGGGTTATAATTAACAGCTTAAATTTATAACAATTTAATTTTAATTGACAACTACTTAGTTTCAGTAACACACCTAAACTTTACTTCTATGCAGCTTAATCCCCCCATTATGTGATGTTGTCACAAATTATATCTTTATATGTTGTGCCCATTAATATAGATTTATAATTATTTTTGTCTTTTAAATCATGTAGAAAATTGAAAGAGGAATTACAAGCCAAAAATACAATAATGCTGGCTTTTATATTTACCTATGTAATTTCCATTACTGATATTCTTTATTTCTTTGTGTGGGTCTCAAATTATTGTCTAGTGGCCTTTTATTTCAGCTTAAAGGACTCCATCTATAATTTCTTTAGAGTAAGTCTTTTAACAACAAACTCCCTTAGCTTTTGCTTATCTCATAATGTCTTAATTTATCCTTTATTTTTGAAGGATGGTTTTGTAAGATATAGAATTCTTTTTCAAGAATTTTAAATATGTCATTATCACTGTCTTCTGTCCTCCATGGTTTCAAAGCCAAATGGGCTATTCATCTTACTTATGAACCCTTGCACAAAATGTGTCACTTCTCTCTTGCTGCTTTCAGGATTTTCTCCTTGTCTTATATTCTCAACACTTTAATTATAATGTGCCTCAGTGTGGATTTTTTTTTTTTTTAGTTCTTCCAACTTGGAGTTGATTGCGCTCTCTGAAGGTGCAGTTTCAGTCTTTTATCAAACTGGGAAGTTTTCACCCATTATTTCTTCAAATATTTTTCTCTGTTTCTCTTTTCTTACTTCTTTTTTATGACTCCCGCAAAACATAGTTGGTAAGCTTGATGATACCCCACAGATCTCATAAGTTCTATTCGCTTTTCTTCATCCTTTTTCTTTCTATTCCAACTGGATAATTTTATTTGTCTTATCATCACATTCTGAGTTTTTCTTCTGCTTGCTCAAATCTGCTGTTAAACCCCTCTAATGAATTTTCTATTTGTTATTGTATCATCTAGTTCAAGAATTTCTATTCGGTTCTTTTATATGATTTTTATTTTTTTATTGATATTCTCATCTTGTTCATATATCATTTTCCTGGTTTTCTTTAGTTCTTTGTCCATGGTTTCCTTCAGCTCTTTTGGCATGTTTAAGACAATTGATCGAAAGTCTTTTCTAGTAAGTCCAATATCTTGGCCTTCTCAGTGTGCACTTTTAAAGACATTTTAAGGGATAATTGTGACTATTACTTATATTAAAAATCAACTGCATGTGGAACCACCTACTAAGTTACAGAAATTGTCTATATTAGCCAATATTTATAGAGTTCCTCCTGCAGACCAGGCCCTATTCATATATTATTTCGTTGCACAAATACACATAACTTTTGAGGCAAGTATTATTATTACCTGCATTTGACAGATGAAGAAACTGACGCACAGGGTTAGTAAAGTCATATGATTAGTAAATGGCAATACCAACATACGAATGAGGCAATTTTTATACAGAACTCTCACTCATAACTAGCATGCTTTAGCTTCTCTCAGCTTCAGTTTGCCTTTGTGGGGGCAATGACCACTTAGACCTCTGCCTGGTGGGTGCAAGTTTCTTTGGCATCAGTTGTAATAGCCATCCTAACCATAAAAACATCCAAGTGTGTACCTTGTAATTTCAAGTGTGATACATGTTATAAAGGGGAAAGGACAGGGTGAAATAGAAGCCCATAGTCTTTACCTTGAAATCAAGTGTGGCCTTGCTTAGAATTACAAGAAGCTTGCCTACTTCTTATACCTTTCAGCAGAGGCCTCAACAGACCAGTTAAAATATGAGGGAAACAATTTCTAGGCTGAGGAAACTGTATTAGCAAATACCTAAAAAGGACAGAAAAGGTATTGAAAGAAGCCCCCAAGCCAGAAAGAGGCAGGACATGAGTCTGTAGAGGTGGAAGAGTCCTTATTCCAAGCTTAGAGTTTGGATTTTATCCTGAAGGTGATGGGAAGCATTGAGTAACTTTAAGTGATAAAGAAACATAATAACATTTAGAATATGATAAGAGAGAAACTGAGAAGAACAGTTAGGAGTTTAGCATGGTAATTATAAATTGATGTTGGCTTGAATAAAGGATGGCAATGGAGACAGAATGTGACAATGGGGACACAAAGTCTATACATACAAGAAATATTGCAGAGGAGTACTCACAGATTTTACCTGATTGGATGACTGATAAGTGTTGGGAATTAGAAGTTTTATATCTTTGTTATATGGGCAATGTTTTCTTTCTTTCTTTCTTCCTCTATTAACATAAAAATAAACATACAATTTTTAATTCTACTTGTAGTTATTTACTTTCACTTTTTAAAAAAGCCTAAAGTAATATATCTTTAATTATCAGAGTTAGAATGAGATTCTATCATTTTCTTATTTCCACATTTGGAGGTGAGAAAATGAGTAAATTAGCAGAACACATTTACTTCCTGCCACCTCTCTCCCACCCGCTTGAGTTTTTGTTGCTATAATCAGGAAGTTCAGACCACAGTATTATTATTAAATTATTTGTTAAATAATCATGTATATCTTATGTTTCAGAAATTACTTTAAATTTTCCCGTTGTATTTACAACATGTTTTTATTTAATCCAATATTTAAATTATTTTAAATGTTTTCTAATATTTACTTTATATCAGAATTTCATGTTTCTTGAGTTTTTAATTTTGATTCCTTTTGACTAACTGAAGTATATCTTCAATTGTTTCAAGAAATGGGTGGTATGATTTCTAAACCTTTAGGTATCAAAGAATGTCTGCTTTCCTTTTCCATATGAATGATAACTTGAGTAGATATAAACTTTTTAGGTCAAACCTTTCCCAGACAACTGTAAATGTTATTCTATCCAGCTTCTGATGTTTAGTGTTGAAGACAAGTCTGTTTTTCTTCCTTCACAAGTAATTTATTTTTTTCCATTTGGATTCCTGTTGGACTATTTCTATACTTTATATACCAGAAGACTTCCTTCACCCTCTCAAGCTTGGACTAAGACCTCTCCAATGTGCTTTCAGGGTACCCTATACTTACCCCTATTGTAATATTGTAATACCACATGGTGTAGTGATTGCCTGCTTTTTGTACATATGTCACCCACTGTAGAAAGTAAGTTCTTTTAAGGTAGGACTGTATCTTGGTCATATTTCTATCCCTAACACTTAGCACATAGCAAGCATTCACAAAATATTTGCTGAATAAGTGAATGAATTGATATAGCATTTAATATTGAAATTTTTATCAAGATAGGTCAAGGTGTTTGGACTCTTTTCATTAATATATTTCAAAACTCATTGAGTACTTTTTATCTCTAATGAAGTATTACAATGGATCAAATTGTTATTTCAGATATCTTCTGATATATCTTTGGTTGCTATTTCTACCCCATTTATCCCAATCTCTTGAATAGTTTCCACTATTTCATTTAATAATTGTCATCTATTTGTTCTTTCTGTTCACATTTTGAGAGTTTTTCAAGCTTTTTGTCATTGATTTAATATTCTGCAATATTGATTGCATTCTTAATTCTGTCCAAATAATATCAGAATTTTGCCATTGCATGTTCTGTGTCCTTACAGACTTAACTTATCCAGTTTTGTTTTTATTTATCCATGTCTTTAGGTCCCTCCTTATCTTAATGTAACAGTTTGTCTTATATTTCATCTCTTTTTGCATAGAAAATAAAAAGCAGGTTCTTTCCATTTACTTCTGCTCTGGTAAACCATTTTCCAAAGTGCTGGCTTTCTTTGCATTTTGAGGACTCTCCTTTCTGCAGCATAATCTTTTCAAAGGGATGATTTATCCTGTATTCACTCATTCTAAGTCTTATGTCACCTTTACTAATTGAATGTGTAGATTTTACTTGGTTCTTCTCATTATTCATCTGATTTCTATTAGTCCCTCAGCATAGATCTTGGCTGGGAGACAAATAGACATACACAGTTGACAGCTAACTTCTTATCTTCTTATCTTGCAGCTGACATTTATCAACTTTGTCACTGTGGGTGTTGAGCTAAGGTGAGATCCCTTACCTTTACTGGCTAGTTATTTTACTAGGAAGAGGAGAATTCCTGGTTAATCAGAAACAATTTTTCATCTTTTTCTTGGTAGGAACCATGTATGAAAAATTAACCTCACAGAGAGAGTCAAATATCCAGCCCTGTCTGCTCACCTTCTTTCGTTACTGGCTTCACATGCTTGTATACAGAGCATCACATCTATCCATCTCATTGAGGTATCATTGGGATTCTCCAAGCTGTAGCTTCAAAATGTGTAGCAGAGAGAGGTACTAATAGAGGACATTGGGACAAAAAGGCATAAAATACTACTTAAAAGTCACACATAGTAGTGGAGTTACTGTTCAATTCACTAGTACTTGCCACAAGGCAGCTAGCTTCCTTACTATCCTTCAGGCCAGTAGGTTTGCTTGCCTTCAGCCAAAAAAGTACATCTCTATTTCAGCTCCACAGTTCTTGCAATAGGTGCAAAATCCTATTAAGTTCTGGCACTAAGGTGCTTGTCAATAGAGTTGCAGCTACTTTCATGGTGCCTTTGAGTGAATTAGAAAAAGCATCCATCGAGGAAGACTCAGGCTGAAGGGGGCAAGGCGTGGCAAGTAAGTAGAGCCAGCTCAACCACATACTGTGGCCCTAGTTGTCAGTACTGCCTTCTGATGCTATTGTAACTTGTCATATTTTTCCAATTTTTCATAGGCTTTTTAGTTGGAAAGTCTGAGACACAAACAGCTAGTCCAGATGTCATCTTAAATCAGAAGTCAACCAGATTCTATTAACAGTGATATTTCTCATAAAAGATTTGACTGAGATCATACCTGACATTCCAAGTTATAGTAAGTGTTTATACTGGCAGGTTTCCTTGTCCTTAGGTTTATATTCAGAATTCTCAATAAAATATTAAGCAGTTTTAAAAATAGCTTCCAAAATACTTTTATTAAGGCTACAGTCCCTACCCCACCCCCAATGCTACATCACTTCTTGCTGACCTAAAGTATGTGTAATAATAGGAGTGAGAAAAAAACCAGGAACAAAATTATATCATTCTTTTAAAGGATTTTTCCTCAAGTAATGTCTCAACTCAATTCCTAACATTCATAAAATAATCTGTATGTGAATTCTAAATAATTCATCATCATTATAGGAAAAGGAAAATGTTCAACACTATTTTAGCACAAAATTCATCCATCTAAAATAATTCTACCAGCATTAATGCATGTTTCACATATGGGGAACTATACAGCCACTTCTCTTCATGACTGCAACATCATGGGAGTGGAAAGAGAGAAAAAATATATATTTAACAAATGTGTATATCTAGTTTTTTCTTTTCTTATTCAAAGTTTTTAGCACCTCCATATTTCAAAATGGCTATGCATTCAGCTTTGGATTTTGAGTGTATTATTAAATTCTACTATTTCAATAAGAAATCTTCAAAGCAGCTCTTTCAATTTGTTCAAGCAGTGCTGAATAAGCTGGACTTCATCAAAATTAAAAATTTCTGCTTTGCAAAAGAGAATTTAGTAGAATTTTATTCAAGAGAATAAAACAACAAGCCACAGACCAGGAGGAAATATTTACAAAAGATATACCTGGTAAAGGACTATTATCAGAAATATACAAAGAATACTTAAAACTCAACAGTAAGAAAACAACCCAATTAAAAAATGGGTCAAAGACCTTTATAGATTCCTCCCCAAAAGATAACCAGATGGCAAATAGATATATGAAAAGATGCTCCATATCATAAGTCATCAGGGAAATGCAAATTAAAACAACAATGAGATACCACTACATACCTATTCAAATGACCAAAATCCAGAACACTGACATCATCAAACGCTGGCAAAGATTTGGAGCAACAAAGAGCTCGCATTCATTGCTGGTGGGAACGCAGTCACATTGGAAAACAGTTTGGCAGTTTGTTACAAAACTAAACAAACTCTTATGTACGATGCAGCAATCATACTCCTTGGTATACCCTTACCCAAAGAAGTTGAAAAATTTTGTCCACACAAAAACCTGCACATGGATGTTTATAGCAGCCTTTTTCATTATCACTTGAGTGAGGGATATTGATACTGGGGGAGGCTATGCACGTGTGGGAGCAGAGAGTACATGGGAAATCTCTGGACATTCCTTTCAATTTTGCTGTAAACCTAAAACTGCTCTAAAAAAAAGTGTTTAAACAAATTTTTAAGCAGTGTTGTATTGCCATGTTTAACTCAATCACTTATTACAAGAAAATTATTCAACTAGTCAAAATGTTATATGAATATATGAGAAGATTCTGTTTAAAAATTTTTAAATGATATTTTGGCTTTGACTTTTAAAAGTAAGCCCAATGGCCGGGCGCGGTGGCTCACGCCTGTAATCCTAGCACTCTGGGAGGCCGAGGCGGGTGGATAGCTCAAGGTCAGGAGTTCGAAACCAGCCTGACCAAGAGCGAGACCCTGTCTCTAAAAAAAAAAAAAAAAAAAAAAAAAAAAAAAAGTAAGCCCAATATTCAAGATAACCAGGTTGAATGCAATGTAATTTGGCAGGGTTTTAAATCCTTGGACTTACTGGCCTAAAGAAAGATGTGTAAACACCCATGATTCAGAAGTACGGGGAGAAATCGAGGCAGCTAGAACCTGATCTTCTTGCTTTAAAGGGAAAAGATACTTTTCTTGCAGTATTTGACTAAAATTTCTACCTTGGAGAATATTCAAGCATGGCTAGGAAATGGAAAAAATGGGGAAGTCTTAATTCATGGGAAATTTTCTAATCAAGTTCTACTTCCATTTATCAACCATTCAACTTTAGCAAGTACATTTAATGAAAAGCACTACTAGTTGGAGAAAAACCAAACGGGTGCGAGTGTAGTGTTTCTCAGAGTGTGGACTTTAACCACATTCATATGAGAATCTGTTGAAAATGCAGGTTCGTGGGCTTCATCCCAGTTGCTCCGAAGTGGAATCTCTCAGGGTTGGTTGGTGAAATTGCATGTTAACAAGCTTCTCAGGTGATTCTTGTGTACTCTAACTCACATATAGAGTGACGTTATTTATTTATCGGTTATTTATTTACTGGTTATTTATTGTTTGGCAAAAAACCTAGCCAAAGCCCTCAAGTAACTTTTATAGCTAGACATTGGATTCCTTTCCGCGGCTGACGTTTTCCCTGAGATGGGCAGGGCCTGGCGGAGCGAGGGTGAGCCGGGCAGGGGGCGCGGCTGAGACGGGGCGGGGCGAAGTGAGTTTTAGGCAAGGCGGGGCGGAAGGGCGCGGCTGGGGCGGGGCGGGGCGAGGGCGAGGGCGAGGGCGGGGCGGGCGAGAGGTGGGGCGGGGCGAGAGGCGGGGCGGAGCGAGGGGGCGGGGCAGGAGGGCCGCCGGCCTGGCCAAGCCGGGTGGAGGGTGAGGAGTTAATGGCTCCGCGCGCAGGCGCTGCCCTCTGACCTGGAACGGAAAATAACTTCCGGCTAGAGTCAGTCGACCGGTTGCCGGCGACCTGACGCTAGAAAGACTAGCGGAATCCCTGAATTGTGAGTAAGAAACTTCGTGAGTGAGTTGGTGTGTCCGAATCTCCGGGGACGGAGAACTTGTTTGTGTGAGCGAGAGGGACGCGCTGGCAGTATGGGCGCCGCAGGGAGAGGAGCAGGGTAACAACGGAGACAACTAGTTCACAGATTGGGGAGGGATTTTGTGTGAGAGGAACCCCGGGGTCCGTGTCGCAGAGCGGACTTAGAAGGGGCTTTCCGGGCCCGCGACGTCAGCACACCTACGACAACTCCCGCCCCGACGGCCGTAGGGGAGGAACCTGGCCAGTCTCCGCTTCGGCCGCTCTGGGTGACTTGACTCCTTTGCCTGAAAAATGGGGGCGACAGGGCCTGCGGTGGCGGGGTGGACAGTGGACCCCTTCACGAGTGTCCCCGACTTCCCTTCGGGAGAGGAGCTGCCTCTCAGAATCAAGTACTATCGTGGTTACTCTTTCGAAAACTTTTTAATAGGTCCTCTTTGTTGTTTTTCACAAGGTGGTTGCACAATTCTCTGCTTTCCTGTATGGTGTCACCATAGCCTGCTCAATGAGAAGTTTTGTAACTTCCCAGAGGGTCACAGAGAGAATGGGTGGCCGAGGCGGAAAGTGCAGAAGCACACCCCGCCCATGGTGGGAACCCAAGCGTTGGGTAGTGTCCCCACCCAGGTGTAAATGTCGAGCCACGGGTTAAAGGCGTAAAGTTCTGTGCTTGTCAAGAAGTAGAAAGAAGGGGGGAGGTAATCAAAGAGGCGTTACGCTGTCTTACTGTTGTGCTGTAACAAGCAAAAGTAAAGCAGCTTTGCTATGTAAAGTATCATTTATCTCGCAGGAGATGCTTTTCACTAGTTATCATAGGGGAGAAATGGTAGTAAAGAAAGTTAGGTAACTTGAAATTGAAGGAAAAGAAAATAATCTGCTTCCCTATCACCATTGGAATACACTTTCAAACAAGAGGTGGCAGCGAAGCAAGCAATGTATTCTGTTGAAAATTATTTTGTCCACCTCATTTGGGTGGGACCCTCAAATGATATAACAACGAATAAAACAGAAAAACCCCTCGGTGTCCTTCCCAACAATATGTAATCGAAGGCTTTCCATATCTCTCCTATACATGCATAGTCATGTTATTTCCCTTTCTTATGAAAATGAGATTATCTATACATACTGTTCTATCATCTGTTTCATATTAAAACTATATGGTGGAAGTCTTGCCATATGTAGCCGTATTCTATTGTAATGTCAGCGCATTATTCATTTGTGATGTACTATAACGTAGTTAACCATTGCTTAATGTGCCCTTGTCCATTCTTCAAAATTATCTGTTTCTCATTAGAATACAGATATATTAATCCTTTGTGAAATATATGACATATTTTCAAGAACTGTCAGTGTTTTGGTTTAAAATGCCCAGGTTTTGTAGCTCATGTAAGAAGGCAGTCTCCACTCAAAAATTATTAAAATCTTCTCCTATATTCTCTGTTAATTCTTATGATTTATTCATTACAACATCTGAAAATTATTTTTGTACATTATATAAGATAGAGATTTAATTTTTTTCTTTTTTTCATGAATGAGTAGCCATTTTTCCAGTAATCATTTGTTGAAATTGGTTCTTTCCCAACTGACTGGGAATACCTCCTTAATATAGTAAATTCCCATGTGTACATGTGCCTTTTTTTTAGATTCATCTGTTGCTTTGATCCATTTGTCTCTCCCTTTACAAATACCAATCTGCTTTGATTGTGGCATTTTTTAGTAATTCATAGGGCAAGTCCGTCTTCATTTTTCCTTTTCAAAATTGTCTTGAATATTATTACATTTTCTTATAGATAAAATTTAAAATAAATTGTTCATGTCCCATTAAAATAATCCTTTTGGGATTTTAATCATTATATTTTCTAATATTTTGTCATTGGTATGTAGATGAGTGTTTATATATCTGGCCAACTTTCTAAATTTATTAGTTTTAATACATTTTTTCTCTTGAACTTTCTAGGAAAACAGTCATCTAAATGTAATAATCTCTCTTATACTTTCTTTGCTTTAATGAATTGCTAGCTTCCTCAGAATGATGATAAATAATAACAATGATACTGGTCATCCTTATCTTGTTTCTTGATTTGGGGATGTTTTTACTATGTCATTATATATGAAGTTTACTATTAATTTCTAATAAATTCTATTTATCAAGGAAGTTTCATTTAATAATTCCAGCTTATTAGGATTTATACAGAGAACCAATGTTTGGATTGTATCCAAAATCATTTTTATGATTGGGGAGGGGGAATGTCTGTTTGCATGGGCTTGCACTTTGAGAACAATTTTAAATAATAGATGTTCAATGTTCATTTGGTATATATATATTTCTTGTGTTGAGATAATGTCTTTTCATTATTTCTTTTTGTTTGTTTGTTTTTAGGGACAGGGTCTTGCTCCTTTTGCCTAGGATGGAGTGCATTGGCTCAGTCATAGCTCACTGCAACCTCAAACTCCAGGGCTCAAATGATCATCCCACCTCAGCCTTCTGGCTAGTTGGGGCTACTGGCTAGCCTTCTGGCTAGTTGGTGCACACCACTACAATCCCGCTAATCCCCCCCCCCCCACCCCAGAGATGGAGTCTCGCTTTGTTAACAGAGAGAATTCCAGGCTGATCTTGAATTCCTGGCCTCAAGCAATCCTCTTGCTTCAGCCTCCCTAAGTGTTAGGATTACAGGCATAAGCCACCACACCCAGCCTCATCTTTCCATTTTCTTAACATTTTCATCAGAAATGGAAGTTGAATTTTGTCAAATGGCTTTTTGGCATCTCTCATAACCTAAAATAGGTGCTTTTTTTTTTTGACCTGTTAATGATTGTGAATTATTTTATTATATTTCCAGTTTGTGAACCAATCTTACACTTGGCCATGGTATAATATTTAAGCATATATTGATTTCTTTTTGGTAACACCTTTATTTAAAATCAATGATTGATAGTCATCTATGATCATCTTTTTCTGTTATCTTTACCAGGTTTATTAATAGATGTCAAGATTATGCTGGGTTTCCTAAAACGAACTGGGAAGTGTTCTTCTTCCTCTGCTCTGAAGCAGTTTAAATAGCATAAGAACTCTGTTCTTTGAAGATCTAAAACTGTCTGGGTCTGAGAGTACATTGTTCTTAAGACAGCAACAATATTCAGCAAAATAGCCCAGAACAAACAAACAAAAACTCCTTAGAGAAAATACAATTAAATGAAAGACTCTGGAACATCAGTAATGTTGAGAACAAGTACCACTGTACTGATCTTGGTCATTTCTCCTCCACACACACACAACTTTTTTTCTTCGGCAATGAAAAATGCTGTAGGTAGACCAAGGCTAGTAAGTAAAATGCATTGCTATTTTCTCTCTTCTGCAGTTATGTTACAAAAGAAAGGGTGTAGCTTCTACATGGGCAAGTTGGTTTATGCCATGAAAGAAACCAAGAGTGAAACTCAACTGGGAAAGCATTAGTTTTACTTTGTTGTCACTAGCTTCCCAATTTTGCTGGGAAATTTCTTACTTTAAAGGTAATAACCAAGCTGACATTTTACTGTAGCCAGATCCCACAGAGGGTTTCAAAATGAGTGGGTGAGAAAATACACAAGTTTAACATGCTTATACTTATTTCATATGAAGTGAAAATCATTAACACAGATCAGATTATGTGTGTGGTATGTGCACATACATGGAGCAAAGCTGACTTTTTCCTTGACTAATGATTTACTGTTTAATACTTAAATAATAGTGTTAAGTAATCTTTGGTAGAATCATTAATTTTTATAAATGATTATTTCAAACACTTTTTAATCGTTTTCAAGAATATGATCTTAGACAGGTAATGTAATTTAGCAGTATAAATCTGTGAACTGTGGAGGATACCTCAAGACACTCATAAGTGTTATTTACAGTAGGATACAGGCATTATGTAAATGCTTGGATGTTTGAGTATTTTCATTTATGGGCTATTAGAGCAAAAAAATAATTATTGACTTGATTGGGAGCTTGCCCTATAATGAAGAAAGACTATATGTCTTTTAATACTGTATCTGTTATTCAAAAGTAAATGGTAAATAAAAATAGCTTGTTGATACATTAAGTTTGTGCAAAAGTAACTGCAGTTTTAGCATTGTTGAAATTTTCCCTTTGATACTAAAATACATTCTTAAATAAATGTTACACATCATTTTAATGCACATTTCTCACTTTAATTTTTTTTTGTTAATGATTGATTACTTGCTATTGATTTGACATTTATTTTAGACCATGGAAATGATGTTAGACAAAAAAACAAATCCAAGCAATTTTCTTATTTGTGTTAAAAATGGGTCGTAAAGCAGTGGAGACAACTCGCAACATCAACAATACATTTGGCCCAGGAACTGCTAATGAAGGTACAGTGCAGTGATGGTTCAAGAAGTTTTGCAAAGGAAGTGAGAGCCTTGAAGATGAGGAGCTCAGTGGCCGGCCATTGGAAGTTGACAACAACCAATTGAGAGCAATCATCAAAGCTGATCCTCTTACAGCTACACAAGAAATGGGCTAAGAACTTAATGTAGTCGACCATTCTACGGTCATTTGGCATTTGAAGCACGTTAGAAAGGTGAAAAAGCTCAATAAGTGGGTGCCTCATGAGCTAACCAAAAATCAAAAAAATAATCATTTTGAAGTGTCATCTTTTCTTATTTTATGCAATGACAATGAACCATTTCTCAACGGGATTGTGACGTGCCATGAAAAGTAGATTTTATATGACCAGTGACAACCAGCTCAGTGGTTGAACCGAGAAGAAGCTCCAAAGCACTTCCCAGAGCCAAACTTGCGCCCAGAAAAGGTCCTTGGTCACTGGTTGTCTTCTACCGGTCTCATCCACTCCAGCTTTCTGAATCCTGGCGAAACCATTGCCTCTGAGAAGTATGCTCAGCATATCAATGAGATGCACCGAAAACTGCAGTGCCTGCAGCCTCATTGCCCAACAGAAAGGGCCCAATTCTCCACAACAATGCCAGACCACACATTGCACAACCAACGCTTCAAAAGGTGAACGACTTGGGCTTACAAAGTTTTGCCTAATCTGCCATATTCACCTGACCTTTCGCCAACTGACTACCACTTCTGCAAGCATCGTGACAACTTTTTGCAGGGAAAAGGCTTCCACAACCAGCAGGGTGCAGAAAATGCTTTCCAAGAGTTCGTCAAATCCCAAAGCATGGATTTTTACACTACAGGAATAAACAAACTTATTTCTCATTGGCAAAAATGTGTTGATTGTATTAGTTCCTATTTTGATTAAGATGTATTTGAGCCTAGTTAAAATGATTTAAAAATCACAGTCCGAAACCGCAATTACTTTTGCACCAACTTAATAAAACTTCACTGTTCTCATATAATACATTAGCTGATTGACCATTAATAGTATTTATCCTTGTTTGTTTCTTAATATCTTTTTTTTTTTTTTTTGAGACACAGTCTTGCTCTGTCGCCTTGGGTAGACTGCAGTGGCATCATCATAGCTCACTGCAACCTCAAACTCCTGGGCTGAAGCCATTTTCCTGCCTCAGCCTCCATGCCCAGCTAATTTTTCTATTTTTAGCAGAGACAGGTCTTTCTTTTGCTCAGGTTGGTCTTGAATTCCTGAGCTCAAGCTATCCTCCACCTCAACCTCCCAGAGTGCTAGGATTACAGGTGTGAGCCACTGCACCTCACTTGTTTTCTAATAAACATAAATGTTACTGTTTAATTTCAACTTGTTTGTTTCAATTATGTTATGCTACATTTTAGTTTCTATTTCCTGTAGGATTTATGCTGTGGCTGCCGTTTCCCACCTGCTGTCTCCTATACTTGCTGCCATGGTTTTGAATCATGTATAAAGGGAAAGAGGAAGCTATTATTTAGAATAGGTAATAAGAATCTCTTTATAGTTCAGATCCAAGATTATGATTATCTTCAGGAAGGGATAACAGAATATGAAATGAACTACCTTTTAGGCGAATGATTAATTAGTATGCAAAGTCTTTTGTCAAGTACTAGGTACACTAGTTGACAACTGCTCAAATAAATTAAGTGGGATTACAACCAGTAATGGTACCAGGCCCCGCGCACTGAAAATAAGCCTTTGGGACCTATGTAGGACATGTGTTATGTTTTTCAATCCCTAATCTATAGAAACTTTTAAGTTGTAACATACATATAACATAAAAGTGGTTAAGATGGTAAATTTTAAGTGTATGGTTCAGAAGTGTTAAATGTATTCACATTGTTGTGCAACCAAGAAAAATATTTTTAAAGGTACTTTTTTTTTTTTTTAAGGAAAAGATTTTGGAAAGTAAATAATGGTAATTGTCTCATGGAAAATTTCCTGGACAGTAACCTTTTACCTTCAGAGATATACTCTCTATAATGGTAATTATCAGTAATAAGTTTTCAGGGTAAGCAGTTTGAGTACCAGTGGTCTGCAATAGCTTTTACTCATTATCAGTACTTTTTCTTTGCAGAAAAGAAGGGTCTACTGAAAATAGGTTAACACTGAAGATAAAGTCTGTCTTTTAAGTCTTTGCAATAAGGGATTACTGGAAATTGAGTGGACAAAGAAAACTAATATGGCTTCCTAGCAAGTTGAAGTTATGAGTCCTTGAAATATTTGCAGTAGAATGAAGTATGGAGAATTTTTCTATTGAGCAGAAGAACAAACACCATAGGGTAATTTTGCTGTAGAAAGTGGCTTGCTATAAGGACAGAACTTAGAGACTTAGGTCTCTTCAGGATAAAGGATGTATTATTTTAAATTGAAGAAAATTTTTTGGAACCAGTCAGCAAATCAGTTGCTATTGTGGGATATTTCCTAGTTTTACTATTCATAACCATTTATGATGTGGCATTTACTATACTGTAATTTCATGACCTCATATATATGCAGTCCCTAAATTAGAAATACCTTTCCCTTGTATTAATGTTTCTCAACCTTTTTAAATCCATATCTCCTTTCTGGTAAACGTTAAAATCTCACAAATCCTAGGAGATTGTAATATGTGTTCCTTCCCGCACAGTCCTCCTCCCTGTCTACACCTCCCCACACTGATAACAAACTTTCTCTTTTTAGTTCCCTTATCGATGAATATTCTGCAGATCCCTGGTTTATATGATTTATGAAAATAGATTTTTAATATTAGCCGTTTTTAAATTGTATATTCCTACTCCCCCATCTACAGATTCTAACATGGCCCCTACTCAGAGGAGAAGATACCCCTTAAAGATCACTCACGTGCCTAAGCACAGCTAACTAAGCAGTGCCATGTATATATTTACGTCAGAGAGGTAGAACATCCTATGCCCAGTTTCCCTTTTGATATTATACTGTCCAGTTGTGCATTTGAATCCATAGCACTTGATAAACAGTCTGAGAGAAAGAAGTACTATTGGAGAAAAAAGGAAGTGGGGCAAAGCTGAGACTCATGGGTGTGGTCTTTGACTTTGACAGTGAAATCTTTTAACTCTTGGAAGATAGCTTAGAAAGTTTCACCAAGTTCTAACATCCAGCAAAATAGAGAACATTGACTGGGGGGCTTTGGGTTTGATTAGTGGGGTTGTCTTACCTTGATTATCCTGATACATTTAGCCAACCAGCTTATAGAAAAAACCATAAAATCCAAATTCTAACATTGCCGGATCTATGATATTTAAGTTTCTATTATATCAGCTGCCTGAGTGGAACACAGAAACAGTGTAGTGCATTGTGCTATGGGTATATCCATAACCAAAGATTACAACCTGGAAAGTGAGACTAGAAATGCAAACTGTCATTTGAGAAATTGGCTGCTTGTGTTATATAAATAACTCCTAAATTTGGAAATGATGTAAAGTAAATGTTAGGAGTGGCAGTTCTCTTCCATTTCCTTTCTTCAAGTAAAGAAAACACACTTATATTTTAGAGTGTATTTATATTTTTTTATTTTTTATTTTATTTTATTTTTTTTATTTCAGCATATTATGGGGGTA